>JAJJWW010006060.1:0-600000 GCA_023531295.1 Papaver armeniacum | reverse complement strand
GGCATGCCATGCCAACCTTGCCGCGCCACCACACTGGCCTTCCCTATGCGGCCTCTAAAACGAAGGCGTGCAACAATCAACGACCACCCTTCCACCTTAGATGCAAATCTTAGCCGCCCAAGGTCGCCAGCAAACGCATGGTAATGTTTCGCCCAATGCCAAAACCCAAATTTTGGTCGCGCCTAAACTATGCCTCCTCGGGTCCGCAACATCCATCTTGAATTCTTCCCAAGTTTTACTGTCGGGCTGTTTTCACCTCCCGAATGAATTCAAAACCTAAATATCCCCACTTGGAGAGATATGAAATTCTTTTTCCGGTCGATTTGAGGGGAGGACCGTCAAAATCCGAGTCCGTATGAGAATTCTAAAGCGATTCTAGTAAAGGGCGCTAATTAGGGTTTCTAAAACGAAGGCATGTGGCCATCAATGGTGGCCCTTCAATCTCAGGAGCAAATCCTAGCCGTTCAAGGTTACCAGACAACGCATGGTAACCTTTGACCCAAAAACCTAGTTTGACCACGCCAAACCGTACCAAGGCATGCCAACCTAGCCGCGCCACCATGCTAGCCTTCCCTATGCGGTTACTAAAATGAAGGCGTGCGATAATCAATGGTCGCCCTTCAATCTCAGGAGCAAATCCTAGTCATCCAAGGTTACCAGACAACGCATGGTAACCTTTGACCCAAAAACCTAGTTTGGCCACGCCAAACCGCACCAAGGCATGCCATGCCGATGGCATGCCAACCTAGCCGCGCCACCATGCTAGCCTTCCCTATGCGGCTACTAAAACAAAGGCGTGCGACAATCAACGGTCGCCCTTCAATTTCAGGAGCAAATCCTAGCCGTCCAAGGTTACCAGACAACGCATGGTAACCTTTGACCCAAATTCTAGCTTGGCCACGCCAAACCATGCCAACTTTGTCGTGCCATCATGCTGGCATTCCCTACACAGCTATCAAAAACGGAAGCGTGCAACGATCAACGGATACCTTTCCGCTTAAGATACAAAATCTCGACCGTCGAAGGTCGCCAAGCTAGCAAGTCTCCCAAGCTCGACTTGTCAGGCAACAACCATGTTACATGTTTTCACGAAAACGTTCGAGACATCAAACCACAAACTGGGGGATCTTCTTTGGGTTTTGGTTTGGCGGTTTACAGCGTGCGGCGTACACTACGCCCGTAATAAGAAAGTGTAATAAGGATGAAGCGGTTAAGTAAATAGGGAAGTGATGTAGTTTTTACATTGGTAAGTACTGGGTTTGATTATCAGACTTTTAGAGATTTGATTTCAGATGTAATAAACAAAAATACTAAAAACAAAGAAAAGATTTTAACAAAGTTGAGAGATACTGGGACTTAGGATTCCACCAAACTTCACAATCAATTGGTTCATACAATGATTCATAACAATTTTAGCTCTTTTCTAGACTCTATTTCTTTGCCAAAAGTAGATTTTATAAAGCATTAGATGTAAATCGTAAGCATAGTGCATCAAAAGTTCTTAGACTAAGCATGCACTATCAAACAAAATCACAAATAATCAATGAAAATCATAAATCGATTAAAAATCAATGCAAAAAGTCTTAAGAATCAATTATAATTACCAAACTTTGTGAAACATGGCTTCCTTAGTCATCCCAGTGTTGGGGTTTAGCTCCTCATGATGCAAACACGCTCAAAAAGATAATTCATAGCTCAAAAGGTGTTTGTATTGAAGAAAAGTTATAAAGCATTGTGTTTTGTAACAGATATAATTATTACAGAACTACTATTACAGAGAACCCTTAATGAATCAAGCGAAATCATACTAATTGTTACAATAGTTGTGACAATGTGAATTGAATTTGAAAGCAAAGGTCACGGAATAAACGACTGTCTTCTTCTGCTGTTCCGTGTTCTTCTTCTTCCTCTCGCATGTGTCTCTGCAACTTGATTATTTATGCTCTGTTATACTTCTCAACTTCCCCAAAGTGTTCGATCCCCTTTTATGACCTCCCCAGACCTCTTATATACACCACAGGTCGAACAAAATTCTCCAAAATTCTTCTTTTCCTTTACCGAAAGTCTCGACTTTTCTTTCCTCTTTTCCCTTCAACGCGTCTTCTGTTTAGCTTCAAATTTCTTCTCTACTAGATACGGATCCTGTCTAAGTTTATGTTCTCATTTCTGTCACGTAATTTCTAAAAATAAACTCACAAAACCAACCCGAGAATGACACCTCCCCTGTTTTCGATAATAACCAAATATGAGAAGATTTGATGCCTATTTTAACTCCCAAGCACGTCATTCATCCTATTTATTAGGTAAATACATAATCCCGTGTTTAACTCTTCAAAATCACGTCAAAATCTTGCTCTTGAGTTCACGCAGTCATTGGATATTCTTCCCGTCCCCTGTTTTATCAAACCGAGGATCTAGCCCAAACTTTGCGAATCTAGGAAACACATAAACCCTGTTTAGTCAAAACAGGCCCAAAGCAGTTGAAATCCGTGATTGAATCTCTCTCAATCATGCCTAAAAATCGAAACCAAAATCTGTTCGTAGCTGATATATTTTCCCGCCAAATTTCTTTTGTTTAAACCGTGAAGAAAGGGATGGCCCTTATCCAACCGTTGGCTGCCCATAGCAGTGGGGTGTAAATAACAACTTGAGTGCCCCTTAGCAGTGAAGTACCCCTTATCCAAACTGAAGGTCCCTTTAGCACATTTCCGGGGTTCCTTTAATAGTTCCTCCTAGGGATGCAAATACCACTTTTCCGAGCCAATTTCTCCGCACAAGTATATTTCTCTAAAAACACCTACAAAAACATAAAAAAACAACATAAGTACAAAAATAAGTATTAACGATATAGGAAATTAAGATCAAAATAGACACATAAATGCGTCTATCAAATACCCCCAAACTTATTATTTGCTAGTCCCGAGCAAATCAAATCTACAAAATAAAATCCTAACTCACTGTCGCAGGCATCGTCGATTGCATTTAGCGTATGCAATAAGCCTTTAAACCCCTAGGTGGCCCTAGTGGCCGAGTTATAGTCTTGGGAGGGCTTACAAGAGATATACCCACAAAACCTTTACTCCAGACCCTAACTATCTACGCAGAACCTTGGAAGGCACTAAAGAATCTCCTTGGTTGGCATACTTGTCGACTACAGGAGGAAGTACCCTGATGCGAAATTCCAATTACTGTACACGAGTTTGCACTCAAGCATACTAAAATTCATATAAAGTGACAGAGCTCTACTCAGATAGTCTCACTATGGACATCAATATCCGAAGTCAACAAATCACATGGATAGATTAAGAAGATGGATATAGAGAAAACGTAGATGGTTTTGATGTTGACTAGGTGAACAGTGTTTCTCATATCTGTCTGAAGGCCACTGCCAAAATGAACCTATCCTAATGGATTGAGATACTGGTCTGACTAATATCAACATAACTGGTATATACAAGGGAACCAGTGGTCGATTTATTCACTGAACATTAACAATTAACTTTTTTTTTTTTTTAACAACATGATTAGATCTTGTGGATCCAAGCGCATGATTCTTGTCAGCAGATTACATGGTAATTCCCATGGATCCTGCGTTCCACGCTTGTTTAGGAGACAGAGATAGGGTGAACACACACATATTGCTTTCCAAGTGTTTTCTTTTATTTTTGAGAATTATTCCGTTTTTTTTTTTAGTAACTCAATCACTCTATTTCACCCTAGCAGTGGTAACAACTTGAATCATGAGCCCCACCTAATCACTTAGAGAAACATATTTAAAAAGAAAACAAATTAAAAACAGAAGTGAAAAGGGCTCAACGAGATATGGCGAAACTACCATGTTATTTCTAACACCTAAGCTCTGTGCTTTTATAAATAGACTCTTTAGATGTTTCCATCTAATCAGATTGGTTCCTCAACTCCTACAACCAAAATGCTTCCATCCACTTAGATTGGTTAGTGCCATCCTTAATAAGCATAAATTTCTAGGCTCTGGAGTTTAACAATGCAACTAAAAAAATTCTCCCATACCCCCAAACTTAAATCTAACATTGTCCTCAATGTTCTAAAGATAAAATTAAAAGCATGAACGAGGAGAAACTGTTACCATTTGAAGCAAAAGAGATAAAGAAAGATATTACCGTGTTGCATGAGCATGGGTTACCTCCCAAGAAGTGCTAAATTTAAAGTCTTCAACCAGACGTCTAATACCACAAAATGGCTAATTACCTTTCGAATCATATATCAATAGTCGAAACAACTGTGGATCAACAAAACCAAATAAAACTTCCATAATTATAAGACAAATGCATCGGATTAGATAAATAAGCAGATATAACACAACCAGATTTAAAACTTCTTCCAAGACAACTGGGTTTATCTGCGGCGCCCACTTGGGCTGACAAATAGATTCATTCGAACAATAGGTCTCCAATAGATGGATTTCCTCCCCGGACATGATGATCGAGGATCGGGTTGTGAGTCGGAAGAGACTCAAGTAATACCTCGGGGCACACTAGGCTCGAGTCCCAAGTTAGGGACTTTTATTTGACCATCATCACCCCCAAACTTAGGGTAATCAAATATTTTCAAAAAGACCTCTAATTATTGCTTGAATTTACGGATCCTCGAGTCTTTAAAATACTCAAGAGCTTCTTCTAGATCATTACCCCCAAACTTAGGGTCAACACTACTCTCTGTAAGGCCTAGCACTATGGCTTGAATTTCGTGGTCTCAGAGTCTTTAAAGTACTCGAGAGCTTCTTCTAGTTCGATAGTTTGGTCACCTAACTGACTTGAGAGAATTTCATCAAATTCATCCAAGGAATCATCCAATAAAGTGTCGTCCCAATTATCCTGAACTAAAGTGCTAATCATATTCACTTCCTCTGATTCAGAAGGTTGTCTAGTAACATTAAAGACATTTAGTTCAGTGGTCATATTACCAAAGGATATGTTCATAAGTCCGGTCCTACAAGTTGATGATAGCATTAGATGTGGCTAAAAATGGGCGACCTAAAATCACCGGTATTCGAGCACTAGGGTCCTGAACAGGTTGAGTGTCTAGAACAACAAAATCCAATGGATAAATAAATTTATCAACCTCAATCAGTACATCCTCTATGACACCACGAGGTACTTTGACAGACCTATCAGCTAACTGTAGGGTCATTTTAGTCGGTTTCAACTCACCAAGACATAGCTGGGTGTAAACATGATACGGGAGTAAGTTAACACTGGCTCCTAAGTCAAGCAATGCCTTATTAACCATGTGATTACCAATTGTACAAGATATGGTGGGGCATCCAGGGTCTTTATACTTATGATCGCTGTCGTAAGCGACACAAATATAATTACACTTTCTTACTACTCAAAATATAAATATAGCAAGGGCAAGAAAGGATCGATCCTGACGAGAGGTCTAGGTTGTCAAATTGTTATGGTTTCCTATATAAAACACCCTAATAATTTTTGTTTGTGTAAATAAAAATAAACAAAAAGCAAATAAAGTACTCAAATCAAGGATGTGAAATATTGGATAAAGGTTTCATCTTCAATTGTAAACAAGTTTATGAATATATGAATAGAATTCGTATTTAATCTCGCTATCATCAAAAGCCATAGAATACCTTATTGCAAGAATACTCCGTAATTTCCAAAGTTATCAACACACACATTAGAGGGCATTATGTGAAATCTACCTAAAGAATAACCTAACGCCTTGCGCTAATCAAGTTCAATTCCTAGGAGCATTAAGTTTCTGAAATAGGCTAATCAATGCAATTGTAATACATTGCGCAAACAATTCGAACAAAGGTCAATTTCTACATATGACTACGAGGATGTATCACTACAAACCCTAATCATATCATGCTACTCGTATTCAAGGTTATCGCTCGATGAAAACCCTAAAATAGCTATAGATATGGATGTGAGTTCAATCAATTCTAGACTCGACTAAACAAACATTCAATCATATTGCAATACTTCAATCATGCAATTATTATAACCCGTAGAAAATCAAACGATAATATTGAGAGAAAACTAATTCATAAAAATCATAACTTGGTTGCAAAATCCAACTACATCTTCAACCAATAATAAAAACTTAGTTACTTGTGTTTTTGGAAATCATCATCATATTCATCAAAGAAGAGACTATCATGAAACCCTAGAACAAAAGTATAAGTCTCCCTAATGGAGATATCCCTAGGTTTAGAGAAAAGTTCTATTTATATGCTTTTCTCCCCATAAGGATACTTTCCCAAAATTAGGTTGATTCTTCTCAAAACCCGTCTCCAAGTTGGTCCACCAAGCCCATGAGTGAAAATAGGTCTCGGAATTTTTGGGTTAAAAGCTGGTCACGGATTGCTTGACGTCATCACGGAATCAGGGTCCGGCATCGAATCCGGCCACCGGAAAATCATCTCTCGGCCGCTTTTGTCATCGAAACTGTCACCAGCGAGTGCACGCTCCCAAAGAACTCATCTCCCCTTCACCGCATTCCAAACATTCACAAAAATCATCCAAACCAATTCTTTATCTCTTTGCAAAAACGCGCCCAAAAGCGTGATCGTAGCTCATATGTCCTGGTCAACTCTTGCATCCGACTCATACCCCCTCGCGATTCACCGAAATATTGCGATCGACACTTTAACCTCCGAAATCCGGCTCACGGAACTATGCTCACTGGCTTACCAATTTAACGCTCCGTTTTCAGACTTTGTTCTTGTTCTCGCCTACGGCCATTTCAACATGACATTCACATCCAATCACAAGCACGGCGTGATCGATATCACTCAATCGCGCCTCGCCGTTCTCGTCAGCTCCACATCCATTACACTGCCCGACACCAGCCTCAAGCCATTGCTCCTACGACTACCTAGGCTCCACTGCCACAGCCATCAGTTCCACCACAACCAGCCAGCATCATCTCCTGTCACGGCCGCAACTCCACCAGAATCACAGCTTCAGTGCGGCACACTTCACAGCTTCAGTGCAGCTGCAGCTCTGCCATAACCCAGCATCACCACCATCTCTTCCTTTCAACTCCCATCACAAAGAAGCTGAATCCATTGTCGATTCATTCTCACAGCCCAAACACTCCAGTCTTTGCGACATCGATTCCTATACATGCATCTACATTCCCGCCACTCACATTTACTTCAACCTCATTGCGGTCACACTGCTCCCTTCTTGCCCGGCTTTCACCAGCCCAAGCCAAAGATCACAAAGACCATCACTGCTTTTCCTCATACAAAGATGTTACGCAGCTTCATCTGCTGTTGCTCTAGTTGCTCGTAACACAGGCTTGACCTCCATATGTTCCTCACAGCGTGAGCCGCTTCTGTCTCATAGCACCACCAACCAACCCACATAACTACTTCCCTGGCAGCAAACTAACTCGAACACCGCCCGCTTGCGCTTCCTTGCTTGGCATTTATCTCCACCTGCGGCTACACACACAGCATTTCAGCTCACCAATTCAGTCAACCCACAGCACCAGCCATCCATGATCAACCATCAACCCCTGCCATCACAACAGCAACATGGTCCAACCATACGCCTCAGCTGCCTCTCTCTCGTTCAACTCTCCAATGACAACAGCCATCTCATCGATTGCAGCTTCATTACTTCCAGTGCCATCAATGGCAGCAACGCCACTTCTCGACTCCTCGCTTTCTCGAGCGAAGGCTATCCGTACCAAAACTCTAACCGAAACCCTCCTTCCGGACCCATAGTGCGGCTTGGTTCGGTGAGCAATAAGAGCTGCACAAAATCGCGATCATTCAAGCATTTAGTCGAGCACTCTCAGATGCGACTTCTTGAATGTGGAGCCGGATAGAACTGCAGCATTTAGTACCTTTCACGGCTCCTTCCCACATATCACTCCCCGCCATTTGAGCTCAAAACCCCTTTCTAAATCACCTACGTTCATCGACACAAACCAACCAAACCAAACACCAATTTAATGTCTGAATTTCCCAGTCCAAACTCCATTGCTTCCGATTCGTCTCGGCTTCAAAAGCTGTTGCTGCAATTCTTCCTTGATTTCACTAAGTTTGGTCTGAATTCGACATCTCCATGAACCCTTGGTACTCAGCCCTCAATCCTGCCAGTATGAACCCTAATCCAGATCGTTCTTCCCTCACTGATTTGCCGGTGAATGACACAGACCCAAGCCTTGTCTCGACCAAAACCCAGCACATCTGAGCCAATGCCCCTAACCCATCACCGGCGTGAATCCTTGTTGCACAGGTCTTGGTCTGTGTTATAAGAAGGGAAACAGAATTGTATTTGTTCTTTTGAATTTGAGCTTGACCTAGATGAGGTCTAATACCCTGGAATGATATCATCATCCGCTACTTAGGATATGGGCCACCTAGCAGTTGCCCTTATCTTTCATTGCGCTCCCAATAACACTTCCTTTTAACCAAATCTGGCTACCCCTTAACATGTGGCTGGGCTCCCATTAGTATTAGCCGATGAAATGACCTATTTTACCATTTCGAGTTCTTCTTTTGCCCGCAACTTCTTCATACGAGCTCCGAATGACTCCGTTCTTTCGCCATTGGCTTCGTCTTCTCGTCCTCTACACAATGAAAAGTAGAAATCTTGCATTTGAACGAGTTCCAATTGGTCTTTTTGCTCCAAATGACTCCATTGCACCTAATAAACTCAAAAGCACACATAAGATACATAATTTACAAGAAAACTCGCAAAGAAAGCATAAACTCTTCATAGAAAATACGGTGTATTCTACACCTATCAAATTCCCCCACACTTAGACTTTGCTAGTCCTCGAGCAAATCAAACAAAACAATAAAATACAACAACTCCGTGTCGTCGAGGCTACGGTTAATTTTAGCATAAATAACAAGCCTTTAAACCCCCTAGGTGTCCCTAGTGGACGAGTTATAGTCTCGTGAAGGTTTACTAGAGATATACCTACAAAACCTATATTTCAAACTCCGTCTATTCGTGACAAATCAATGAATGAATCCAAATTGACTACGGGAGGAGGTACCTTGCAAATTCAATTCAAATATTAGTAAATAAACTCTAATTAGATAGTCGAACAAGCCACAATACTCGGAAACTAACAAACCACAATCACAATGAAAAGATTAAGAAGATGGATAAAGACAAGTGTTCGATGTTTCCCATATCATGTCGAAGGTCACTTTGCTAAGATGAACCTAATCCTATTGGATTGAGCTACTTAGTGCTTGAATGCTACATCAAATCAATTGGCATATACAAGGGAACCAAGAGTGACTTTATTCAACACAATAATAATTTCTTTTTTTTTTATTTTTATGATTGGATCAAACTGGATCCAATTTCTCTTTTTTTTTTTTTTAGACGGCATGATTAGATCTTTTGGATCCAAGCGCATGCTTCTTGTCAGCAAGTACATGATAGTTGCCTTGGATCCTGCATTCCACGCTTGTTTAGGCGACGGAGACAGGGACTACGTTTCACACATACTGCTATTCCCAAGTGTCTTTTTATTCCGTTTTGGTCTAATTGATCGGTCCTTTTTTTTTTTTTCTTTTCATATATTTTTTTTTTTATTTTTTTTTCCTTTTTTTTTTTTTTTTTTTTTTAACTCAATCACTCTATTTCATCCTAGCAGTAATAACACGTCGATGTTTAGTGACCCACCAAAGCACTTAGAGAACAATAGATAAATATGGAAAAATAAAAATAGAATGCGATATGGTGATATTCCGAGATATGGTAACAACTACCATATTAATTTGTGATTTCTGAGCTATATTCGTCCCCTTTAGTTAATTGGTTCCTCAACTCCTGCATTCAAAATGGTTCCATCCACTAATGGTGTCATCCTAAAGGCACAAGTTTCTAGATTTCGGAGTTCAAAAAGCACAATTTTTTCTTGATTTTCTATTTTTCTGATTTTTTTTTTTTTGGTAAAGGCATAAAACAAATTAAAACATATAAATGCTCCCCGTGTTTTCTACACTTAAACTTTACATTGTCCTCAATGTAAAATTGAAACTACGCGCAGTCCAAAGAGAGTTCAAGGTGGGAAATTTCTCAAATAGATAATATGCAAAAACAAGAAAATAAAGATAAAAGCAAATGCATAAAAAAAAATAAAAAGATAAGGATAAAGATACAAAACCGGTGGGTTGCCTCCCACTAAGCGCTTGTTTTAAAGTCGACGGCCCGACTTAGCTTCTTGTAAGATTCATTCCCCATACACCAACAATCGGAAAAGTTGGGGATCCTTCCATAGAACCTGTTTTGCAAACACTAGCTTCACACAAATATTAGTAATATAAAGCAAAAGTGAAGCTATTAACCGATAAAAGCTTCCCCCACACTTATTCTCGTCCACACTTGGAAGTGTATAAAGAATATAGAAGTCGGGTACTTCCACGGTTTCTTGGTCCAAAACCTGCATAGTATGAGAATCAAGTATCTCTAATGGCGGAAAACGAGAAACAAAGTCATTCAACAATGTTTTCGACGCACATACATTCAAACCAATAAGAGGTAAAGGAGAAGAAATAATAGGCAAAGGGTTAGATAAACCTTGCACAATCTCTTGTATTACGGAATCCTCTTCATCCTTGAAAAATTCAAGTGAATTATTCACCTCCCCGTATCATGGTCCTCTATCAAACCTTGCAACCATTCTTCGTCCGTTTTCTGCCTTAACCAAAGTATCGACATAAACATCATCATTACAATCCTTTGCAAGCTCAATTGGGTCTTCCACAATATTGGTCATAACGGTCTCATTCTCAACATATTCCTCCTTTTTGTTGTAAGGCACATACTCTTTTGCGGATCCAAATTTTATCATAAGAAACTTTTTTAGAACACTCGAAATGCATCATCCTCAAGCTCCACCCTTTGAATAGGCTCTTGATCATTATTAAGATCAATGCTTGAGTAATCTACACAAGTGTCGACATATTCCTCTTCGTCTTCATCTTGATCCCAAAAAGACTCCATTGTACACTCCTCGGGGATGCCACCATAAATTGGTTCAAACGATGTATTTTCATAATAATCATCATCACTATCATAGTCATCATAACATTGTTCCTCGCTGAATTTAGTGTTGCTAATCTCTAACTCATCCTTTTGAATAGGTGAATGATCATTATTACGATCAAGAGTTGAGTTAACTACACAAATATCAACAAAAGTCCCCGAAGGTTCGCCTTTTTCAACATAACTATTCATTTCCTCCTTGTACTCATCAATGCCTTGTCTTAAAGTGGAAACACCTTTTTGAAGCTCTTGGAGTGTTCCATCCAAATTCTGAATATAGTGTTCCATTTGTTGGTAAAACTCATTCGACATAGACAAAGTAGAATCACTTACCTCAAAGATTGTTAGGCCAATTATATTCCCTTTGAATGGGTGAATGATCATAACTACGATCACAAATTGGGCTAAACATACTATTAGCACATTCGGTCGATGAAAGTTGTTCCATGCTTGGTTGTCCACAAATTGACTCCATGTCAGTCCATAAATTGTTGCATTTCATCTACCAAATTAGAGGAAAAATTATAAGGAAAACAACTATTCTCCCCTCCTTGTGGTTGCTCACTTACATAACCACCATAAGAAGGTTGATATGTATGAGAATAACTCATAGGGTACGTGGAGTATTGATCATAGCCAAATGATTGGTTTTGATTATACTCCCCATAAGGGTGATAATTGTTATGTTGTTGAGGTTGAAAGCCGTATTGATTGCTCCAATATGCTCCGTCCATAATAGGTCCCTGAAATACGATTCTCAAACCAAGGTTAAAAACCAAAATAAGAAAAACAAAAAATAAGACTAAAAACAAAAACAAAACAAAAATAAGAAACCAAACAAGTGACAACCGTTGCCTCCCCTAAGAATCTGCGCCAAAATTTGATCGGCTGCCGTAAGCGACACAAATATAATTACACTTTCTTACTACTCAAAATATAAATATAGCAAGGGCAAGAAAGGATCGATCCCACAGAGAGGTCTAGGTTGTCAAATTGTTATGGTTTCCTATATAAAACACCCGGAAGAATTTTTGTTTGTGTAAATAAAAATAAACAAAAAGCAAATAAAGTACGCAAATCAAGGATGTGAAATATTGGATAAAGGTTTCATCTTCAATTGTAAACAAGTTTATGAATATATGAATAGAATTCGTATTTAATCTCGCTATCATCAAAAGCCATAGAATACCTTATTGCAAGAATACTCCGTAATTTCCAAAGTTATCAACACACACATTAGGGCTGCGTATGTGAAATCTACCTAAAGAATAACCTAACGCCTTGCGCTAATCAAGTTCAATTCCTAGGAGCATTAAGTTTCAGAAATAGGCTAATCAATGCAATTGTAATACATTGCGCAAAACAATTCGAACAAAGGTCAATTTCTACATATGACTACGAGGATGTATCACTACAAACCCTAATCATATCATGCTACTTTCGTATTCAAGGTTATCGCTTGATGAAAACCCTAAAATAGCTATAGATATGGATGTGAGTTCAATCAATTCTAGACTCGACTAAACAAACATTCAATCATATTGCAATACTTCAATCATGCAATTATTATAACCCGTAGAAAATCAAACGATAATATTGAGAGAAAACTAATTCATAAAAATCATAACTTGGTTGCAAAATCCAACTACATCTTCAACCAATAATAAAAACTTAGTTACTTGTGTTTTTGGAAATCATCATCATATTCATCAAAGAAGAGACTATCATGAAACCCTAGAACAAAAGTATAAGTCTCCCTAATGGAGATATCCCTAGGTTTAGAGAAAAAGTTCTATTTATATGCTTTTCTCCCCATAAGGATACTTTCCCAAAATTAGGTTGATTCTTCTCAAAACCCGTCTCAAGTTGGTCCACCAAGCCCATGAGTGAAAATAGGTCTCTCGAATTTTTGGGTTAAAAAGCGTCACGGATTGCGACGTCATCACCGGAATCGAGCTGTCGCGACCGAATCCGGTCACCGGAAAATCATCTCTCGCCGCTTTGTCATCGGAAACTGTCACCGGCCGAGTGCACGCTCCAAAGAACTCATCTCCCCTTCGCTGCATTCCAAACATTCACAAAAATCATCCAAACCAATTCTTTATCTCTTTGAAAAACGCCCAAAAGCGTGATGCGTAGCTCATATGTCCGGCCGTCGACTATTGCATCCGACTCGTACCCCCTCGCGATTCACTAAATATTGCGATCGACACTTTAACCTTCAAATCCATTACGGAACTATGCTCAAACACCAATTTCGCTTGTTTTCGACATTCTTGGCTCCTTGTTCCCGCACGACCATTTCGACAACATTCGGGTGCATCACAAGCACAAGATCGGTATCCACTCCATTCACCGCCTCAGTGCCATTCTCAGAGCTCCAATTCGGACTGCACCCGACTGCTCAAGCCATTCCTCTACGACTACCTCAGGCTCCACGCGCACACGGCCATTAGTTCCACCACAAGCAAAGCATCATCTCCCTCATGTCACGGCCGCAACTCCACGAATCACAGCTTCGTGCGGCACACTTCCACGGCTTCGGTGCAGTAACTACGCCATAAACCCGACATCACCACCATCTCTTCCTTTCAACTCCCATCACAAAGTACGCCAGCTCCATTGTCGATTCATTCTCACAAATTTCAAACACTCCAAACTTGCGACATCGATTCCTATACATGCATCTACATTCCCGCCACTCACATTTACTTCAACCTCATTGCATCTGCCATCTGTTCTTACTTGACAGCTTCACCAGCCCAAGCCAGCATCACAGCACCACTGCGCTGCTGCCTCCCGCTACAGCATGTTCTGTAGCTTCATCTGCTGTTGCTCTAGTTGCTCGTAACACAGGCTTGACCTCCATCTGTTCCTCACAGCGTGAGCCGCTTCTGTCTCATAGCACCACCAACCAACCCACATAACTACTTCCCGGCAAAAACTAACTCGAACACCGCTTCGCTGCACATTTCCTTGCTTGGCTCAGTTTTATCTCCACCTGCGGCTACACACACAACATTTCAGCTCACCAATTCAGTCAACCCACAGCACCAGCCATCCATGATCAACCATCAACCCCTGCCATCACAACAGCAACATGGTCCAACCATACGCCTCAGCTGCCTCTCTCTCGTTCAACTCTCCAATGACAACAGCCATCTCATCGATTGCAGCTTCATTACTTCCAGTGCCATCAATGGCAGCAACGCCACTTCTCGACTCCTTGGCTTTCTCGAGAAAGAGCTTATCCGTACCAAAACTCTAACCGAAACCTCCTTCCGGACCCATAGTGCAGCTTGGTTCAGGTGAGCAATAAGAGTCGCACAAAATCGGCGATCATTCAAGCATTTAGTCGAGCACTCAGATGCGACTGCAATGTGGAGTCGATAGAACTCTGCAAAGATTTAGTACCTTTCACACACTCCTTCCCACATATCACTCCCCGCCATTTGAGCTCAAACCCTTTCTAAATCACCTACGTTCATCGACACAAACCAACCAAACCAAACACCAATTTAATGTCCGAATTTCGGTCAAACTCCATTGCTTCCGATTCGTCTCGGCTTCAAAAGTCGTTGCCGCAATTCTTCCTTGATTTCACCGAGTTTGGTCCGAATTCGACATCTCCATGAACCCTTGGTACTCGGCCCTCAATCCCGCGATGAACCCTAATCCGGATCGTTCTTCCTCACCGATTTGCTTGAATGACACAGACCCAAGCCTTGTCTCGACCAAAACCCAAAGACATCCGAGCCAATGCCCCTAACCCATCACCTGTGAATCCTTGTTGCACATGTCTTGGTCTGTGTTATAAGAAGGGAAACAATTGTATTTGTTCTTTTGAATTTGAGCTTGACCTAGATGAGGTCTAATACCCTGAAAATGATATCATCATCCGCTACTAGGATATGGGCCACCTAGCAGTTGCCCCTTATCTTTCATCATACTCCCAATAGCACTTCCTTTTAACCAAATCACACCCCTTAACATGTGGGTCGGACTCCCATTAGTATTAGCCGATGAAATGACCGGTTTACCATTTCGAGTTCTTCTTTTTTGCCCGCAACTTCTTCATACGAGCTCCGAATGACTCGTTCTTTCGCCATTGGCTTCGTCTTCTTCGTCCTCTACACAATGAAAAGTAGAAATCTTGCATTTGAACGAGTTCCAATTGGTCTTTTTGCTCCAAATGACTCCATTGCACCTAATAAACTCAAAAGCACACATAAGATACATAATTTACAAGAAAACTCGCAAAGAAAGCATAAACTCTTCATAGAAAATACGGTGTATTCTACACCTATCAACTTAGGGGCTGTTTGGTTCAAAAGGATTGAACTTACCTGACCAGCTAAAAAGGCTTTCTTATGGACATTAAGCTTACGCTTTCGAGTACAAAGATCCTTAAGAAACTTGGCATAGGCAGGCATTTTCCTAATTGCTTATAGTAAAGGGATGTTAATGTTTACCTACTTAAAAATCTCCATTATTTCGTTGAAAGTCGACTCTCTCTTAGTTGGAACTAACAACTGTGGATATGGGGCTCTGGGCACAAAATGAGATCTATCGGGAACCACATGGGCATCACTAGAAATTTTCCCAGTCTCTTTAGCTAGTGCCTCCTTCTGGGGCTCATCTTGGGAACTAGAAGGTGGATCTACAGTATGTCCACTATTAGGCATGGCTACCTTATTGTCTACCGTTTTACCACTCCTAAGGGTTGTTACAGAGTTCACATGATTGAACTCTTTCTCTCTAGAGGATACTTCATGAATTCCTCTGGGATTGGGTAGTGGTTGATTGGGGGACTTTTCCTTTTCTCTTTCGCTCAAAAATTCTGCAATTATACTAACTTGATTTTTTAGCTCTGAAATAGCCTGAGAGTTTTCCTGTAAACCTTTCTCAACCGTTTTCTTAAACTCTGCAGTGTTATGAGATAAGATGGTCAGAGACTCTTCTAAGCTCATGATTTTTTTATCCGACAGGTTCTGATAATGATCTGGCCCTAAATAGTTCTTAGTATACCCAAAACTTGGGAGAGCCTAGGAAATACTAGACTGACCTTGACTCGACCTTAGACAAAGGAAAATTAGGGCGGTTCCTCCAACTAGGGTTATAGGTATCTGAATATGGATTAAATCTCTGACGGTTTTCATACCTAGAGTTGTTATAAAGAGCATTGGCTTGCTCTTCGTATCTAGTATGGTGTGACCCTTGATTCATTTCTAAGGCTTCTAGACGCCTAAGAATATCTGACCCATAATCAACTCTATCGATCCTATGGATAGGATTTCTAGGTATTTCTAGTTCTCTCATTGAAGCCCATTGCCTAGTTTTCTCGGCTAACTCGATGAATTCGTCGAAACATTCATCTGGGTCTTGATGGGTAAATTCTCCACCACTAATTGTTTCTACCTGCATACGGGTTTCACTATCAAGGCCCTCATATAAAATTTGGGCCATGTGGGGTTTTTCAAAGCCGTGATGTGGACACTTGTATAACAATTCACTAAACCTTTCTACATAATCATGAAGTTTTTCACCTAATTTCTGCTTAAAGGTTTGGATAGACTGCCAACATTTGCGCTTTTATGGTGTGGGTAGAATTTCTTAACAAATGCCTCTACAAGACCATCCCATGTGGTAATTGTTTTAGAAGGAATAAAATGATACCACTCTTTGGCTTTCTCATAGAGAGAGAAGTGAAACAAACGTAACCTAAGCACATCTTTGGAGACATTTGGATAGTTCATTGTGTCACAAATCATTTCAAAGTCTCTTATGTGGGTATACGGGTTCCCATCGAGTCATTCTCTAACCCCCTAAACTTACGTAGCATGCCAATAATTTCAGGTCTAATATCAAACCGGACCTTAGAAGCTGGTAGAACTACACCTGGCTCACGCACTACTTTAGACGGGTTCAAACGATCCCTAAGGGTTTTTACTGGGACCTCGTCATCCTTTTCCTCAACCATTTTGGAAAAAATAGAAGTATTAAGGATATTTTCCTCACCGTGAAAAGAACGTCCAAAAATAGGACTTTGTAGATTAAGGTAGTCAAGATTCTTGTTTCCTAAAATATCACTTCTAGGTTTTTCACGCATAAACCGTCCTAGAGCGTCTCTCTTACGTTCTGGCATACAAGAATTCAACAAAATGTGCACATGCAAATGCTGGGCTAACTAATTTAGGTAATCTTGGGTTACATACAACGAAATATACCCAAAGGTACGAGGCTGAGGTTTGTGGACTTTCAGCTGGTAACTCCCATAAGGCCTAAGGCACGGGTTCAGCTTACTAATCCACCAATTTTCCTAAACTCGGTAGTCTGACGAAGATGCAATTGGTGTGTGCAGTTTTTTTTTTTTTTAATAAATAAAGTACTAAAAATAAACACAAACAAATTAAAGAAAATTACAAGTCCAAAAATAAATAAAGAAACTACTAAAAATAAGATGAAAGTCTAAAAAATAAAATCTTCAGTTTCTCCCTTTTTGTAAGGCAATTTCAACTTTCCACGTTTCGCTTCAAGCAAATCATGCACAGCAAAAACAAAAATACCAAAGAAGTAAAATAGAACAAAAAATAATCTAAAAAAAAGAAGTAGGTTGATTTAGGCCTTCTTTCCGATAATGGTCTAGCTTTAAGACCAGCCGATATTTTGGTTCATAACTGGGATAATGGTCGTGGTATTTGTTTGGATGTAACATGTGTTTCCCCATTTATCGGTGGTGGGGTACGCACTTTTTTGCCTGGTCAAGCTATTAGTAAGGCTGTCACTCGAAAGCACAACAAATATCTAGAGAAGTGCACTGCTCAGGGGCTTGGCTTTGGGGTTCTTGCTTTCACTACCTTGGGAGAGTTGGGTGGAGATACTATAGATTTCTTGAAAAGATTGAGAAATTACATGGATAGTCATGATGCGAATGTCAAGGTGGGAGATTTTCTTTTCCATAGGCTAGGGGTGGTTATTCAAAAAGGGATTAGAGCGCAGCTTGTTGCTCGGCTCCCGTCCAATTTTTTTGGTTCATACTGAAAATGTGCTTGATTTCTATAAAAAAAAAAAAAAAAATATACAAAACTAAAAAATATACAAAACTAAAAAAAATGCAAAACCTAAAACCTAAACCTAAATACAAGTCCGCGTCGGCGGCGCCAAAAACTGATGTAGTTTTTACAGTGGTAAGTACGGGGTTTGATTCTCAGACTTGTAGAGATTTGATTTCAGATGTAATAAACAAAAATACTAAAAACAAAGAAAAGATTTTAACAAAGTTGAGAGATACCGGGACTTAGGATTCCACCAAACTTCACAATCAATTGGTTCATACAATGATTCATAACAATTTTAGCTCTTTTCTAGACTCTATTTCTTTGCCAAAAGTAGATTTTATAAAGCATTAGATGTAAATCGTAAGCATAGTGCATCAAAAGTTCTTAGACTAAGCATGCACTATCAAACAAAATCACAAATAATCAATGAAAATCATAAATCGATTAAAAATCAATGCAAAAAGTCTTAAGAATCAATTATAATTACCAAACTTTGTGAAACATGGCTTCCTCCGTCATCCCAGTGTTTGGGTTTAGCTCCTCATGATGCAAACACGCTCAAAAAGATAATTCATAGCTCAAAAGGTGTTTGTATTGAAGAAAAGGTATACAACAGTGTGTTTTGTAACAGATATAATTATTACAGAACTACTGTTACAGAGAAACCTCAACAGAACTGTTGCGAACTCATACTAATTGTTACAATAATTGTGACAAAGTGAATTGAATTTGAAAGCAAAGGTCACGGAATAAACGACTGTCTTCTTCTGCTGTTCTGTGTTCTTCTTCTTCCTCACGCATGTGTCTCTGCAACTTGATTATTTATGCTCTGTTATACTTCTCAACTTCCCCAAAGTGTTTGATCCCCATTTTATGACCTCCCCAGACCTCTTATATACACCACAGCCCGAACAAAATTCTCCAAAATTCTTCTTTTCGTTTACCGAAAGTCTCGACTTTTCTTTCCTCTTTTCCCTTCAAGGCGTCTTCTGTTTAGCTTCAAATTTCTTCTCTACTAGATACGGATCCTGTCTGAGTTTATGTTCTCATTTCTGTCACGTAATTTCTAAAAATAAACTCACAAAACCAACCCGAGAATGACACCTCCCCTGTTTTCGATATAACCAAATATGAGAAGATTTGATGCCTATTTTAACTCCCAAGCACGTCATTCATCCTGTTTATTAGGTAAATACATAATCCCGTGTTTAACTCTTCAAAATCACGTCAAAATCTTGCCTGGAGTTCACGCAGTCATTGGATATTCTTCCCGTCCCCTGTTTTATCAAACCGAGGATCTAGCCCAAACTTTGCGAATCTAGGAAACACATAAACCCCGTTTAGTCAAAACATGCCCAAAGCAGTTGAAATCCGTGATTGAATCTCTCTCAATCATGCCTAAAAATCGAAACCAAAATCTGTTCGTAGCTGATATATTTTCCCGCCAAATTTCTTTTGCTTAAACCGTGAAGAAAGGGATGGCCTTATCCAACTGTTGGCTGCCCATAGCAGTGGGGTGTAAATAACAACTTGAGTGCCCCTTAGAAGTGAAGTACCCCTTATCCAAACTGAGGGTCTTTAATAGTTCCTCCTGGGGATGCAAATACCACTTTTCCGAGCCAATTTCTCCGCACAAGTATATTTCTCTAAAAACACCTACAAAAACATAAAAAAACAACATAAGTACAAAAATGAGTACTAACGATATAGGAAATTGAGATCAAAATAGACACATAAATGCGTCTATCAGGAAGTAATGGTGAAACACTTTTCTTTTATGGAACATCAATTCCATGCGTTAACTGTTACCACCTCCTCCCATTTACTCACCCATTATTTCATTCCTTAACGAGACCAGAGTATATTTCACTCCGACTTGTATAAATAGGTCTTACCTATTTTCACAAAAAAAAGAACAAGTTCGGTCAAGGATCAAACAACACTCAGAAAAACGTTTGGCTAAGCTCTCCCATATGTTAGCTTTATATTTTCTTATACAAGTCGTGGAACCACTACTCTTCCAGAATCAACCTGGTCTCAACACTTTCTTCGCTTCCCTCCCCAAAACCAACCCATTCTCCTCCTCTTTGTGACCGAAGAAAGTCTGGAACGGCCATTTCTTGGTTTAGGACGGACTTGTACAGATGGATCTCTCGAATCTAAAGTACTCCCTTGCAGTACATTGTTTAGGGTTTAAATCCGTTTCTCACCCACACACCGAAATTACCGAAATCAGCAGAAACCATTTTCACCCTCAAACAATTGGCGACCACAGTGGGAGATTGATCTTTCGGTTATAATGTCAATTTTTGACCATCGATTTCATGCTTCGACCCAGACATCAAGACGGTAGAAGCATGCGATCCGCTCAAGGATCGATGACTCAGTTACCAGACAACCCGATTATCAGTCTTGACACGGCAAGGGATGACTGGGGACTTCCTAGAGTTTAAAAGCGAATGATCCAACCAGTCTTGATGCGGCAATGGGCGACTGGGGACTTCCCAGAGGTTAAAAGCAAAACGATCCGCTCAAGGATCGACGACTCGATCATCAAGTGACTCAGGGACGACTGGGGACTTTCCACAATTGCAGTGTTTCCTAAGAAAGTTGTACTTGCACCTGACCCGTTTTCGTTAGCAGACCCAAAAAACCGAGTAAGTCTTGCCTAGAAAAAATACATGGTTTACTAGTTCAAGTTTTCACGGGAATGATAAAACCGATAGCCATGTTATGCTTCATCCCATGTCATCTACCGACACCCAACGTTCATGTTTCCATATCTTTCCTGGGATGTTTGTGTTACTTACACTCATAACCAAAAAATGCATCATCCTAAAATAGTTCATCCAAAATAATAATCCAAAACCCTCATAGCTAACACTTGTCTATCAACCAAAAAAACCCAGAAAATCAAAACCATGAACTAGGCGTTTCATTTGCCATTCTTAAAAAAAAAAAAAACCTAAAAAATAAGAAGTTCAGAAGACAGAAATGCATTCAATTTTTTCCGCTTCCTGCTTCTTCACCATATCCGCAGAAGGATCTTCGAATGTTTCGACCAGAAACTTCTCGACCTCAGAGAAACCTTCAACGAACCAAAGAACGTTGAATTCAAAGTTTACACATGTCATGATGGAACCTCGAGCTCGAGATTACATCCTCAGAAACAATATGACCAGTCACGTTGCACATGTCGTCAATCGAAGACAAAGCTTCCTCCACCCGCTTGCCAGACGCGCATACCAGACGCGCTTACCAGACGCGCATGCCAGACGCGCATACCAGACGCGCATGCCAGACGCGCATGCCAGACGCGCTTACCAGACGCGCATGCCAGACGCGCTTACCAGACGCGCACGCCAGACACGCTTACCAGACGCGCACGCCAGACGCGCTTACCAGACGCGCATGCCAAGACACGCTTACTAGCCACAATACCACACCATGCGCTAATGGCTTGCATCCTTCCAGCGCTAACATCTTGCGCCCTTCCAGCGCTATCTTCTCCGCTCCACAACCAGCCAAAGCAGAGCCATCCTCACCCTTCGAAACAACTCAATGGCTCAAGCACTCCGTGATCAAAACCGTGCCATCTCTGCGCGATACACTTACGACCACCAGAACCAGAGCCGCTTCCGCCACCCCAACGTTTCTTCAAGCATGATAGCTCCAACCGTCACCAGAGACGCTACTCCACCATAAGGGAAAGATACTGGAAGCGGAAGAAGCCGACCTCCTTTTACCACTGTTGATTTGATGAAAAAACAAAAGGCACTTCATCAAGACGCCCGTTTATAGATGAAGAGGCTCGCATTGCTCTTGAATGCCCAGTAGAAGGGAATCAGCAATCCAATTTCATCACACGTAAATATCGGGAACGACTTCTCCAAAATCGAGGCAAAGTTATGTGAGATTATATATTTCTCCAAGGCATAGCATCAAGACATATTTGCATCCCTCAACCGCACTGCATCAGGAAAGCAGTTGTTTCCATCCATGGAAGCCGTTCCCAAACCTCAACCTCTCCTGGAAAGCACGATCGATAGATGGAACTGGGGACTCCTAACCAATGTATTTTAACCGTCAAGGCTCTGAGAGTTTCAAGGAACCGTTTTGACGTTCTCTCCAGAAGTGGCTCCACTTCAACGTTCGCTCCAGCAGCCGCCCCGCTTCGGCGTTATCTCCATAATCTGCAGCATTTGGCTCTTTAAGTTTCAACGTCCTCTCCAAGAGCTGAGGCCGCTTCAACACCACTCCTTCCTGCAAAGGGTAGTGACCACCACACTCCCCACGTCAAGGATCATGATCGTAGCTATCCAATCTTCGTAGTCATGTCCACCTTTCGATCCATCCCGCCAAAACTCGTGACCATGGATAGTTTGCTCGCTTACGCATCCATCCGACCCTTTTACTTCCATGGATGCCCATACGATTCTAGCCAACATATTATGTTCATACGACAATGTAGACTCTTCTGATTACATATGCTACCAAGAATTGTTGCCACTCATTTTTTGATACTAGCCAGAGCTTCACCATAGAAGCAATCACTACGAAGATAGAAATATGTAAACCATACTTAGGGACTGGGGATCTACACGAATCCTTTCACTGTCAAATCTCAGAAGACACGATCAACCATCAGGTCATGACCCGAAAAAGCTGAAAACGTACAGGAAGTGCCTTATTCAATTACTCAGGAGCTCTGAAGGGAATGGAAGATCGAACAACATATTCTAATGGAAGATTGAAGTCTTACAAATAAGAAGTTTTATTCAAAGATGTGAAATCTCGAGCGGGATGCTAATTGGCGAAACCCTAACTTCTCCATGAATACCAAGAAGATAACAATAAGTCTGCAAAAGCACCAAGACGTCTATACAACAAAGAAAAACAAGAAAAAGGGGAAACTGGTCATAGAAAGCGGATGCGCGAGTTGCCAACGCCTCTATCAGAGCTTCTTCGAGCACTTTCCCCAGCAATCTCTCGGGCAACAAAGTTTTCATCCGAAAGCATAACACTCTCGGAATTTGGATAAGGAAAGGATTTCCTATTTTGGCTAAGTAAGGAGGAAAGGTAATCGGTCCCGCGAAGACAAGCCACCACCGTGTAAACAGTCCGCACCTTTGCTTCGCTAATGCCATGCTTGAGCAACGCTTTGTCAAGCAGCCCACGCCCATTCCAAGCCAAATCAGTGCTAATGGGTCCCTTTCATTCCAAGTCTATGCTAGCAGCTCCGCCTCGCGTTCCAAAAGCCTATCCCTGAAGACGCACAACCATACCAGGATTTACGCAAAGCTGCAAGGCGCAAGGATCGCGGATTCTACTTATCTCTCGGAAAAAGGGGGTACGATCGTTGCTAGGAGATTCCATCATAATACCAAACCAGGAGGAGGAACGAGCTTTACCCTACCTTCACCAACGAACAACTGGAAAGAGGAAGATGATACAATTTCGCCAGCAATATATGTTTTGCACAAACCCTTAAAATGGGAAAGGATAAGTAACGCTCTCTTATGGGTGTAACGCTTCCAGATTTTTGAATAAGGAAATAATTCATTGTTAAAGCCGCGCATGAAGAAAGGCAATTGGTCCCACAAGAGCAAGCCTTACCACTCCCAAGATATCCGCGCTTTCCTTGCCAGTGCCAGTCTTGCCAGCGCTCCACGTTCAGTTTTTGCAACAATCTTTGCCTTTCATGTTAATGCGCCAACACCAACAACTCGCCGAGCCAGTGTCATGATGTCCCCTAACCCAGCCAAGATGATGCATGGATAGACTAAGCCGACGATCTTCATCTCACCACTTCACGGTCTACACCACAAATAGAATCTATGCAAGGCTTCCAAATACGGGGATCATGAACTCTCCTTACCTCTCGAAAAGTCGTCACCTTCCCACGAAACTGAAGCAAGTTGTTATCTTCCCGAGCCAACGCTCACGCTATGCCAGGCCAACGGATCAGTGCTCGCGCCAAATTTACGTTAGTGGCTCCCATTTCAAAGACGATCCAGTGCTAACGGCTCCTTTCCAAGCCGCACGATACCTGCGTCTGCCATTCCAAGCCGATCCAGTGCTAACAGCTCCAAGTCCAAGTCGACCAGTGCTAACAACTTCCCTTCATACTAAATCTACACTAGTGGGTCCGTTCCAGCCTAAACTGCAAGTACCACGAGCAGAATTTACGCAAGGCCGCCAAACACGGGATCATGAACTCTCCTTACCTATCGAATAAGGTGAGTTGGACTTTCCTGACCACTTGCATGTCCTACGTTTCGATTATGTCCTCGTTTGTCACCATCATATGCTTACCTCGCAACAAGGCACCTGTTCCGAGCTAAGCAGGGGACTTAATATTGATGGTGGTTTTTAACTTAGGGGTAAAGTCATAAAACCCTAGTCAGACAGTGTGCCAATGGCTCATCGTGCCAGCCATATCATACCGCGCCAAGGCATGCCAACCATGCTAGCCGCACCCACGTGCCAATGGATAATCATGCCAGCCAAATCCTACTGCGCCAAGGCATGCCAACCATGTTAGCCTCACCCCTGTGCCAATGGAAAACCATGCCAGCCACACCTACCGCGCCAAGGCATGCCAACCATGCTAGCCGCACCCCTGTGCCAATGGCAAACCATGCCAGCCATACCTACCAAACCCTTGGCCCCACATGCCAAGCCAAACCTCACCTTGCCTTGGCCCTAGCCATGCTAGCCACACCATGCGCCCATGACATGCCAAGCCCTAGGCCCCACCATGCCAAGCCAAACAATTCATGCTAAGCCCTTGGCCCCGCCATGCCAAGCCAACCATTCACGCCAAACCCTTGGCCCCACATGCCAAGCCAAACCGCACTTTGCCTTGGCCCTAGCCATGCTAATCGCACCTTGCCTTGGCCCTAGCCATGCTAGCCGCGCCATGTGCCAACGACATGCCAAACCCTTGGCCCCACCATGCCAAGCCAAACCGCACCTTGCCTTGGCCCTAGCCATGCTAGCCGTACCATGTGCCAACGGCAGGCCAAACCCTTGGCCCCACCATGCCAAGCCAAACCGCAGCTTGCCTTGGCCCTAGCCGTGCTAGCCGTGCCATGTTCCAACGGCATGCCAAACCCTTGGCCCCACCATGCCAAGCCAAACCGCACCTTACCTTGGCCCTAGCCATACTAGCCGCACCATGCGCCAACGGCATGCTAAGCCCTTGGCCCCACCATGCCAAACGCACCTAGCCGCGCCACCATGCTGGCCTTCCCTACGCGGCTACCAAAAACGAAGGCGTGCGACGATCAACAGTCCCCCTTCAAATCCAAGGAGCAAATCCTAGCCATCCAAGGTTACCAGACGACGCATGGTATCCTCTGGCCCGAAATCCTAAGTTTGGCCACGCCCAAACTGCTCCAAGGCATGCCATGCCCACGACATGCCAACCTAGCCACGCCACCAGGCTGGCCTTCCCTATGCGGCTACTAAAACGAAGGCGTGCGACAATCAACGGTCCCCCTTCAATCCCATGATCAAATCCTAGCCATCCAAGGTTACCAGACAACGCATGGTAACCTCTGGCCCGAAATCCTAAATTTGGCCACGCCCAAACCGCGCCAAGGCATGCCATGCCAACCTTGCCACGCCACCACGCTGGCCTTCCCTATGCGGCCACTAAAACGAAGGCGTGCAACAATCAACGACCACCCTTCCACCTTAGATGCAAATCTTAGCCGTCCAAGGTTCCCAACAAACGCATGGTAACGTTTCTCCCAATGCCAAAACCCAAATTTTGGCCGCGCCTAAACTATGCCTCCTCGGGTCCACAACATCCCTCCTGAATTCTTCATGAGTTTTACTGTCGGGCTGTTTTCACCTCCCGAACGAATTCAAAACCTAAATATCCCCATTTATAGAGATAGGAAATTCTTTTTCGGTCGATTTGAGGTGCGGACCGTCAAAATACGAGTCCGTACGAGAATTCTACATCGATTCTAGTAAAGGGCGCTAATTAGGGTTTCTAAAACGAAGGCGTGCGGCCATCAACGGTCGCCCTTCAATCTCAGTAGCAAATCCTAGCCCTCCAAGGTTACTAGACAACGCATGGTAATCTTTGACCCAAAAACCTAGTTTGACCACGCCAAACCGCACCAAGGCATGCCATGCCAATGACATGCCAACCTAGCCGCGCCACCATGCTAGCCTTCCCTATGCGGCTACTAAAACGAAGGCGTGCGACAATCAACGGTTTCCCTTCAATCTCAGGAGCAAATCCTAGCCGTCCAAGGTTACCAGACAACTCATGGTAACCTTTGACCCAAAAACCTAGTTTGGCCACGCCAAACCGCACCAAGGCATGCCATGCCAACCTAGCCGCGCCACCATGCTAGCCTTCCATATGCGGCTACTAAAACGAAGGCGTGCGACAATCAACGGTCGCCCTTCAATTTCAGGAGCAAATCCTAGCCGTCCAAGGTTACCAGACAACGCATGGTAACCTTTGACCCAAAGTCTAGCTTGGCCACGCCAAATCACGCCAATGGCATGCCAACTTTGCCGTGCCATCATGCTGGCCTTCCCTACACAGCTATCAAAAACGGAAGCGTGCAACGATCAACGGCTACCTTTCCGCTTAAGATACAAAATCTCGACCGTCGAAGGTCGCCAAGCTAGCAAGTCTCCCAAGCTCGACTTGTCAGGCAACAACCATATTACATGTTTTCACGAAAACATTCGAGACATCAAACCACAAACTGGAGGATCTTCTTTGGGTTTTGGTTTGGCGGTTTACAACGTGCGGCGTACACTAAGCCCGTAATAAGAAAGTGTAATAAGGATGAAGCGGTTAAGTAAATAGGGAAGTAATGGTGAAACGCTTTTCTTTTATGGAACATCAATTCCATGCGTTAATGGTTACCACCTCCTCCCATTTACTCACCCATTATTCCATTCCTTAACGAGACTAGAGTACGTTTCACTCCGACTTGTATAAATAGGTCTTACCTATTTCCCCAAAAAAAGAACAAGTTCGGTCAAGGATCAGACAACACTCAGAAAAACGTTTGGCTATGCTCTCCCATCTGTTAGCTTCCTATTTTCTGATACAAGTCGTGAAACCACTACTCTTCCAGAATCAACCTGGTCTCAACACTTTCTTCGCTTTCCTCCCCAAAACCAACCCATTCTCCTCCTCTTTGTGACCGAAGCAAGTCTGGAACGACCATTTCTTGGTTTAGGCCGGACTTGTACAGATTGATCTCTCGAATCTAAAGTACTCCCTTGCAGTACATTGTTTAGGGTTTAAATCCGTTTTTCACCCACACACCAAAATTACCGAAATCTGCAGAAACAATTTTCACCCTCAAACAACCGTGAATCTGAATTCAACTTCCGTCCATGGGGTGTCAATTCCTACTTATTTTTCTCAGTTGACAACTTTCAATGCTGAAGAGAGTATGACTTTGAAATCTGGTGTTGATTTGAGCGACATCGAGAGGTCTTTTATGCTGAGTTGCACTCCTGGTTACCTGATATCAGCAATACATGGATAATTCTCGGTGGAGGAATACAATATTGATAAGGCATCTCGGAAGATGGGTATGGATCAATGTGTTCCGACTTTTCGAAGAAGGAAACCTTCGGTTGAACATCTCATGACCCATGTAGACCGCACACATGTGGAAGGAAGTGAATAATGGTTCCCTAGTTCTGAGCGAATTACATATGTAACTCCAGGTTACATAAACTTTTGGGATCAACAACTCGGGCGTTTACTTGATTTCGTGACGGTTGATCAACCTTTGGTGAAGGATCATCCTTCTGCTGAGATGATTGCTACTCGACCAAGACTGAAGCATTTCCCTGGTGGTGATAAACGGAAAACATCTCCAGGATGTTCACAAGTAAGTATTTTTTGTACAATCTTCATAAAATTATGATAATTGTGTTTTGATTATTGCATCAAAGTTTTTCACAGGACAGTCGTAATGTAAGACCTCGAATCGATGTAGACCTCTCAGAAACTGAAGCAACTGTTCATGGCGGAGAAGACATGAGAAAGAATTATAAATTGTGGTCCAATACCATAAAGTCCCCAGTTGTTTCTTTGGTGAGTTATCAATACTTCTTTTGCTGTGAATTCTTCTCATCCGCATTATTAGGATTAGAAAACCAATATTTTTTATTCCGTTGTAGAACTTCACTCTACCGAGTATTGACGGTATTCAATTCTCTACTGAGCAAGCAGTTTCTGAATTGAGCGAAGAAATCGACGTAAGTATTTCTCCACACGTCTGATTATAAAATTTGTGAATAAAATTCTAATCGCCATGAATGCTTACAAGAGGATGTTGTTATGGAATCGAAAAGTTTTGATGATGCTCGTTCATCTCCGGAAAATGGTGACGAGGAGGGCTCCCATAACTCAAAACCAGATGAAAGTGATGATGTCCCTAACGATGATACGGGCAATTCTAGCTCCTTGAATGCTTCGGAAACCACCCAATTAAGTATTTCCCTTGCATTTAATTCATTAGAAGTATGGAATTGCTTATTTGTTGGTAAATAAATAAGAATTCCCATGAATAGATGAAAATTTTTACCGAAATACGTCACCAGAAAATTCAGAACTCAGTCTTTTAGCAAAAACGCCATAAAATCTTCATCTGATGTCGGATTTTCGTGATCTACCCATGTATTTTCATGCCAAGAAAATTTCAAAGATTTTTTAGAGAAGATTTTAGAGTTTTGAGCGCATTTAGAGGCCGAAATCAGTGAAATAGTAAACTTCCATAAGAGTTTCAGAAAATTTTCAGCTGGCGTGTAGTTCGATATTTTGACCACATCATTTTACTCGCTTATCCGATTGTCATGAAATTTTGATATGTTGTAAAGGACATCCATACGAAGAGAATGGTATATAACTCAATCTTAGATTCCTTACCAATTTCTCCCAGTTCATCGTCTTTTACAGGGCAGTGTAAAATCCCTTCAGACGAGATTGTCGTAAAACATATTTTAGGACTTCCACGCTATTTGCTCATGTTGTGAATGCATAATGATGAACTTTGATGATGGTATACCACTTATATGCTGTTGTTTACGATTTCCTTTGATTTCCATGCTTGTATTATTCTAATCTCATGTAATCTTCGTATTAGGTACCAAATGCCGAAGTTGAGAATAATAGAACCAATAATGATGATTCGAACAACCCTGTGGTTATTGATAAATGGAAAAACACCTATGCACTTCAAGGCCATGAGGGGGTTGCTACTGAAATCATTAAGGAAACCGAGTAGAAGAAACTGAAGAAACTGTTGCCATGACTGTATAAGTTTCTCCAGTAATTGAGAATCGTATAGTGGTGCATGAATACCCGAGTGAAGGGATTTATTTTGATCCTCCATTTGATGCATCACTCCCATACCACGAACTAGTTGGTGGATTCAGCGTTCCTATTAGATATGATGGCTTGTACGAGAAGATATGGAGGAAATTTGGTCACATCATCGTTACCAGAGATCCCAAGCGTGCTTATTCTTTAACAATGCAAGTAAGTGTTATCTTGTGTGTTGTAAGTGATATATGCGCTAGGTTCAGAAATACTGTTACTCCAGATGTACTCTTTAATTGGGATTTCAACTTGGAGAATTCTGAGAGACTTGGCTTCAATGTAAAGTGGCTTCGTAAGAAAATAAATGCTATCAAGGACTCATGTGAGAATAACATACCCTTTCCCAATGATGCTTTGATGGAGAAAGAAGACAAGATTGCTATGCCGACTGAAGAGTTGAACATGGAGAAGGCAGCTTTACAAGTCTTGAAGGATGCAGAGGAGCGAAAATCTTTCTTCGCTGATTTTTTTTGTTTTCTTTCCATAACCTCTTGAACTTCTGAACTTCTAAGAGATGTGAGGTTTTATTTTTTTGGTTTTGATTGGTTTTGGATAAGTAGATGATTGAGGATTTTCTTTGGATTTGATAGAGATTTTCTTTAAGTAAACTGAATTTTGATAAATTGCTGGATTTAAATTACTGAATGCAAGTATTGCAAACATTTTGGAGGAATTGAAATACAATGAAAGAAAATTCTAAATGCCAAATATTTTGGGCGTTCGTGGCTTGAACATCCAATACCCCGAATATCCAAAACCTTAGACGTCAAAGGCCTTGAGCCAATTATCGTGTATTATGGCCACACTCTCCTTGCTGTCCATGTTGATTAATTTGTAGTATCCACCAGAAACAGATTTAAAGATCATAAAAGGTCCTTCCCAGTTGGAGTTCTTTGTAGAATGAAAGTTGCGCTTAGTTGCTTTGAGAACTAAATCTCATTCCTAGAACTTGTTAGACTTGATCGTCCGTGCCCTGAATATCTTCTGTTGGTTTGGAATTCATCGTGCAATGGAATTCCATGTTGTTGAAGTCTTCCAATCTTGTGGCATATGTGGACATTCGTGCAAAGGAGAATATTTGGGATACTGTTTGTTGAATTCAACCATTATTCCAGCAACATAGTATCGGTGAAATGTTCGACTCGGAGAGGCTCTGCTTCTAACCACTTGGTGAAATATTGCTGAGGTGAGGTTATCCATTCATAGCATTTTGCAATGGCTAAGTTGTTGGTGGAGTAAAGCCCTCGAACCAAAGCAGCATGTTTGAAAACTGATAATATGGACACATGAGGAGGAATAAGACTTGCCTGAGCGTGAAACCTTTTGATGAAAGCATTTGCATTTTCTTCAGGATTTTGTGTCAGATCCGTCAAGGTTTTGACTTCCTTCAAATATTCAAACGGTGGAATATCTTCTATTTCTTCTTCCGAATCAGAGCTTTCCTCAACGGAGAAATGTGCAATTGAAGTTGAAGGTGTTGGGGTTACCTTTCCAACATGAATACACGTACGTCCAAGGATCATGTCATATCCTGGATCATCTCGAATTATGTAAAATTTGGTTTCTATCCATGTTGAGTTTACGTTACCTTGAGATTAATGTGACCGTAAGCATCTTTGGGCGTCCCTTCGTGATCCATGATTGATACTGGAGCATGAATGGCTTCTTGTCGTGTGATACCAGCAGCTCTGAGAGTCTTCATAGGGATAACATTGACAGTAGTGCCAACATCTATAAGTGCTCGTTTGAACTCGTTTCCTTTGAGATAGACTGTGGTGAGAAGTCCCCAGTCGTACATTTCTTTGTCTATTGCTCAAGGCTCAGGAAGTGTCTCCTGAATCAATAAACGATTCCCTGACACGATGTGATTCAATGCAGCAAACATGTCTTTCCTTTGAGCCTTTGATAAGTACAACAATTCGCAGACATGCTCGATTAAGGATTGAACTGCTTCTTTGACGGGTGGTTCAGAGAAAGTGAAGGTTCTAACCGGGAGAAGGTCTCTGTGCACTCCTTCAGTCCCCAAGTTAAGTTCTCCTGATTCAACTTTTTCTTGGAATATGCGCTTCAAGATTCTGCAGTCCTTTGTGGGATGATTGACGAATCTATGAAAGCGACAGTAACGAGGATTTTCCATGTCTTTTTCAGTTGGTTTTTTCTTGACATTTGGTAACTTGATTGCACCGTCTTGAACCCAGACATCTAATAATTCAATCACCTATTCGATGGGAAAAGGGAAATCAGGTGCTTCTTGATCAGCTCCTATACGTTGGGTAGGAGCTTGTGCATCTCGAGTTTGATTATCCTTCATTTGTGCTTTCGAAGGGGTCGGAGAAGTATGCTTGCGCTGCGGATCGGCTTTTCGTTTGCTCCCTTCTGCAACAACATTTTTGGAAGGTTGGAGGTTGTATTGTTTGTTGATTAAACGTCTGCTACCTCGAGTTTCTCGTGGTTCTTCAGCCTTTGTAGTCTTAGCTCTCTCCAATAAAGCATGTGCAGTAGTTGTTGATCTCTTAGCCGCTTCATGAAGTTCGGAGAAAGTCTGGAACCTGAGATTTTCCAATAAATCTCTGTAAACTGGAATCATTCCATTGATGCACAAATCCACGAGTTGTTGTTCTGTGACATTTGGACCATGACAGTACAAAGCTTGAACTCTGAACCTTTTCACATAGTCGTTAGGATGTTCGTTGCTCCTTTGAAACATCCTTCCGAGATCAGAAAGGGTAATTTTCTCTGAAACGAAGAAATACTTTCTGTAAAAAGCATTAACCATTTCTCCCCAACTTTTGATACTTCCTGGTGCGATGTTGTTGTACCAGGTATATGCCCTGCCTTTTAGAGACTTTGAAAATTCCTTCAGACCGACAACGTGGTTGTGCTCATGTTCACCCAATGCTTCCAGAAATCGAGAAACATGTTCTCGAGCATTGCATGTTCCATCATAAAGGGTGAATGTTGGAGAGGTGTAACCTTTTGGCAGAGGAATCCTTTGCATAGCAGCAGGGTACGGAGGTTGGTGACGATGGACATAGTGCGTTTTGTCCTTTCCACGATCCTCCAAAAGGCGTTCCAGGTCTTCACTAGTGATGAAACTGGATGGTTCTTTCGCTAGTGGATTTTCTACAGCCTTAGGAACTTCCTCATCATCTACTACATGGATTGGAGTGACCTCGGGATCAGTGTCTGAAGACGTTTCTTCAGCTTTTCCTTTCTCCTGAGTTTTCTCTGACATCTTGTCTGTAAGAGTCTTGAGATAATTGCATAGTTCCTTCTAAGTGGCAGCCATGCCAGTCTGATTCTTGGAAAGAGTCTCTTGCACCTTCATGAGATCGCCTATGGTAGGCGGATTTTCTCTGATTTCTTCAGGAGACCGACCAAAGAGTGGATTGTTGATGGCGCCAGTACCGTCATTTGCAGGGGTGATCACCGGAGCACCAGTGTTTGGAGGATTAGTAGTGGCAGGTTGCGCCGGAGGATTGGTAGTGGCAGGTTGCGCCATAGGAGTGGTATTGGCGGTACCACTAGAGCTTGCGATATTAGGGTCGGGTGTTGAACCCGAATTAGTAACTAACCCAGACCTAAGACCAGCCATTTTCGTGAGAATTGAGATTGCAACCGAGAGAATGATCTCCCACTATGGTCGCCAATCTGTAGATGGGGCAAAACGAGTTGTTTGTTTTTAAGGAATTGAAGAGACGACCGTGCGGAGGAAACTCTTTGAACCGAGCGAAGTGTCTAACCTCACACAGATGCACTGCAAAAAGGGAGTTCTTTGAATTCGAGAGATCAATCTGTAAGACTCCGGCCTAAACCAAGACAATAGTCGTTCCAGAGTCAATTCGGTCACAAGAGAGGATGGGTCGATCTGTAGGAGGGAAGCTGAGAAATGTGTGAGATCAATGGTGATCTAAGATTGTAGGTATGTTGTGTATTCTGCGTGAAGAAATAAGATAATTTCTGAATGATTGAATTTGCTCTGTTTAGAGTAATTGCTCAGACATTGAGTTCTTAATCTCTTGTTGTCTTTTTGACGAAAGATTGTCTTGTTTTTCAATCATGATTCAAAGACTTATTTATATTGCTAGAATTGTAAACACCTTGATCCCATGAAGTGTGACAGTTGCTGGAGTCAAAGAGTGGGGAAGTGGAAATCGTGTTAAAACCAGTTGCTTATCGTGCGGAGACTTGGTTGATTTTCCATCCACTACTTTGCTAACTCCTCCAACTGATTGCACGGCTTGCTCACATTCTCATCGTGTGTATGAACACACGTGTTGTAGACCGCCAGACCAAAACCCTAGTTAATATCCCCCTATGTGACACGATTAATGTCTCGTGATTATGGAGTCTGCAAGGTAGACGTGTATTTAGTTAGTCAGTTGCTGACTTTATGGGACGATGAGTCCTTGTATTGCTGAGTCGAACGTGATTTGCAAATGTTCTAAGACTCATGAATTGAACGTGTCTGTTGAGACAGAGGTATAATTCTCGAGTAAATGTTGATAGTTAAGGTGAGCAAATATTGCTCATTCGATGGATTGTTGAATATTGATAGTTGAATCAATATTCCTTAGTCTGAGCAAATATTGCTCATCTAAGCAAATATTGCTCGTTTGATGAATTATTGGTAACATAACCAAATAAAATATCAATTTAGAATACTGGCAACTGAATCGAGTATAATTAATTAAAATGTTGATCATGGGATCAACGTAAAATTATTAGCGTTTGAATCTGGAATTATGAACCTTGGATTCGAAAACCCTAATTTCGATCAATTGCTGATCAATTGATGATTTATTGAAAATCAACCACAGAGTGAAGGAGGGACCGACTACATGGGATGATGGATCGATCATGTAGCGCCATGCTCGAGTGAGCAAATACCAAAGCCTCTTGAAGACCAGTTGGTGAAAGGATGATTAAATGCTGGTTTAATCATTTATTAAAATAATGCTCGTTTGAGCCTTAGGTGATAAAACCTAATTATGAAGATATGAGGAACCGACCAAGGGGTCATGAAACCGGCCTTGGTTGGTCACGGGACCGAATGACGATCGTTTTATGAAATTCCAAATTGTTTGGAAGAGTTTGAACCTAATGTGAACAAATTAGGTCAAATGATGAAAGTATGTGGGACCGGCCTCTTGCAAGCCAAAGAGCCAACCTTGGTCGGTCAAGGTAATATGCTCATGTCATCAAAGTGTTCGTGTCTCAGTCATGAGAATTTTGATATTTTCTGATGCGCGTTTGAGCAACATTTTGAGAAAATATGAGAAAATCAAGGTTTTTTTGCTCAAACTGAGGAAACTTCATAAGATGAAGGAAATAATAATAGTAAAATAAAGGAATCATGAAGTGTGGGACCGGTTATGGCCAAGGCATAGCCTTCCGGCCAATGAGCTCGGTCCCATGGCACTTTTCCTAATTTTATATTATTTTCATGATTTAAGGGAAATATCATGAAATCAAGGAGTTTGTTGAAATAAAGGAGTTTTCCTTAAAGTGAAGGAGTTTCCATGAGATAAAGGAAACAATAATAAATAATACTCCCTCCGTTCCGATTTACTTGACGTTGTAGAGTTTTTCACGGAGATTGAAAAATATCAGAGAGAGTAAAATCTTTCCAATAATACCCATATTAATTCCTACTTAAAGAGTTAAATGGCCTAGTTTTGTGTTTCTAGATTCTAGGAAAGTTATCAATCCCGTAACAATTTACTTGGGATGTACTACCAAATATTCCAAGATTGAGTATATATCCTCCATGGGGTATATTTAAAAATTAGAGTAATTTTTTGTGTTGATTACGATGAGTATTAATTCTCTGGTGTGATTCCAAAGCAGGGGTAGATTAGTGAGAATTGGGGGGGAAATACTAAAACTATCATCTAATTTGGAACACAAAAGAAACCCTAAAACAACAAGTAAATTGGAACGGAGGGAGTAATAAAATAAGGGGCATGTAGGACCGGCCACGACTAGGGCATGGTCGGCCGGCTAGGGCCCGATCCCGCGAGTCTTCCCTAATTTCATATCTTTTCCTTGATGTGAAGGAAATATCATGAAATCAAGGAATTTCATGGGATGAAGGAAATAATAATAATAAAATAATAAGGAATGCAAGGTGTGGGACCGGCCACAACTAGGGCATGACCGGACGGCTAGTGAGCTTGGTCCCGCGACACCTTTCCTAATTATTTATTATTTCCTTGATACAGAGGAAACACCATGAAACTGAGGAGTTTCCTTAAAATGAAGGATACTTGTTCAAATGAAGGGATTTTCATGATATCAAGGAAAAATAATAAAAATATAATAAAATAGAGAATTAGGCATGGGACTGGCCGCGGCGTGACTGGCCGGCCGGTGGGCCCAGTCCCCTAGCGCCTTACCTAATATATTATTATTATTATTATTCCTATTTTGCATAGGTTCATCGTTCCTTCGTATTTTGGAATGCTCGTTCGTGCATTCAGGTGCTCGTTAGTGCATTATTGACGAGTACACTTGCACCATTTTGGTCGGGGCTTACTCGATAACGGCTCAGATGCCCGTACGTTGAATATTTATCACTAACCCATGGAATTCTGCTGGGAAGAACCACGAATTGAAGTAATGAAACGTTATGAAGAACATAGAATATTTCTGAATATTCAGTTAATGAATTTAAGGATTAGAGATAATTAATTGATGGCTCTATACTAGCAGGCATGCTGTCTAGGAGCATTAATTATTTGAGAATTGAGTAATATGAGCTTGTTGAAGCGTCATATTTCTTTTATATAGTCGGGGAAAACATTGTTACACACCAAGAAGACGTTATTGCTTTATACTAGCGTAAGCTGTTTAGGAGCCGTCCAATCGTTCGATTCTATATAGAAGTAATTACTGAAATTGCTCAGTATTCATGAGATATGTCGTTGCCTCAGCTGAGAGACTACACGTCTACATATACTCTGAGAGACAATATTTTTAGTCAGATATTCTTGTGGCATGAGATTTCATGCTTCGATGAGAGACATGAGCCTCAATACTCATCTGATTGCTGGATCAGGAGCATGTATAATTATGGTTTTACGATTTTACCCCTTGTCGAAAATCCACCATCTACACTTGGTATAACATGGCGTAGGCTTTACAATTGTGTTACGCCTTCTTCCTCTTGCCACCATTATTCCTTGCATATCCTTAGGTTTTGCTTTTCTTCTTCTTGCGGCTTGTAGAGTGTTAGGTTTAACTTTTTTTTCTTTCTTTCTTTTGGATACGTATGAAATTAGAATATGTTTTAGTAATAGATATATTTGAGGACAAATGCACTCGGTCTCCTATTAGTCTAAAGTATTTTTAGTGTTTTCTTATTGGCCAAAACTATTTGTTATAGGCGACAAATTCTCACGTGACTTTGAATTTCGTCACAGAATTTTTTGTTGGTCGAAATTGTTTCAAAGTGGAACCAGAAGCTCTGAGAATGGAGAGAGTTCTAGATGTTCATTCACCATAGAGGAAAAACTCCAGAAATTATAAATATAAGAGCAAGTCTTATGGTGGAATCCAACCTATTCCAAGTGTGGAAAATTCATGGAATGTTAAGTCTAGTGGCTTCCAAGTTGGGGTTTTCCACAGAAAATCCAAGCAAGGTTCCATGGTTTGGTGGAAGGGTCTGCGGAATCCATCTAAATGCCAATAAGAATAGCGTTGAACGCCAATAAGATTGGCGCGGTAGAGGACAAGAAACGCCAATATTAATGGCGCTGAACGCTAATCAAAATAGCGTAAGTCAAGCGCTGAAAAGAATGGCGTTTAGCGCTATTAACAACAACGTTTTCTTAGCGCCATTAACAATAGCTTTAAGCGCTATTCATAATAGCGTTGTGCGCTATTAACAATAGCGTTTCGCCTTATTTATTTTTCTTACACTCTTCTCACATCACTCCTATTTCTTTACCTATAAATTGAAAATAAAAAAACTTTAAAAGTACAAAACAAAATTTATAAATTTGAAATTGAAACATGATTAAAATTAGCTAATTTTCATTTCATATATTAAGTTACATGGATTAATAAAACTAAAAGCGAAATTACATGGATTGAAATAACTAATATTTAGAATTTAACATTATCCGATTTTCATTGTCAAGCTTCATCATTTCTCAAAGTTCACTTCATCATCGGTAAGATCATGATATTTAATTTCAAAAGCGGGATGGTTCTTAAGAATTTGGTACACATGATCAAATGAAAAATCTTTGTTGTTTTGTTGAGAATATAGAGTTTTAGCATATGCCTCCTACAAAATAAATAAACATAATCTCTCATTTAGAAAATTAATGACTTAAAATATGTAGATAATTGAAAATAAGAGGTTCCATTGAATAATACTTACAACTTCTTCTAACGTCCATCCTCCACCGGGCATATTTGCATAAATTGAATGTATGATACCCATGTAAATTTTGATTTGCTTTTTTATCACCGAAAACCTATTTTGAATACTTTGTCTTGTTCTTCCGTTTTCATTACCACCCACTTCTTCTACAAAGGCTTGAAGCACCCTTTCCCAATAGTTGTTGACTCCTTGATTTTGTCCAACAATCGGTTGGAGACTAATTCTCATCAAATCTTTGGTGATTGCAACATCTTCATTTGTAGTGTATGCCATACTTGAACTTGATTGAAAGAAGGTTTGGAATTAAAAATATAAAATCGGGAGAGATAGGAAAATCTTGAGATTTTGGGATGGTTTGATTTGTGTTGAAGAAGCCAATTTATAGATAAATTTTAATTTTGAAAATCTGACCGTTGAAACGCTACTGAGAATAGCGTTAAGCACCATTCTTAATGGCGTTTATTTTGAGTCGTTGATTAGAAGGAGCCGTTGAGAATCCAATGGTGTAGAATAAAACGCAATTGAGAATAGTGTTAAGCGCCATTCTTGTTTGCGCCAAACGCCAATCTTAATTGCGCTAATCACAAAAAACATCCAGGAGCCACTCGACTTCTCCTATCCTATACTTAGTTTTTTTCTAGTCTCTCATTTTTTCCTCTTGAACAAACTAGTTTTTTGGTTTCATATACAATTGAATGAAATTGAATCAAAAAGAAGATAAAATTGAATGAAATTGAAACTTGATTGACACTAAAAATACTTCAACTACATTGATTCCACTACATCAAATTGAAAAAAAAAAAAAAAAAAAAACATAATTGAAGCTACATAGTTCCATAAGCTACATGGTTTCATATATTGAAATGAAGAACATTGCTAGTGCTAGGATAACCATAGTTTGCACCAAGTGTTCTAGGAGGATAACCATGTTTTTCCAAAATCTTATTTTGTTTATCCAACATAAATTGCTACTTCCATTCCGGCAAGGTCTCAACCACCACATCCAACACTTCGAGTTCATGTTTCTCCAAAGCTAAATCCAAGGATTTCTTGTTTGTCTCTGCAACAGTTAATAAATATTCTTCTTGTACACCTTGCCATCTTCTTTGCATTCTCTTCACTAAAATGTTTCAAAATACGGTCGGTTTCGTCGTTGATGGCCGATAGCTCCGAAGCTTCCCATTGTTGAGCCCTTTTTCCCGTTGGTCGATGAGGGCCATCCTCTTCATGCCATCTTGGGTCGCTTCTTGCCGGAGCACTACTTGTTGAAGTATTAACACTAGGAGCCTCCGATTCATCTTCCTCATTTTGGGTGGGATCAAATTCTTCGGGATTGAATCCGGGAACATGGGCTTTAAAAAGTCATTACACCTCTTCATTTCTAAAAGGTTTTCCCTTGCTAACCTTACTATATTCCAAACTAGATTTTCTCTCCTACAAAAAACAAACAAAAACCCAAGTTAGAAATCCTTCAATAAAACAAAATGATATACATTAAGAAATCTTAATAAAACTTACAAGATCATCAATTCCACATCCGCTTGCATTGTTTCTATGCAAATTTCTTAAGATACCAACCCACTTTTTGACATCTTTTTTCAAGGTACCAAATCTATTCTGCAACTTATGAACAATCCTATCATACTTATTCCTAAAGCTGCTTACATAGGTATCGAATACCCGCTCCCAAAATTGGTTTGATTTTTGATCAACTTAGGCAACACCATCAAGTGTAATGCTTATCCAAGCTTTGGTGATTGCAACATCTTCGGGTGTAGCATATTTTTCCAATGGTTAAAAAAAAAGTCTGAATTGCAATGAATTTTAAGAAGATGGAGAAAAAAAATCTAGAGATTGAAATGTTTTGGTCTGAGCTGAGAAGTGATCAATTTAGAGGGAAAATTTCGAATTCAAAAAAATAACCGTTGAAACGCTATTTTTAATAGCATTTTTTTGTGAGTCGTTGATTAGAAGGAGCCGTTAAAGATCAAATGGTTAGAAATGAAACGCAATTCTTAATAGCGCCAAACGCAATTCTTAATTCCAAACGCAATTCTTATTAGCATTTTTCTTGAAAAACATCAAGAACCTAAGCCAATTCCTCAAGTTCCATACTTAGTTTTTTTTTTCTTCTCTTTTGAAAACAATGAAAACTATAAATAATACAATGAAAATCTTAATATTTCTTAATTTTAAAATCTAGAAATCATAGGATTGCAACCAAGTTGCTTACATACTGAAAGTTCATTCGAAATCTTATGAAAAAAGACTAAAGATGTTCTTTCCATTGCTCCTGAAAAGAAACATCAAGATAGCAAATATATTAAGGAACTTCTAATGTGTAAAGAAAATCATAATAATATGGAAAACAAAATAATTGAAGGAGTTAAAACCAAAAATTACTAACCCTTGCTCCCCAATTAACATCATACGTAAATGGAGGAGGATCGGGTGCTTGCAAAGGCACTTGAACACGGTTTCCTTCACTGTCTAAACGTACGGTACAGAAAGAAACTCTTGGAAATTCAGGTGAAGCTTGTGAGACGTTGTCATACTTATACCGTGATGGATGTATTAGGGGGACCTGATTCACCAGAATTATCGGATCTTGAGTACTTGCAGCTCCAACTTCATCTCTGTTTTCTTGACGATATATTTTTGGGAGCAAAAATCCAATAGATTGTCGCTTCCACCACCACACATACATGCTCTCATCAACATGCTTATAGTCTCATCCTTCAACCACATCAATAGGATCATGGGGGTAGCAAGGTCTTTCAAACGTTTGGGTGGACTTCTTGGAATTGTTATTAATCCCCTTGTTTGCCTTAAAAACCGTTCATCAAGATACATGGTACTAGTATCGCTTTCCGGATTATAGAAAGCCACTCTTTGATTTGAGATTTCACGAGCATGCACTATATCATGATGATATCTATACATACTAGTAGACCATGGTTGCCATTCCGTTCCAATAATTGTCCTCAACTCAATTTGTTGGCGAGCTGTATTAAGAGAGTGTTTGGAAGTACCCCTTTGCAACTTCACTAGACTATCTTTCTTAAATATCATAATTGCAGGCCATAGATCAGTCGGTACACCTTCTTGGAGAAAAGGCGTCAAAGTACGAAAATATATGTAAAACCAATATTCTAAAACCATCGCCATTCCACACATGTTTTTTCCACCTCTAGCAACCGCACTCATGCTACTATACAAGTGACTAAAACAAGCCGAACCCCAATCATAATTACTAATCGCATTCAAATCACGCAAGGAAGCGATCCAACCTTTGCTTGCTCTTGTAGTGGTACGTGCCAATAAAACTTTTGAAATCACCCATAATAAGAAGTATCGAGTCACAATCTCCCAATTTTCATCATTAATTGGATTGTCCTTGATATAGTTTGCGAGGCAACTAATAGGAAAATCAGGTGAGTGCTTGTTGTAGTGTACATACCCATGCATAGGTCTAAAGTAGGTATCCTCTAGTTGTTGCTTTTCTTTACTTTTCCATCGAATTGTAGCGGCGTGTTCCAATCTTCTACGACCATTTCCAATAGGAATTCCGGTTAAGTGAACAAAGTCTAAAGGAGTGAAACCAATTTCAAAGTTTGGGAAATGAAACGAATTGGTGATATACCACCACCTCTCTATGATTGCATAAGCTAGTTGTTGATCAGCTCTCTTAATTCTAATTTCAAAAAATCTAGCAAGGCCGAAATTTTGAAGAACTTGACTAGCACTTTCATGAACCACCACACGTTTATGTAAATCCTCAAGGTCTTCTAGATTACATCTAAACGTGATATCATGTTGTGTATCAAGTGGGTCTATACTTGTAGAAATATGTTTCTCATCCGATTCTTTTGAACTCAAGATCATATACACATCCATATCCATAAATTACATGTCAAATTCGTTATTGTTAGAATCAAAATTGTTATCATTCATCATACAATCGAGTATCATGCATACAATCAACAATAATATCATCTAAAGCCCTAACATTTCATCAAACCATAAAATAAACTCAATTTATAATTCAACTAACTTCTCTTTGGATTCTCAATCAAATTGAGAAATTTAAGTATGCTTCAATTCCTTATGAAGCAGAGAACAAACCCTTTGAAGCAATTTCATTGATTTGAACCATGCTCTGAGAATTAAACAAGGGGGTTTTAGGTTTGGTTTTTTTTTTTTTTTTTTTTTTTAACGAGTAGAAGATGAACTGAGGAAGAAGAAGAAGGGGTCGATGGTGTTCTGGATATAAGAATCAAAAAGCGCAATTAACAATAGCGTTAGGCGCTATTAACAATTGCGTTTAGCGCTATTAACAGTTGCGTTTAGACAGTTGACTTGGATCAAGCGCTATTCTTAGTAGCGTTTTCCCTGCGCTATTATTATTAGCGTTTTACGCTATTCTTATTAGTGTTTTCTGTGTTCCACCGTTGCACTTGCGCTTCCATCCACAGTTCCAAGTGTTGAGGTAGCGTGAAAGATGGAAGATGGACGGATTCCACCATAAGACTTGCTCTAATGCCATCGTTCAAGCTTGTTCAAGGATCACTACTCTTTGGCTATGGTTCTGTAATATGCACCGACTCCCGGAACTAGTTTTGGATGGTAATTTACGTAGAGAAAAATGCGTATTTATTGAAGGTATGTAACAAGTCTAGCAAGATAAGATAATTGGAAGGAGGAGTGGGAATAGGGGAAGAATGTGTCCATGACTTGGCCACTTGGCAAGAAATTGGTTGAGCAAAAGAAAATCATATTTTCCCAAGTGTGGGGAGATGGGTCCCACTGACGTGATTACTGTTTTGTCTCTCACACTAATCTTTAAAACAGACATCACCATTTATGAAACTCAACCATACGTACTCTTGTCCTAAATCCCCATAATACCCTCTTATTCATGAACTAATCACTACTTTTATCTTGTTCTTACCACTAGCATCATTTATCCTTTTATTCAACAAACCGCCATTCAGGGAAATTGGTCAGAGCAAAGACAAAATGGGTGTAAAAGGATGAAAAATAATCCAGTTAGATCCTTGTGTATTGCCACTTCAAAAGGATCATGCCAAGAAAGAACCCAAATCACAAGAAGCAACACACTAAAATCGACACTTCTTATCTACCCAGGTCAATATATATCATCAAGTCTTCTAAACTTAGCCGCTTTTAGCCAACTTAGCAGCTAGTCATGACGTGTGATATGGGTGTGTCACTTATCATTTCGCTCAATATGGATAATGAAGAATCTTCATTTAGGGACCATGATTTTTTTTTGGGGGGACAATAGTTTTTTTGGGACCGGTTTGTTCGGTTAGGAAATATTTTTTGCGACGTAACCGAATTATTGTTCGGTTGGGAAATGTTTTTTTGCAACTAAACCTAACTATTGTTCGGTTGGGAAATGTTTTTTGCAACTAACCGAACTTACCAGTTCAGTTGGTAATTGTTTTTTGCAACTAACCGAACTTCTGTTCGGTTGAGAAATGTTTTTGCAACTAACCGAACTTACGTTCTGTTGGTAAATGTTTTTTGCAACTATGTTCGGTTGGAAAAGATTTTTTGCAACTAACCGAACTTATAACTAAAAAACCATAGTCCCCAAAAAACGATTCATAATGAATATGGAACTATCTTCATATCAAATAAATACATACCAAATAATGTGGTTAGGTGAAAGATGTTCGAGCAAATAAAACTTGAGTATAATATCGTTAAACTGTTGATGTCATTATAATACAGTTGATGTCATTATAATACAGTGGTAAAGTTATTTGGTAATAATTTTGAAATAATTTTTTTTGTCAAATTAACCTTGTAAAAAACATTACTCAACTCTGAAGTACTCGGACAGCTCCAACTTATTACAAATGGAAGTTAATCTAGTAGGAAACAGTCATAAGATATAGTAACAATCTTGTTCCTTTTGAATCGGGTAAAAGTTAAAATTAAGCGAAATGGATAAAATTTTAACAAATAGAGGGTAGTTAAGTACTTTCACTAAACAGTATGGAGAATTAAATTGCTATAAATAGAATTGCATGACACAAAGGAAAGATCACCAGTTTGTAGTGAGCGAGTGATTTCGTCTTCTCGGAAGAGTATACAGCAGAGAGTGATCACAGTTTTTTTTTGGATCATCAACTCAAAAAAAAATTAAAAAAAATACAGTGATCGATATTATCAGTGTGTCTTCTTCAAGCTCACATACCAGCAAATAAGGTAATCATCTAATCTTGATCCAATGCTTTTGTCTGGTTTTTCTGTGATCACATAAAGAATCATCAAAGATGAATTTTTATTTGGATTTTTCTGTATCATTTTGTGATCATAATCAGCAAATCTTTTTGTAGCTAGTTTCATTTTTCTTGCTCCTAGTGTAAATAAAAATTTGGTCATTTCTCCTGCTCCTAGTATACATAAAAATTTGGTGTCAAAGCTGGTTGATGACAATTTAGACACAGGCATATTGCTAGACGCACTAGGAATAATATCACAAGGGTTCGAACCCTGAACTGAATCTCCTCTTTAGGAAGGGAAGGAAGATAAGAGTTCCCGATACTGAAGCGAGAGCATGCTTGTAGCGTTTGGAACCTCTGATCATGCTTGCAGATGATGAATAACAGTCTTTAGTTTAAAATAAGTTTAATTTTCCTTAAAATTTCTTCACCATACAATTTTATTTTGATTAAATTAATTATTGGGGTCAGTTTTTATCTTGGTTTCAATATCAACGTAATCTCCAAAAAGTGGTCTTTTGTGGGGCCAACTGATGTATGAGCTTTTGGCCCTGGCCCACCTTTTGATTAACTTGGCACACATAAAAAGGTGCGATCGATGATTTTGTAACGTCTTATCCCAATTTTTCCGTGCCTCATATATCAATGATTAGCGTGCTACCATGGCCCCTGAGATGACTGAGTGATTTAAAATGTTGCAGGTAAAAGATGTCGTTTGCCGCGGTGAAAGGAGTACGCGTAAGGGCACCTGCAGATGGATATGCGCAAATACCATTGAAGGAAAACCAAGACCAAATCGGAGGAGGAGGAGTTTCTGTTCAATTCAAACGTAACGGTTCTCTTAAAACAAGCCGAGTTCAAGCAAGTTCTCAAGATGGAGCTGGTGTGACAACTAACACCTCGGCTGATCCAGTGCCAAAAGGTGGTCGTGGCCGCAGCATTTCACCGTCAAGAGCGTTACTTACTCCTCTAAGCTCACAACTCTCAAATGATAATGGACCCGTCAAGGTAAAACTTTAATCTCATTTACTTGCAATATTATGGTTCAGGAAAAGTTTTTAGCAAAATAAATGCATTTCGTGCACGCTCCCAATGTGTGTCGTATATTTGTGCCACTACACACCTCCATACCTGGTGCTATTCAAATCTCTGACATTGTTTTGTACATATAGAGGGTGTTCACATTTGGCAAAGGAAGGAGTGAAGGGAACAAAGGAATGAAAGCTTTGGTAAGTACTTCTTTTCTTTTACTCTACAAACCTCAAGTAATGTTTCATGTTGGATATTGAATCGATAAGTTGTTTGGATGATTGTAGTTGGGTGGAAAAGGAGCGAATCTTGCTGAAATGGCGACAATTGGACTATCCGTGCCACCAGGCTTAACCATCTCAACAGAGGCATGCCAAGAATACCAAGAGGTTGGAAAAAAGATAACTGAAGGACTGTGGGAAGAAGTCTTAGAAGCTTTCGAAATCGTTGAGAATTCAATGGGTGCTGTCTTAGGTGACCCATCTAGGCCACTCCTCCTCTCTGTCCGTTCTGGCGCAGCGGTATGTATAAAGAAATTACATTTTGTTTGATCCATATTTCTACTGGTTTCTTGTAATTGTAGTTTGATTTTTTGTTGTTCATGATTGGATAGATTTCCATGCCTGGGATGATGGACACTGTCTTAAACTTGGGGCTTAACGATGAAGTTGTTGCTGGTTTAGCTGCTAAAAGTGGCGAACGCTTCGCTTATGACTCCTACCGACGTTTCCTTGACATGTTTGGTGATGTTGTAAGTGAAATTTTCATTTTATTTCATATAAATCGCAGAAACTCGTTTAATTTTAATAAGTTTTATTACGGCTTATGTCTGGAAGGTTATGGGAATTTCACATTCACTATTTGAGGAGAAATTGCAAGAACTAAAAGCTGCAAAAGGAGTTCAACTTGACACAGAATTGACTGCATCTGACTTGAAAGAACTCGTCGAACAATACAAGAAAGTCTACTTCGAAGCTAAGGGAGAACACTTCCCTTCGGGTAAGCCGTATTTGCTTTTACGTTTTAAATTGTGTAGAATGGTTTCAAAATAATTGACATTGCATTTTTAATTTTTCTGCTATGTGTACATAGATCCAAAGAAGCAGTTAATGTTGGCTGTTCAAGCAGTATTTGATTCATGGGACAGTCCCAGGGCAAACAAATATAGGAGTATCAACAATATTACGGGTTTGAAAGGAACAGCCGTGAACATCCAATGTATGGTATTCGGAAACATGGGTGACACTTCAGGGACTGGTGTTTTATTCACTAGGAACCCAAGTACTGGTGAAAAGAAACTGTATGGAGAATTCCTTGTCAATGCTCAGGTCTAGAAATTACCCTTTATGCCGTCTTTTTGTTCATACTAAGTTCGAAAAATTAATGCTCACCTTTGTCCATTATTAACAAATCTAATGCTCACATCTAAACAGGGTGAAGATGTAGTTGCTGGAATCAGGACACCACAAGACATTGAGGTTATGAAGAATTGCATGCCAGATGCTTACAAAGAACTTGTTGAAAACTGTGATATTCTGGAAAGTCACTACAAGGATATGATGGTACTAATTGGTTTCTCCATCTCCTTTTTTGATTTGTTGTTACTATAGCGAAACAAGACACGAATTAATCGAGTTTCTTTGTTTTTTGTTATTTCAGGACATCGAATTCACTGTTCAAGAAAATAAGCTGTGGATGCTGCAATGCCGAGCAGGCAAGAGGACTGGCAAAGGTGCAGTCAAGATAGCTGTAGATATGGTCAGAGAAGGTCTTGTTGATACTCGTTCTGCCATCAAGATGGTTGAACCACAACATCTTGACCAACTTCTTCACCCACAGGTATAGATGTGAAATATTGATAAGGAAATCGCAAACTAAACAATGTGAAATATTGATAAGGAAATCGCAAAATAAACAATAAATCTTTATACTGATGTCTGATGTACGACAATTTTCTTGGATTAGTTTGAGGATCCATCGGCATACAAAAACAAAGTTATGGCTGTGGGTTTGCCTGCATCACCAGGAGCAGCTGTAGGCCAAATAGTGTTTAATGCTGAAGATGCAGAAGAGTGGCATGCACAAGGAAAGAGTGTTATCTTGGTATGCGCAGTAATCTTTATCTTCTTTTTATTTATTCTTTCCTTTTCTTTCATGCTCTCAGAAACTGTATAATAGACGGAGTTGAGTCATTTAAAGAGTCAATATGTATTTTTGTGATTGTAGGTAAGGACTGAGACCAGTCCAGAGGACATTGGTGGAATGCACGCAGCTAGTGGAATATTGACAGCAAGAGGTGGTATGACCTCTCATGCAGCAGTTGTTGCCCGAGGGTGGGGAAAATGTTGTATCTGCGGATGCCCCAACATCCGTGTAGTTGACTCCGAGAAGGTTAGACATACAGACACCTAAGAAATTTCCACTGCTAACTGATTCTTACTGTATTTGCTAAATGTCGTGTTTTCTGGATATGCACAGGTTGTTGTGATAGCAGATCAGGTGTTAGGGGAAGGAGATTGGTTATCACTTAACGGATCTACAGGTGAAGTGATATTGGGCAAGCAACCACTAGCTCCTCCAGCTCTAAGTGCTGATATGGAAACCTTTATGACTTGGGTTGATGAGGTTAGGCTTCTCAAGGTATGACATTGCTAAAAACTAATCTACCTCAAAATGAAATTGTATCCATTTTTGAAGTAAACATTCAATTTGACAAATGTGGTTGCTCTATAGGTTATGGCAAATGCAGACACTCCTGAAGATGCATTAACAGCAAGAAACAATGGTGCTCAGGGAATCGGACTTTGCAGGACAGAGCACATGGTAAATGGGGCATTTTTGTGGATTTACTTGAATACATCATAATAACACTCTTTTTCATTCACTATGTTCTTTTGTGGTGTAATAGTTCTTTGCTTCGGAGGAGAGGTTGAAGGCTGTTAGACAGATGATAATGGCGGGAACTCTAGAACACAGAAAAGTGGCATTGGACTTGCTTTTGCCTTACCAACGATCCGACTTTGAAGGAATCTTCCGTGCAATGGATGGTATTCTCATTGCCACTGTGCTTCCATGAAAATTATTGGTGGTTTACATCAAGATGAACAACGTTATCTATCTACGTTATGGTCATTTCTAACTTGAAATTAATGGATGTGTAGGTCTTCCTGTGACAATCCGGTTGTTAGACCCACCGCTCCATGAATTTCTGCCAGAAGGAGATATTGAACAAATTGTTGGTCAGCTAGCTATTGACACTGGTGTGACCCAAGATGAAGCTATCTCAAGGGTGGAGAAACTCTCGGAAGTAAATCCTATGCTTGGTTTCCGTGGTTGCAGGTTTGACGTCTCATCAATTTTGTTTCAGTGCCACATTTATTAACATAAAGAGAGGATGATAAAATTAACCATGGTACATTTGGTACTGTTGAATTCTGTTTTACCAGGCTTGGCATTTCATATCCGGAACTAACTGAAATGCAAGCACGCGCCATTTTTCAAGCAGCTATAAATATGACCAACCAGGGTGTCACTGTTCTTCCTGAAATAATGGTTCCACTTGTGGGAACTCCTCAGGCATGGTTTCTCCGTTTTTTTTTTATCTTACTTGGCAATAAAATTGAGACCCCAAGTGCTTTGCTGGAACTTATCTTTGTCATGAATATTGCAGGAGCTTGGACATCAAGCGAATTTGATACGTGACGTTGCCAAGAAAGTCTTCTCTGAGATGGGCACCACAGTAGCTTACAAGATTGGAACAATGATTGAAATTCCTAGGGCTGCATTAGTGGCAGATGAGGTACAAATCAACCAATTTAATTTTCAAACTTCAGTACTTGCTTTTCCTTTTTTGACCATCGGCTTTGTTTGTAAATTTCCCCCAGATTGCAAAACATGCAGACTTCTTCTCGTTCGGGACAAACGATCTCACTCAAATGACATTCGGGTACAGTAGAGACGATGCTGGAAAGTTTCTACCTCAATACCTTGCCCAAGGCATTCTGCAAAACGATCCATTTCAGGTAAGCACACAAGAACACCATATACAATCACAACTGCACCTATTGGTAAGGTGAACTTCGGAAAACAATAACAATTTGAAAACTATATCCAACTCGAGGAGTGCATGATGCATTTTTGCATTGCAGGTGATTGACACCAAAGGCGTGGGTCAGCTTGTCAAAATGGCTACTGAGAGAGGTCGTGGTGCTAAGCCTAGCTTGAAGGTGAGTATGACAAAAGAATTTGTTTTGCAGTATTAATATGTAACAAAATGTTATTAGCTGATGACAAATGATGTTAAACAGGTTGGAATATGCGGAGAACACGGTGGAGACCCTACTTCTGTTGCGTTCTTTGCGGAGGCTGGACTGGATTATGTTTCGTGTTCTCCATTCAGGGTTCCCATTGCAAGGCTAGCAGCAGCTCAAGTGATTGTTTGACTACTATGTGGAGCTCTTCTTCATCAAGAAGGAGGGCATTATTTAGCAATGTAGGCAATGGCAGGAAGAATTGTAAATAATAAATAATAAGTAGATTTTTAGTTGTTGTTGTTAATTATCATGGTGGTGGAGATGTAAAGCCATGATTTGTCAATTGTTGATTAAAAAACCTGCCAATAATAATTCTTAAATAAATGAAATTTTCACTTTGTGAACCCAATGTGTTGTCAGTAATGCAGTTCCGACAAGCTTTCAACCGACCGCTTTCAGCGGCTGCTATATAAAACTTTACCCTCCTCTTTCTCTTCGCATTAACGACGACATGTCTGCCAAGAAACGTTGTTTGGAGAATTATCATTATGCTAAAGAGAATATGGAAACGGACAAACCTCCTGCAGTTGGAAATCTTGGACCTGCATCGACATCTGCTAAGGTCGCAGTAAACAACATTGGGAAACGTCAGGGAACCTCTCCTGCATCATCTTCTGAGGGTTCCAATTCAAACAACCAAGAACCTTGGACATCAAGCAGTATTCAGTCAGGGGTTTTGTTTAATTATAACAAGAAAAGCTTAACAACTCCATCAAGGCCAGTTTCCAGCTTTGCGAAGGATTCAAGTGTGTCAGCCTTCCAGGAATTCCATCACAAAGTGTTTGAAAAATTGTGCGACGGCATTCCCCTCATAACAGTACTGGTAGATAACGCAGTCTTTGGTACAGATATGGAAGTCCATCTTGTCATGAATGATGTTCAAGCTATGTGCTATATGGAAGATTTGTCCGTGAATTGCGTCATGGCGTACATTAGGCACCTCTACGATGTTTTAGTGAAGCGAGAGATGGGACACAAGTTTGAATTTATAAACCCTGCATCAGTAAGCTCTGCAAAAGATGGTGACTTGTCAAAAATAATAACTTCAAGATTGGAAAAATCAACTTGTGAATGGGTTTTGATGCCTGTCAATCCAGAGGGGGCGGGTTGGCTTCTCGCCGTCATACATATGGAGACTATGAGTTGTTATTGGCTGGATCCATCAGGGCGCACATGTCAATCTAACATCAAACATTTTGTCACTCTTGGTCTGCAAAGCTTGCAAAAGGACAGAGTGTGGAGGAAATCACCAATTTGATATTAGTGAAATTTATCTTAGTTTTTGGTAGACCTAGTGCAGTTTTTGGTAGACCTAGTGAAGTTTATCTTAACCGGAATGATATTGAATGTGTGTGCTTAATGAAAGCTGTATCTGTCAAGTGCGTACTGGTGTACATTGGGCACCTCTACAATATATTAGTGCAGAAGAAAATGCAACACAAATTTGGATTCATAAACCCTTTATCAGTAATCGATGATTATCAGTCTGATATAATAACATCAAATTTGGAGAATTCAAGTTGGGAATGGGTCCTTATTCCTTTCAATCGAGAGGGAAGTTGGGCTCTTGCCGTACTTCACATGGAGACTATGAATTGCTACTGGCTGGATACATCCGAAAGGCCACCGCAACCTAATATCAGAGAGTCTGTCGCTGTTGGTCTGCAAGGCTTGCCTGACAAGTATGAAATGGGGATTTGGGATTGTATCAAGTGTCCAAAACCGAAAAGCAGTGCTGGAAGTGGCTTTTATGTCATGAAATTTATGAGGGAGATAATTGATGAGCCAAATATTTTGACAAGGAGTCTGCCCTTCCCTAAACTTACATATGACCAAGATGAAATCGATGCAATCAGACTTGAGTGGATTCAAACATTAGAAGCAGCAGGCGTGTATGATTAGTTGCCCTTTGCTAGACTACATAATGCTCTGGAACTATCAATCTCTTTTCTGCAAAGATGCACACATATAAACAATATTATTAATATGCTAAACCTCAACATTTTTTAGGTTGGAATTACAAATAGGGTTATTTAACGTTTGATACCCGGTAAATGTCCAATACCTAGCTTTGGTACCTAATATTTGAAATATTAAGCGTTGGTAGCTAGACCAAAACTTGACCGTCAAAGTCTCAATTTGACCATGTATTAGTTCTATTTATATAATAAATTAAATAAGTTTACAATTATGCCCTTAATTTCATATTATATTTACACACTTGACCAGAGAAAACTTCATCCCTATTCCCTGATGTTCCACTACTACACTATACAGTTGAATCAAAATCCAAATTCTCAGCCGTCATTAGATTTGCAAACCCATTAATGTTCCAACTCCTAAACTATACACAGTGGTATGAAAGTATACACAATTTCTAAAACAAAAATGGAAACCATAAACTCTTTTATAAAACCCAATTCTACTTAATTAGTTTTGTTCAAATCAACAAAATCCCATTATCCACTGGTTTCGATCTTCACCAATTGATCTTCAAGCAATTAAAACCTCATCTCCATTAACACTGCCACCAACGATTAAAACCCCTTCTCTGAAATCACCAACACCAACAGACTATCACTAATCATTACAACACCACCTACGTTGACAGCCCCATCAAAAGCAAAAAACGAAAACCCCAAATGATAATTACCTGCAAAGTCAAATCATCAAAGGTGTCGCTGCCGCTGCCATCATGGTTGATAGTTTTCTGATAAACCGTATGAATACATCAATTGAGAAACTACTCTGTATATATGAAGAAGAAGCATCTTGATATGTGGTGGAAGAAATGGATCTAGCGGGTAAATGGTTACAGTGTGGACCAGAGAATGAAACACCATCGTTACCGACAACATGAAAAAGAAGAAATATGAGAGAAATTTGGAATTGTTAACATGCCTGAAAAACAGAATTGGGTGCACCAGATAGGGGTAAATATGGAAAATTGAATAAAAATTAATAAAAATGAAATTATAATATTAACAAATAAAAAGCTGTTAGGTCAAACCTAGTCTTTAACGGTCAACGATTGATCAAGGTACCAACCGTTAATATTCTAAATATTGGGTACCAAAGCTAGGTACTGGACATTTGCTGGGTACCAAACGTTAAATATCCCTTACAAATATTAATTAAAAATACATTATATTCGTTTTTGCAAAAACAACATAATAAAAAATCATTTAAAAAACTTGAGATTTAGTTGACTTTAGCCAAGAATCGTAAAGAAAATGTTGACTTATCCGATTCTTTATTTAAAGAAACGATTCCTTCTCAAGATGCTTATATAAGGCTGGCTCTAATCGTCACCCAAGATTCAAGCTGAATGTTGGATCCACGTCACCAAAATGCATCAACCGGGCGCAGTGGGGATCCAAGATTCTATCTCGATACGCAGTTTGAAGATTCGTAGCACGCAGATTGGAACTGCGTATTATGGGAAAACTCAAAAGCGCAGTTGCTAACTGCGTATTGACCGTGTTGATTGGTCCACGCGCAAATTGAATAAAGAATACGCAGTTTGAAACTGCGTATTGACCGGTCAAAGCGCAGTTTCAAACCACGTGTGGAAGAATATTCTCGTAAATTATTCTCTGATACGCATTTAGGAACTGCGTATGATGCTTTTTCAAAGATCGCTAGATTTCAAACTGCGTACCTTGGGTACTTCCAACTTGGATCCAAGTCAACGCAAAGCACTCATTCGACGGATCAAAGCTACTTGTTCACCCATTAACGACACTTCTACAGTTGCAAATCTTGGATCTTGGAGGCCGTAAGAGCCAGCCTAAGGAAGACCCTACGTGGTTTTTGGATTATCTGCTACTTGTTAGCCACAGTAGATATATAAATTTCATTACAGAAATGATCTCTGGAGGGAACATAATCCAGCTGATGCTCTAGAAAACATAATTTTTGTGGGGAGTGGTGGAATTATCCACCTAACTTGTTAATTACTCACTTAGATCATGATGTAAGATCGGTTTCTATGTAATATATGGTTGTTTGGTTAAAAAAAAAAAAGATCTCAGAGGGAATGACAATTATGACAAGTTCTAAGGCTGAGTGTAGTGTAGTGGATGGATTCTTGATAATGAAAGGGACATAAAGCAGTGGCTAAAGCCTCTGGTTTTGTTAATCTCCTTTTTCTCTGCTCCAAAGCAGGTAAGGTGAGTGGGGATTTCAAAGTAGGCGAGGATTGAATCCTCGCCCAAAAAAGAGTGAAAAGCGAGGAGACAATCCTCGCTTCCTCTTTTATTATAATAAAATCTAATAAAATATATTAATATCAGATTTTGGGCCCACCTTTAGTGTTTTATACAAATAAAACACTCTTGGGCAAGGAAGCAATCCTCGCCCATTTTCTAATTACCTCCCTCACCACTAGACTAAAACCTTTTCCCTACGTGATATTCCAGCACTGTACAAGTACCCCCTTACCTCCTCCACTACACTCAGCCTAATGCTGCAGCAGGTGATTGACACCAAAGGCGTGGGTCAGCTTGTCAACTGAGAGAGGTCATGGTGCTAAGCCTAGCTTTTTTTTTTTTTTTTTTTAAAGGTTATATTAAAATGAAAAAATATTTACAACCCAGGAAAAGATTCAAACACTTATATTAAGAGTGTAGAATTATTTCCAAGTTAAACAGAATTGACCTTACATGAATGTGTCTAAATGTAACTTTTTCATGAAGCCAAAGAACAACATCTTGCTTAATAAGCATAACAAGTTTTGTCACAAGCTTGTGTCTAGCTCCAAAAGCTCTATCATTTTTCTGTTGCCATATGTGCCAGATGATAACATAATGGATCTTCTCTCATACTTCCTTACATCGATCTCTAAGAGAACACTGACTCCAAATCTCAAAAAAACTCTGTAATGTATTTGACATCACCCGTTGCATTTTAAAAGCCTCCAAGAAATGCATCCAAATCTCATGTGCATACTTACATGACACAAAAATATGATCAGCTTCCTCCACCTGAAGCAACTTCAACACCTCTATGCCTAAGCAATGTAAGCATAGACAGAGTTGGAATAGAGTTATGTAAGTAAGCCCATAAAAGAAAATTCACTTTAGCAGGTACCTGTTTTTTCCATAGAAACTTCTGAAAAGTTAGAACTTCAGCTTCCTACAACTGCATCTCATATATCTTTTCTACACTGAAAACTCATTCATAAATTATTTCATCCACCTCTTCAGCAAAATCCGGGACATGATCTAGTTCATTACACAAACTATCTCATTCCAATTGTTCAACTCCATTCATAGTTCTCTTGGTATTACACAAAAGTCTCCCATTAGCCACCATTTCAACAACTAAAGCATTCTTATTTTTGCAGGCTTTAAAAGCAGCTGGAAATCTATCTTTAAGAAAATTATTAGTACACCATTTGTCATAGCTGAATCTTATTTCCTTTCCATTCTTCACCTGAAATTGACAAATTCTTTAGATAGTCCTCTCTCAACCATCGAGGCCTTCAACCTGACCAAAGTTGTCAAGAGATGTGGTTTCTTGTAAGGAGATGGTTGATGTATGGAGATGTTGAAATGGATGGTGCTATTTGCTGCTGCTCGAGGATTTTTTTTTTCCAACTCTTTAACAAAAGGTTCCATTTTAAACATATAATCTTCGTACAATAAATTCATATATTCCTTCAAATCATCCTTAATCTTGTCTATTATCTCCTGATCATAGCTTCTCCACTTTTTAACTCACTAGTACCTGTCGGTCCAGTCCGCTCATCGTCTTCTTGCAACAACGATATAAAGTTCATGCACTTGCTCACATAATCCTCATCTTTTTCCTTAAGTTTCTCCTGGTTAACAAATTCATACCAACTAGACAAATTAACATAGAAATTAAAATGTAACAAAATGTTATTAGCTGATAACAAATGATGCTAAACAATTTGGAATATGCGGAGAACGTGGTGGAGACTCTACTTCTGTTGCGTTTTCTGCGAAGGATGGATTGGATTATGTTTCGTGTTCTTCATTCAGGGTTCCCATTGCAAGGCTAGCAGCGTCTCAAGTGATTGTTTGACGAGGATGTGGAGTTCTTATTCATCTTGATTCTTGACAAAGAAGGAAGACATTATTTAGACTCTTTTCTTTAGCAAGTAGGCAAGGGCAGGAAGAATTGTAAATAATAAATAATAGATTTTTTTGTTGTTATTAATAATCATGGTGGTGGAGTATGTAAAATCCATGATATGTCATATGTTGGTTAAAAACATGCCAATAATTGTTCTTAAATAAATCGAATTTCACTTTGTGAACGAGTTATTAAGAGGTCTTAAAATTGCATGACACCTAGGATTTAAGACCTACTTGCAATTGTATTAGGTTTTGTCCATACATTTTCAACAAATCTACCAAATGAAATACTTGGTTGGCAAAGTATAGGAACCCAAAGAAAAAGATGGTTGTTTATTCTTGGAGGAAAGACCCTTTTATGCTTATTTTAAATTTGGTGTCATATTGTAGTACTCAGAAGTGAAGATAAACATTAAGATTGTTAGAAACCTTAAAAAACAAAATGGAAAAAGAACGCAACGAAACAACTTTTCCCAAAGAAAATGTAATTCTCTTCGGATGTTTCTCATGTTTACCTTGACAAGTAAGCAGTGATATAGTTCATAGATACTGTCTTTTGCTAATATACAATCCAACTGAGTGCTACGTTCTTCTTAATTCACTGTTATAAGTGCAAAAATGAACTATAAACTTAACGAACCGTAAGTATATATTAATGTAATAACAAAACACATCATTGATTAATTCTGGATGGATACATAGAACAAATTTACGATGGAACAAATTACTTATGGTGGAAAAATAAGTATGTTCCCTGCTGCAAGATTCATTCTTTAACCACTTTATTACAAATCTATCAAGCACTTAACCTACTAAGATTAATCAAAGTTGAAAAAGGTAATTTTTTTCGTTAGTAGAATTCATCAAACACTCAACCTACAGATACTAACGAAAGTTGAGTTAAATAACTTTGGATTCATTAACACGATTTATCAAACACTTCACCTACTAAAAATTCCTAAAAATAGGTATAATCCTTCTAACTAGTTATAGAAGTCAAAAGAATTTTCTTTTTCTTGAGAATTACAATGGACTAAATTTTTTCTCAAAAGATGTAACTACATATAAAAGTCTCGCGAATCTATGAAAAAAAAATGATGGAACAAATTAAGGAAAATAATTATGCGTTGGAATGAAGGATATCATCCATGCCATAAGCCAAGATCTTCAACATCATGTGTGTACATGCACTATGTCGAAGCAAGCTTGGGATATCTTAGAAACCGTCTTTGAGGGGAATTCCGCAGAGAAAGAAGCAAGGCTTCAAAACCTAACTTTTTTCTAAGAAAACCTTCATATGGATGACAAAGATTCGTTTGAGAAATTTAATCAGGTCTTATAGTTAGGAAAGGTGAAAAAAGTAGGGTTATGTTACAAATTGTCTGAGATAGTGAATGCCTCTTAAGCGGTAGGTAGGTCTATCTCCGAGAGGGATATTGTGATGAAAATTCCGAGATGTTTTCCAGCTCGATATGAGTCTAAGAAACACTGAAAAAAAAACTTTCAAGGATAAACCCGTGTAGGCACACACGAAATTGGCTTGCGTGAAACAATGGTAAAAAATGTGTTTCCAAGCACACACAATTTTGGCATGCGTGCAATCATAGTTACGAAATTTGCAACAGAGACAAGCTGTTGCGAAAATTTTGCAACAACAATTCTCAACAGCTACATTTTTGTTGCGAATCTGAGTTGCTATATCCTGAATTTGGTGTAGTGTAAGAACATTTCCATCACTGTCTCTGCATATGATTCCCGCTCCTTCTAGTCCCATATTCCCTTTTGATGCTCCATACATGTTTATTTTTATCCAGTGTATAGCAGGTTCCTTCCATCTTACGTAGATAGTCGTTGTTGTAGAACTTAGTCGTTGCTGACGAGGTGTCGTTGGTCCATTTTCCATGATCGGTGCCGAGTGCTTCTGTGCCCATTGATATTCCTCAAACATGACCAAATGTGCCATATTGTGAAACCAAATAACTCCCTAGTAGAAGGTATGTTTGTAGTTGAGAAGACCTCATGAAAGTTGGTGGGACGCATAACTCGATTTATTGGTTGTTGTTGTTGTTGTTGCCGGTTTTGATTTTGTCTTCCATTATTGCCTCTTTGCTGATTTTGTAGATGATGATTCGGACTTCTATCAAGATATGTGATGATTAGTTGCCATATTGCTCTTGAGTTTATGCAGTCGAAGATTAAGTGTTCCTCTGTTTCTTCCTTGTGTTGCAGATAGGACAAGTGCTCATGGTTGTGATTTGAAATCGATGTAATTTTTTGAAGGTTGGTGACTTTCCACAAGAAAAGTCTGATTTTTGGTGGACATTGTAGCTTCCATATTGATTTTTAGTCCATAGGATGTTGTGTATGATTTTGGTTTTGTTGGGGGGTTGTTGGTGGCGTATTGAATTGAATATATCCAGAATTGGTTGTGTAGTTGTCGTCTTTGGAGAAAGGCCAGATAATTTTTTCATTTTGGTAGACTCCTGGTAGGTAGATACTGATGATGTGTTGAACCACTTGGGGTGTGAAGGTATTGAAGATGAGGCTATGGTTTCAGGTGCGGGTATGTTGGTCAATGAGATGAGCTACCTTTGTGGATGGTGATAGTTGGTGGCTTATGGTTTGAATGTTGGTGGATGATTGGTGTGGAATCCAGTTTTGGTTGATTGTAGTATCATTTCAATCTCAAATTTGTGAGAAACAGTATTCCTGCAAAACAACAGACAAGTTAGCTAAACTTTTCCAAAGAGGACTGGCTGATGATTGAGGCTTTGGGATACATGTAGAGGGTATTGATGCTTCAAAGTATTTTTGGGTATAGATAGAGATCCAGATTGAAGTCGGTTGTTGTTGCAGATGCCACAATCTTTTAGTTAGGAGGGCTTGATTATGAACTATACTTTTCCTTATTCCTAAACCTCCCAACGAGATTGGTTGTGTGATTCTTTCCCATCCAATAGGGTGCATTTTTCTTGATTGGTTATCGTGGCCCAAAAAAAAAATTCCTTGTGATTTTGTCGATTTTGTCATGGATTTCCACTGGTAGTTGTTGTACTTGCATGACGTGGTTTTCCGTTGGAGTTAGAGCCGACTTGATGAGAACCAGTCTGCCAGCTTGGTTCACACATTTAGCTATCCATCCATTTGCCTTTCTTTCTATTATGTTGAGCAAATCCCCATACAAGTGCACCGAGCTTCTACCTCTTCTAAACTGTATGCCCGGATAAGTAAGTGGTTCATAGGTTATATTGATGTTAAATGTCGCTTGTAGCCGTTAAATTATATCTGGGTAAAGTTTAGGGTGATGCACTAGCGTTGATTTTTTTCGTGTTGATCGATTGGCCCGCCGATGATTAGTATGACTTTAAGATATGCTGGAGGGTCAAGCAAGAGTTATTATCTGCCCAACAGGTGATGAGAAAATCATCCGTGTACATTAGGTGTAAGATTGATGGCGCTTTTTTCAAAATTTTGATCCCTTGCAACCTTTCTTGTTGTTCAAGTACTCCCAAATTCGTCGAAAGTACCTCTGCATACAAATAAAGATATATGGCGATAGGGGGTCACCTTGTCGAAGGCCTCTAGTTGGCTTGATCCACCCATGTGCCGAGACATTGATGTTGATAGAGTATGAAATAGAAGTGATGCAAGTCATGATATACTCTATAAAGCTAGCCGGGAAGCCCATTTTTTCGAATGTGAGTCTAATGAAACCCCAATCTAGGCTATCATAGGCTTTCCTAATATCCAAATTCAGTGCAATGTTTGGTTTTTTCGATGGTATTTTTGTTCTGATATGATGGAATAACTAGTGGTAATAGCTATGTTATCGTGGATGGCTCGGTTTGGGACAAATGCACTTTGGTAGGGGTAATCATGAATTGCAATAATGGTCTAATTCTATCGACTAGAATTTTGGCATTTATCTTATAAGCCACACCACAAAATCCAATGGGTCTAAAATCATTTGGTTTAGTTGGGTTTTGGTTTTTTGAGATCAAGGTAATGTTTGTATGATTAATGGGGTGTTCAATGGTGCTATGGTTAAAGAAATGAGGAATCATGGAAATGACTTGGGTTTTGATTGATGGCCAATATATAGTGTAAAACTTACTTGTAAACCCATACGGACCCGACGCTTTTCCCGACCCAATTGATTTGAGTGATTTTCTAATTTCCAGTATCGTAACAGGTTGAGTCAGACTTTGGCATTGTGTTGGGGATAACCTGTTAGAGATATAATGAAACAATGTATGATCACTTGTTGTCGGAGGAGCAACATATTGTTTGGTGTAGGAAGCTAGAATCATCCTTCTTATTGCCCCTGGCTCTGTTATCCACACTTCTTGTTCATTTTGTAGCTGCGATATATGGTTGATGCGTCGATGGATTGTCGCGTTAGTGTGAAAAAAGGTAGTGTTGAGGTCACCCTCCTGTACCCACAAAATTCTTGATCTTTGCTTCCAATAAACCTCATAGTGGTTGGATAGCATAGAGTGTGTATGCCGGAGATCTTTTCATGTTGCAACCAAAAATGTTGTTCTGGGCCGGTTAAGGTAGCACAATTTGCTTGAGCCTGCTGGATTTCATGTTCTGCTTGTTTAATGAGAGTTGGTAGATGCCCAAAAGTAGTTTTGCTCCATCCTATCAAGGCATACATTGAGTAAGACCGGTTTCATGCCTCAAGAACCACTTATTTCATTTGTGGGTGTAAGAACCAAAGATGTTCTATCCTGAAATTATTTGATCGCGGTTGTTTGATATGCTGCTCTCTCAGTAGTAGAGGGGCATGGTCCGACGCAATTCTTGGAAGGTGTTGAATAGTCATTTGAGGGTGTAGGTGGACCACGTCTGATTGCTTAGTCCACGGTCTAGCCTTTCCATGATGTTATGTTCAACCAATTGATTGTTGGTCCAAGTATATGGATCTCCCTGAAATCCCAAATCAAATAGACCATTTGTATCAATAACTTCTTTGAATAAGTGTGCCTGGTTGTTTCCTACATGTCTCCCTCCTTTTTTCTCTATTTGGTTTATGACTTCATTAAAGTCTCCCATCAGTAGCTATGTCAGGTTATGCTGAGGTATGATTGAGTTAAAGTCTTTCCACAAATCCCATCTTGCTTGCGGTTGAAGTGGGCCGTAGATACCCGTGAACATCCGATGTTGTGATGAGCTTGTTGGAACAATATAGCTATGAATTAAACTTTGATTAGCCACTAGGATCGTCACAATAAGGTTGGATTTCCAGAGCAAACATAATCCACCTTTACTGTCATTACAAGAAATAGTGAAAATCTTATCATATCCTAACAAGTTTTGCAAAAAACAAATATGAGATGCAGATGATAAGGTTTCTGACAGAAATATGAGACTCGTACTAAACTTGCGGACATACTCCCGCAATCTTTGAATTGTCAATGTGTTATTAGCACCTCGACAATTCCATGCTAAGTAATTCATAATGATGGCGAGCGTTGGTCCGGGCCAACAACTCGCAAAGGGGTAACATTTGTAATGATTTCAGCCTCATCATCAAGAGATAGATGTCATGCCGTGGTGGTAGATGAACTTGGTGTGGTTGGTGGTGCAGTCTCTTGTTAAATATCATCTTTTGGACCGCTTGTTGCAACGGGGTTCTGGTGTGTAGCTCTGCCGACATACATGGTGGATCTTGGTTTCATGTTCCGCTGTGTATGTATCTCGAACTGTGGTGTTGGAGGCCTGTGAGATTCATTCCTTAGATCTGGGAGGGACTTGAATTTTTGAACCTTTGGAGTTGGAGAAATCTGAAGATGCATGGGGGGTGGGGGGTGTTGTTTCTCTCCTTTTGCACTTTCCTTTTGTATGTCCTTAATGGTTGAATGATTTCAGGTCCCACCGCAGGTGCGAGTGTAGCTAGAGCATGAGTTGGTCACGCCGTAGCCATAGGTTCAGTTGGTGTCTGTGTAGGTGCTGCAGCTGGATGTTCGGCAATGCTAGTAGTCACTTTCACACGTGGGGATCATTCACCTTTGTTACCCGAATATCCACTTGGGCCCCATTTTTATGCAAGAAGTTTGTCAGTAATCGAGCATAGTTCACAGTAAAGAAATTAGTGAGAGGGATTGTTTGGCTGGGCGCCGACCCACTTGGTGGTGGAGTAGGCATTGGTCCCACTTTTTTGAAGTGGTAATTCGGGTTCGGGTGGTAGTATGGCCTTTGACCCATATCCGAAGTCGCCTGACCCATTTTTTCCGCCTCAGTGACAGTGTCGAAAACGGGTATTCCAAACTTGACCGGGCCTCCAAAATGGATTTGGGTTGGCGGGTGTTGGGTCATTTGTCCTCTTTAGGCTCTGGTGATCAAAATGTCAGTAGGAACATTATTTCGGCCTGCAGGTTCCTCTGAGCGTGCTACATGGATAGCCGGTTCATGTACCTGAGTCTCAACAGCTTTTCCTTTGTCAGATTTTTCCACTGTGATTGGTGTCGGAGATGCAGTGCCCTTAGCCACCGGGTTTTATGGAACTGGGGTCCAGCTGAGTCCTTGCTGAGTCATTTCATGTGCTAGGAGGCTCGGGATCGGTTGTGCAAATGGTTCTGTTGGGGTTTTTGGTTGAGGGGGTGGTGGTTGCATTAGTAGCTGAGTTGGTGGTTGGTATTGAAGTGGTGGTGGTACTGTTGGAGGTGGTAGAGGTCGAGGTTGTGAGAGGTTTTGTGTTACCCCTTGGTTTGTTGAGCAGGATTGTTGGGTTGAGGAGGAGGCTCTGGGTTGTGGGGAGGTTGAGGAGGTGGTGGGGGTATTAGGGTTTTTTGGATGAGGGTTTTGGGCTTTCATTCTACCGTTGAGGCGGTGATATGGAAACTCTGGGAACTCCTCGTCTTGGAGAGCATGGTCTATGCTCAAGAATTTGGTGCATTCTTTAGCTATGTGACCAATAAAGTCGCATCTGTAGAAAATCATGGGTAGAAACTCATAAGCATATTGTACCCAAGTTGGACCATGAACATCCAGTAGCACTCCAGGTAGGAAAGGTTTCTTCAAGTCCATCTTAAGCTTAGCTAGTGGGGGTGTTGATTTTACATCAACATCCAGTTCCTACGTTTCTTAGGAGTTGCTCAATGGATAGATTGTCCACAAGAAATGAAGGAAAATGGAGAACCTGTAGCCAGAAAACTACTGCAAGAAAACAGTCAGTAGGGTTAGCCATAAACTAACTATATTCTTCAAATAATACCACCTGGTCAGTGATAATCCATGGTTCATGTGCCAAGATGGTTTTCTTGTCACTTTCATGGGCCATGATAACCTTGAATGCCTCCGAGTTAGGAATCGTATCAACTTGTGCCATTGTTGTTTTAGGGCATGATACAGTCCCTATTTGCTGAACTTCCCAGATAGTACCAAAGCTGCCAGACAACGACTTTGGTGGTTTTGAATTAGGTCTTGCATCCTTGCAGTGAGTTGAGAAAGGATTGTATCTTTATGTTGGGGTTGATTTGGACGTTGTAAATTAGATGATGATGGTTTAAGGGTTTGATGTCGATGGTGGGTGGATGAATCAATCCCTTTTTGGAGATTCTGCTCTAGAAGGTGTTGATGATTGATATCTTTCTGTAAAGATGGTGTTGATGGGAGTAAAGTCTCTGTTGGGGAAGAAGATGCCGATGAGATCGAAGAAGTGGTGTTATTTTTTATGGGGGAAGCATGGGGAAGATGAGGGATAGAGGGAATAGAAGCATTATGATTACCTTCTCTTGTAAGAAGAGAAGAAACTTGGAAGCCGTGTTTCTTTTCAGGCGTGGGTGGCAGAGGTGATGATGGCGGATGAGGGTGTGGTGGTTGTTGCTGGTTGGATAGTTGTTCCGGTTGGTGTTTCTCCATTGGACACAGATAAACAAATGTTAAAAAACTAGGAAGGAGAGGGAATAGATGAGAGACAAAGGTTGGAGGACAAAATCCCAGCAACTCGAGCTCAATAATTTGCTTGTAAGATTAGAACACAGACTGAATTAATGGCATCAACTTGGTGTGATGAACATTAATTCCTGTATCATATTGATATTCCTTAAGAACAAACTATTTGAGTGATGTGCGAATTTTGAATCTTGATTTTAGTCAAACTCAGGCGGCCCCATTTTTTTGTTCTGAAATTATTAATATTTATATAATTAATGTAAACATCATCAATCTGCAACTCTATCTTAAATAAAAAGCAGTTATTTTCTTCAATTACATTTAACGGTTATCTTCATCTTTTCCATTGTTTTTCTTAGTATTTCCATCGATTTTCTGCCCGGATCTTGAATTATATTAAGATTCGGGTGGAATTGTAGATATTATTATATATCTAAACAAAACAAATTGTTGTTCCAACAATTTTTAGGATTTCCTGTTTATTTTCTCATCGGTATAATGGTATTTTTATGCTATATAGATTTGTTATTTCATAACCATTATGAAATTTTTTGGTGGTGTTGCACTCTTATCAAATATATTTTGGAAGGAGACGATTTATTTTGGCAAATCAGAGTAAGATCGATATTGATTGCGATGATATCAATAAGGGCATATTACTTCCTTATTATGGAAGCATCTTACATCAATGATGATGATGATGATCAAGAAAAAAACGATCAACAAACAAAATGTTTGAAACCATTAGAAGGATGTCAATTTCTCCAACGGGTTGTAAAATTTCTGTACAATTTTCTATTTTCGTTCCTGAAATATGTAATTTTTGTATGGATTTTTTTTCTCCGTTTTCAGATGTAATTGATCAATGTAAGCAAAATTTCATATTAATGAAATTATGAGGTGACACCTCTTTCCATCAAAAAAAAAAAAGAGTTTCATTCAGGCAACTAAAAATTCAAATAGGACATCATCAAAAAACAATGTTTGGCGAGTCACGATAAGGTCAAGAGAAAAGTCAAGCGAAAAGTAAACCTAAGTCAGTATGCATTCTCCTTTCAAGTTATACGTACAAATGTTGGTTTAGAATTCCTTCTTGTACTAAGACTATCAACAAGAGTTGGTGGTAGGTCTGTAAACAAGCCTAAAATGATAACTGCAAGTGCACATCGTCTATAGTAGACATGGAAAATATAGGTCGATCCCACAGAGACTAGGGCGATGTAGAGTTGATTCTAAGGTCTAACCAATACTAATTCAGATTAAGAGGTTGTTGTCGATACGACGAAACAGTTGATATGAAGTACAAACTAAAATGCAGAAAGCAAATGAAATAGAGGATTTAAACACACAAACAAGAAGTACTAGGGCAGTTGAATCCAGTACTTAACCTAGGCTAGATAATTTAGCTAACAGTGTTGTCCCTTGAATCGGCGGTATAGATACGAGTCTCCCGTTCTTCCGAAATTGTAAAGATTCTTAAGTAGAAGGTTTATTGTCAACTAAAGGATTAATCCCTAGAATTAGGTGTCTTTTTATAGCACAACTAATCACAGACCAACCATATCAAATGAAGCACGAGTTGGAGTAACAACATATAAATGTTCTAATGACTACGGATGCAAGACATTCGAAGTGAAAGTTATATGCTGGCACACAAATACTAAACCTATGCAATAGATTTCAATTTGAACAACAAAATCATCTAAAATAATCTAACTAGATTAAGAACTTCATCTTAACCCTAGCTGCATATTTAGAACATGGCTTTAATAGAAACAGCTGAAATATGGAGTTTTGATATTGATAGACTCATTGATGCAAGTTCTTCTCTTTTCAACTAAGTTCTACTAAGTCACTCAACAACAAAATCAAAAGATAGAAATGGGAACTGATTTTCTACTCTTTCTCCTCACTCCCCTGCATACCCCCATTACACCATGATAACCCCTATTTATACATCTATTTTCCTCCTAAAATTTCCATTCACTCAATCAACGGATAAAACAAAAGAAATTTAGGGATTTCTTGGAACTCACCACTGATGTAGTTTTTCTTCTCACACACAGTCATTACACCATCTTCAGAATAGTCTGATGTTGTCGGTTTGTCATCTCTGCTGCTTTTGTTGGTGTTTGAAGAAACAAAAAATTCAGATCTAGCTTATCACTCTGACCTTGTCTTTGAAGCACAAAACTAATCCTCATTTATACACGAAGTTCATCCCCAAAATGGGTGACAATTTGTACCATTGCAGTCTGAAATTCAGCGATTAGATGTTCTTGAAACTCACCATTTTGTAGATGGACTTCATTATGGCCAGCCACCCTATTACTATCAATTTCTTGCTCCTGCTGCTGCTGCTGTTGATGTTGCAAGGAGTAACAAAATCAAACCTAATGTGACATGCCTGCTACTTGTGTTCAGCGCCGCCTGACCTTGTCCTTATGTCTTAAAACCTCAAATCAATCTTCATTTCGAGCTTCCATCAGTAGGGGAGAGGTGAAATTGTTGCGTGCAGTAGGAGGATTGATTTGATGTGAAATGGTATTGGGTAGAGAGTAACAAAGGGTGATAGAGAATTAAGGTTAGAGAGGGATGGGTCAACAAAGATAGAGTTCGATATTCTGTTGCCGACAATTGTAAGGAAATCGGGTAGGCTTTTCAGTTGAGGGGATGGTATTGAATATCTGAGAGATATGACATGCTGGTAGAGATGGGGGACAAAGAAAAGATGGTCGAGTTTTTGGGAAAGAAGAACACAGAGAATTGTTTCTCGTGAAGGAGACGGGATTTGGGGAAAGATAACTGATTCTGTGTAAAGCATGAGTACCTTGTTTTGGTATTCAAGAATGGACCTTGGGATTGCTTCCATGTATTTGAGTTATGAACTTAGGCCCATTGATTTATTTTAAGATCAAAGATTTCTTCTTCTTGAACTTGTTCACCGTTGGTTCCATTCACTCCATAAATCTGCTCGCATCCCGACTTCCTTCTCCATTCCACGTATCTGCTTAAAGCCAACTTGACATCTAGCTCGACAAGGCATAGCAGCTCTACTTTGTGTAAATCCCATGTTCACTCCATTGTTTCATTCCCCTAGCATTACACAACCAAAAATCAGGAACAATTACCACACATTTACTCGCAACAAACAAGAAAAAAAAAATACACAAATATTGGCAATTAGTGCAACAAGATATCGTAAACACCTACAATATGATATGAAGCATGTACAATATTAGGTGCCTATCAAATACCCCCAAACCTGAATTTTGCTCGTCCACGAGTAAAATACAAAACTAAAAGAAAAGTCTTACCTATACCACTATCGTTGGTTTCTCGATTGCATTTAGCGAATTCAATAAGCCTTTTAAACCACTAAGTGTCCCTAGTGGATGAGTTGAAGTCTCGTGAGGGTTTGCTTAGAACATACCCACAAAGTTCTAGGACAAAATATAAGCTCATATTCCATGAAAGTGATACCTGCATTCAGTTTTAGCTCACAATAATTGGATATGTCAATCTAGCTTTCAAAGGCACAATTCTAGCACTGAAACAACTAAAGACATGTGATAAGAGTGTAAAGTGTATCACCTTAGACATGCATAGAGAATAGTTTACTGTAGGAAGTTATGACTGCCAATTAATAAGAGATAATTTTTAGGCTAGGAACTGAATTCAAAGCCAAGCTAGCTGTCCGGCTTTACGAAAATTGTGAATGTTCACCATAAGAGTTGGTGATATTTCAGCTTACCCGCGTTATACATTGATGGATACACCCTCCTTGCTTATTACAATACTATTTACAACGTATAACAAAAAGGAACATTGACTGCATATTTACATTGACTACTCTCTCATTTTGAGGCGAGAGAGAAACATTAACCTTTTTTACTGAAACAGAACATGTCAGACAATGGATACTTTTTTTTTTGATTGATTTTGGAATAAGAGATACAAATATAACCTTACAAAGACAGACAACTTTATGAGAGATCCAAGATGACACAACAACTTAACAAAAACAGAAAAATAAATTACATGACACTTTTAGCAAGAGGCAGCCCTTTTCGATGCACCCGGTCAAATTCAATGGTTGTTTTTCTTAATGTACCCTCCAACTTCTATCCCAGCCAACCAAAGAACAAGCTAGTCAAGTCTCATTCAGTATTCTAGATGATTGGCAACCTACTTAACCTATGAAACACCGACGCTATACACGCTTGGTAGATCGTGCATGTGCAAAATTTCTATATCACATGTGAAGTGTGCTAGAATCAGGGGTGCCTCATCATCTAGACTAAGAACCCTAAGATATCATACATGCACAGGTATCACAATTCAAGGTAAATGAGCTCCATTTTTCATTTTTCTTTTTTCAATTTCTTTTTTCTTTTTTCTTTTTTCTAAGATGTTATTTATTCACAAGATTCAAGCATACCAAATCACTACAAAGTTCATGTGATATCTACTCCCACCCCCAAACCTATGTTAAACATTGTCCTTAATGTTTTTAAGGATTCACTAAGTTATAACATGCCATGAAGTTTATGAAGATAAAGAAGAGGTTGGAGAGTACTAGATCCAAAAAGTGTTGCCAAGCCATGTAGATATCACAAAAACAACAATTATAAACAACAAAAACTAATCTATCAAACTGAAATCAAAAAAGAAAGCAAGAGAAACAAAATGGAATTCTAAACCTGGCATGTACAAGGGGTGAGCCAGTTCAATCCAGATAGACGGGGTCCTCCAGATCAGTTGTTTTTAATTTCACCTGGAATTGGCTCAAGGAATGGCTTTAGTCTCTATCCATTGACTTTGAAGACGTTCTTAGTTGTTACATCTTCGATTTCTACAGATCCATGAGGGAATATTGTGCGCACCAAGAACGGGCCTGTCCATCTAGAACGAAATTTACCTAGAAAAAGATGCAAACGAGAGTTGTACAATAACACTTTCTGGCCAGGCGTGAATGACTTGCGCAAAATGCGCTTGTCATGGAACACTTTCATTCTATCTTTGTACATCTTAGCACTATCATAAGTATCATTTATCAGCTCTCCCAATTCATTGAGTTGAAGCTTCCGTTGAGTACCTGCCTTATCAAGAGAAAAGTTAAGCTTTTTGATAGCCCAATATGTTCGATGTTCAAGTTCAACAGGTAAATGAAAGGGCTTTCCATACACAATTTGGTAAGGGGACATGCCAATTGGGGTTTTATATGTTGTTCTATAGGCCCATAAAGCATCATTCAATCTCAAAAACCAATCTTTTCTAGACGGGTTAACCGTCTTTTCAAGAATATGCTTAATCTCCCTATTAGAAACCTCTACTTGGACACTGGTCTGTGGATGGTATGGGGTTGCGACTTTATGAGTTATGCCATACTTGCGAACTAATAACTCAAAAGACCTATTGCAAAAGTGTGAACCACCATCACTGATTATAGCTCTAGGTGTGCCAAAACAAGAAAATATGTTTTCTTTTAAGAACGAAAGTACTACCTTATGGTCATTTGTTTTGGTCGCAATCGCTTCTACCCACTTAGAAACATAATCAACAGTAACAAGGATGTATAGCTTACCTTCAGAATTAGGAAACAGACCCATGAAATCGATTCCCCACACATCAAACAGTTCAACAATCAAGATAGGGTGCAAAGGCATCAATTATTCTCTTTGAAATACTTCTTAATTTCTGACAACGTTCACAAGCAATACAATAAGCATGACAGTCGTTGAACAACGATGGCCAATAAAACCCACTCTGCAAGACTTTTGCAGCAATTTTCTTGGCACTGAAATGGCCTCCACATGCTTGGTCATGACAAAAAGATATCACATCTTTTTGTTTACTGTTGGGGACACATTTCCTAATGATTTGGTCCGGGCAATACTTAAACAGGTACGGGTCATCCCAAAAAAAAATGTTTAACTTCAGACAAGAACTTAGAACGGTCTTGTCTTGACCAATGCAAAGGAATTCTTCCCGTCACAAGGTAGTTCACAATGTCAGCAAACCAAGGAAACTCAAACACAAGTATTAATTGTTCATCAGGAAATGACTCTCTAATAAGCACGGTTTCATCCACAGACTCAACATTTAACCTAGACAAGTGATCAACAACCATATTTTCAGAACCTTTCTCATCTCAAATTTCGAGATCGAATTCCTACAACAACAGAATCCATCGGATAAGACGAGCTTTAGCATCCTTCTTAGAAAGAAGGAATTTCAGGGCAGCATGATCAGTGTATATGATGACCTTAGACCCTATCAAGTATGACCTAAACTTGTCCAATGCAAAAACAATAGCAAGCAATTCCTTCTCAGTAGTTGAGTAGTTAAGTTGAGCATCATTAAGAGTCTTGATAGCATAGTATATCACATATGAAAGTCTATCGACGCGCTGTCCTAAAACAGTACCAACAGCAAAATCAGACGCGTAACACATGATTTCAAATGGCAATTTGCAGTCAGGTGGTCGGATTATAGGGGCTGAAGTTAGAAGAGTTTTGAGTTCTTACCATGCACACACACAAGCATCATCAAATACAAAAGCAACATCTTTACCAAGTAGATTACAAAGTGGTCTATAGATTTTACTGAAGTCTTTAATGAATCTACGATAGAACCCAGCATGGCCTAAAAATGATCTGACCTCCCTCACAGAGAGAGGTTGTTGAAGGTGTTGGATAAGGTCGACTTTTGCTCTATCTACTTCTATGCCTTTTTCAGAGATTATATGTCCTAAAACTATGCCCGACTGAACCATGAAATGGCATTTTTCCCAGTTCAGGATTAAGTTCCTTTCTTTACATCTGATCAAGACAAGTGCAAGATGATGTAAACATTCATCAAAAGAAGACCCAGAGACAGAAAAATCATCCATAAATATCTCAAGAAACTTATCAACCATGTCAAAAAAATGCTCATCATACAACGTTGAAACGTAACGGGTGCATTACAGAACCCAAAAGGCATGCGGTGATAAGCAAATGTACCATAAGGACATGTAAATGTAGTCTTTTCCTGATCTTCAGGTGTTATGTGAATCTGGTTGTAACCAGAATAGTCGTCTAAGAAACAATAATGACTATGTCCAGATAATTTTTCTAACATTTGATCTATGAAAGGGAGAGGAAAATGATCTTTCCTGGTAACTGCGTTCAACTTCCTATAATCGATGCAAACTCGCCACCCTATGGTGACTTGAGTAGGAACTAACTCATATTTATCATTTTGAACTACAGTGTTGCCTGACTTTTTCGGCACAACCTGAATGGGACTAACCCATTTGCTATCTGAAATCGGGTTTATGATACCCACATCAAGAAGCTTAAGGATCTCACCCCTAACAACTTATTTCATGTTAGGATTAAGTCGCCTCTGCATTTCCCTAGATGTTTTAGCATTATCTTCAAGATTTATGTGATGCATACAGACTGTGGGACTAATACCCTTAATATCTTAGATTGTCCATCCTAAGGCTTCTTTATGCTCTTTAAGTACTTCTAAAAGCTTACTCTCATGTTCTACATCTAAAGCAGACGAAATTATTACAGGCAAAGTATTAGAAGAGCCCAAAAAATGCATATTTAAGAGTATCAGGCAATGGTTTCAGTTCAAGCTTTGGCGGCTCAACAAGAGACGGGACAGACTTGGATTCAGAGAGTGGAAGTGGCTCCGCTCTAGCTTTCCATTTAGTGGTGTCCATGAGAGGTGCAGATTCAAGTAAAGAATTTACTTCACTTATGTACTCATATCAAACAAATCCAGGTTAAAATTATTCAAACAAGCATGCAAATGATCAACAAACATGTTATTCGACAATGAGTCTTGAATTAAACTCTCAATCATGTTAATCTCATGCACATCATCATCATCATCAAGATCTAAATGTTGCTGACTAGCATTGAAAACGTTTAACTCCACAATCATGTTACCAAATGACAACTTCAACACTCCATTACGACAATTAATAATTTTGGACGTTGCCAAGAAGGGACGTCCTAAAATGACATGAATGTGACATTCTGGGTTATGCACAGGCTGAGTATCTAATACAATGAAGTCCACAGGAAAATAGAAGTTATCAACCTTAATCAAAAAATCTTCTACCACACCACGAGGAATTTTGACGGACCTGTCCGCCAATTGCAGAGTTATAGGTGTTTCTTTTAACTCTCCAAGACCTAACTGCACATGGCAGTAGGTTCACACTTGCCCCTAAGTCTAGTAACGCCTTATTGACCGTATGGTCACCTATCATGCATGTGATTGTGGGACAACCTGGGTCTCTAAACTTAGGTGGAGTCTTATTTTGAATGATAGAACTCACATGTTCAGGAAGAAAGGCACGCTTGTGCACATTAAGCTTTCGTTTTTGTGTACATAGGTCCTTAAGGAATTTCGCATAAGCAGGAATCTGCTTGATTGCTTTGAGAAATGGAATGTTAATATTGACTCGCCTAAACAATTCCAATATCTCGTTATAATGTGTTCCTTTCTTTTGTTGCTCTAACCTTTGAGGAAAAGGAGCTACATGCACATTTGATGGAACCGAAACATTAACATCAGCAGACTTTTCAGATCTAGGGACATGCTCAGATTCATTTTTCACAACTGGTGTATCATGTGATGTTGTATGCGATGGTGACTTAGACATAGACTCACTCTTTTCAGGCATGCTTACATTGTTGTCGATTACTTTACTACTACGGAGAGTAGTAACATCATTCACATGTGACGACTCATTGCAAGTAGAAGTACTTGCCTGAAATGCACCTTTTGGACTTTGTTGAGGTTGACTTGGGAACTTACCCTTTTCCCTTTCATTAAGTGCATCACAGATCTGACCCAGTTTAAGTTCTAGACTAGTAAAACGTTGGTCAGTGGTCTTCTGGATTTGCAAAAGATTTTGGGTCAACTGACCGACACTTTATTCAATGCTAGACAAAAAAAAAATTCAGAAGGGTGTTGTGTGTACGATTGTACCTGGGGGTTTCTAGGATATGAATATCCTTGTGCGTTTCCTGATGCACCCCCTTGTACAGGGCCTTTGGACCATGAAAATCTAGGATGGTTCCTCCACCCTGGGTTATATGTCTGAGAATAGGGGTTATTCTCATGCTTTTGATACAGAAAATTAGCTTGTTCATTTCCAGACTCTTGAAATGCATGCAATTGTGGGCAGCTATCAACAAGATGATCAGAACTATTATACATAGCACAAATAGAAACCTCAACTTGGTTACATGAAGTAGTAGCAGCAGTTCTAAAGCCTCATCTCTCCTAGCCAATGATGTTATTTTAGCATTACCCTCAAAGTCAGACTCTATCTTATGAACACTACCCTTGTTGGTCGACTTCCTAGGTTCTCTAACAGACTCCCATTGCTGAGTTTTCTCGGCAACTTCATGTAAAAAGGCCCACGACTCGTCGGCACTTTTATCTGTGAACTCACCGTTGCACATTGCTTCAACCATTCATCGAGTGGCAAAATTAAACTCTTAATACAAAATTATTGAGAGTCTCCACTGTTCGAAACCATGGTGAGGACATTGGAGTAACAAATCATTAAATCGCTCTAGATACTTGGACAATGTCTCACCATCTAGACACTTGGCTGTTTTGTGATTTTGGAAGAACTTTTTGAAAAATTCTTTCGTAAGTTCATCCCAAGTTCTAATGGACTGAGGCCGCAAAGCATATAGCCAAGATTTGGATTTTTTCCTTCAAAGAGAAAGGAAATAAATGCAATTTCAGGGACTCTTCTGTCAACTGATTGAATCTGAGAGTCACGCAAATCTCCTCAAAATCTCTCACGTGGTGGTAAGGCTTTTCAGCATCAACCCCTCGAAACACAGGGAGCATGTGTATTGTGCTTTCCTTTAGCTCAAAATGACCAGCAGTTTCTGGTAAAACAATACCCGAGGTCTGGCTTGTCCTCTTGGGGTACATATAGTCCTTGAGACTACGGGGTTGGTTAAATTCCTCACCCATTGTCTCTGGTTGGTCAGGGCTATCTACGATAAAAATGGGGATTTCAACTATGTCCTCTCACTGAATTCTAACTAGTCGATTTGTTTGGTCTCTAAAAGACACAATCATAGCCTAGATAACACATCAATCATGTCATAAAAACCATTCCAACAACACATACACAAGTTAGAAACACAGAGCTTATGCGAATGATAACAGATTTATGGATGTATGCCCAAATACACAATATTTTGCAGAGATAAGCACAGTGCAATAATAACTTCAGCAAGCAAAAAGATTATTCAAATGTCACAGGATCATACACAAAGATGTTATATGTTGCAGGGGTTTGACAGTGGATAGCAGTAGTTCAGTTTGCATGCAAGGATGGTATATCATTCAAGAAAAGAATGTTAAATTGAGGAACGATACCACCGATATAAGACCGGGTTTAGGCACGACAAACAAGCTGTTTTTCTCCTCCTTCTCCTTGTAGTTTACAACAGAATTGCAGGTCACTCAGAGAGAGAATTTCAGTACTCAGTTTGGTGTAGTCAAAGCAAAGAAATACTGAAGATTAAGTTGTTGTTGAACATGACAGAATGGAGTTGCTCATATGACGTAAATACAAACAAGCTGGAAATGAAATGCAGAAATGCTTAACTGCGATATTACAGGCTAATGATGCAAATTTAACAAACAAAATATATGATGGGAATAGTTACAGGGAGATGAGGACTTTTGCACTAGTGGTTAACTAACGGAATCTACACTACAGTTACTTCTACAGATGCGCAAATTATGTGACTTGACTACAATACAAGACAATAATGCAGGTATTTAGACAGACTAAACCTAACCGAAAAGAAACTATGTGACTGAGAATGAAGTAACTAAAAAACAAAAGTTACAACTAATATTAACACTTAAGTGCATACTATCCTAAATCAAACTTTATGCTAACACAGTACAAAGAACAACAGTTACACAACACCTAATGCTACTCAGAAACCAAAACAGTGTGTTGCAGGGTATGAAAGGATCACTACAACAAGATTATACTAGCTATGTCACAGAAGCTATAGAGTTACAACACTAAAAAAAAATACAACATACAATGACAGACAGTTCAACGAGAGAAAGATGCAAGATATATGAAGATGCAGGTATGCACAGAATGCAAAAATGTTGAAGTTTAAAAACCAAAGATACTGCTACAACTAAGTTATACTATAACAACAAAAGCGAAATCTGAACAAGTATATATACAACCTATAGATGCGTAGAACTCTAGCTAGATTTGATTTAGATGTTCTAACTGGGATACAATTATGCAATTGACAAAGGAAGGATTATGGAATAACTACAGCATATTACCACTGCGACTAAGAAGCTACAGCTGATCACAGAAAATTAACAAACTACAAAATGGAATGACAAGACGTTCAATAGAACAAGATATGATACTGGAAAGAAAATTACAGATGTTGGTAAACTATTAAATGGAGAAATTATCAGATGACTTAATATGCTACACGGAACACAAAGCTAACATTATTATTATTTTTTTTATTTTTTTTAAGACAATGATGCAAGTAAATTAGCTGAAAGAAAAATAAAACAAAAAGATGCAACTAACTTAATAATGGACTAATTGAGGATAGATAGCTACAGCTACATAGGATTATATATACAAATGGCTTGAACACACAATCTAAGTTATGCTAATGACAGAAAGAACAATGGATTAACAACTTTTACAACTACAGCTAAGATGTTACGGGCTAAGCTACATATTTTAACCTAACTAAAATGTGCAAAGTTTTTTTTTTATTTTTTTTTAACTAAAACAATAGCTGAAATGAGAACCAGTTACACTATGCAAACTAAGCTACAAGACAGCTAGATGCAAAGACAGTTGTAACTAAGCAAAATTTGTGATGATGCAGGAAATAGAAAAATAAAAACTATAACGATACTAAAAACAGTGCAAGAGATAACACATATATACAAACAATAACAAAAAGATCAGTAAAGTGAAAGACAGAAATTTAGCTACACGGCTACCGATTCCCCGACAACGGCACCAAAAACTTGGTAGGTCTATAAACAAGCCTACAATGATAACTGTAAGTGCACAACGTCTATAGTAGACATGGTAAATACAGGTCGATCCCACAGAGACTAGGGCGATGTATAGTTGATTCTAAGGTCTAACCAATACTAATTAAGATTAAGAGGTTGTTGTCGATACGACGAAACAATTGATATGAAGTACAAAATAAAATGCAGAAAGCAAATGAAATAGATGATTTAAACACACAAACAAGAAGTACTAGGTCAGTTGAATCCAGTACTTAACCTAGGCTAGATAATTTAGCTAACAGTGTTGTCCCTTGAATCGGCGGTAGAGATACAAGTCTCCCGTTCTTCCGAAATTGTAAAGATTCTTAAGTAGAAGGTTTATTGTCAACTAAAGGATTAATCCCTAGAATTAGGTGTCTTTTTATAGCACAACTAATCACAGACCAACCATATCAAATGAAGCACGAGTTGGAGTAATAGCATATAAATGTTCTAACGACTACGGATGCAAGACATTCGAAGTGAAAGGTATATGCTGGCACACAAATACTAAACCATTCCATATGCAATAGATTTCAATTTGAACAACAAAATCAGCCAAAATAATCTAACTAGATTAAGACCTTCATCTCAACCCTAGCTGCAGATTTAGAACATGGCTTTAATAGAAACAGCTGAAATATGGAGTTTTGATATTAATAGACTCATTGATGCAAGTTCTTCTCTTTTCAACGGAGTTCTACTAAGTCACTCAACAAAAAAAAGCAAAAGATATAAATGGGAACTGATTTTCTACTCTTTATCTTCACTCCCCTGCATACCCCCATTGCACCATGATAACCCCTATTTATACATCTATTTCTCCCCTAAAATTCCCATTCACTCAATCAACAGATACAACAAAATAAATTTAGGGATTTCTTGGAACTCACCACTGATGTAGTTTTTCTTCTCACACACAGTCATTACACCTTCTTCACAATAGTCTGATATTGTCGGCTTGTCATCTCTGCTGCTTTTGTTGGTGTTTGAAGAAACAACAAATTCAGATCTATCTTATCACTCTGACCTTTTATTTGAAGCACAACCCTAATCCTCATTTATACACGAAGTTCATCCCCAAAATGGGTGACAATTTGTACCATTGCAGTCTGAAATTCAGCGATTAGATGTTCTTGAAACTCATCATTTTTTAGATGGACTTCATTATGGCCAGCCACCCTATTACTGTCAATTTATTGTTGTTGCTGCTGCTGCTATTGATGTTGCAGGGAGTAACAAAATCAAACCTAATGTGACATGCCTGTTGCTTGTGTTCAGCGCCGCCTGACCTTGTCTTTGTGTCTTAAAACCTCAAATCAATCTGCATTCCGAGCTTCTATCAGTAGGGGAGAGGTGAAATTGTTGCGTGCAGTAGGAGGATTGGTTTGATATGAAATGGTATTGGGTAGAGAGTAACAAAGGGTGACAGAGAATTAGGGTTAGAGAGGGATAGGTCAGCAGAGATAGAGTTCGAGATTCTGTTGCCGGCAATTGTAAGGAAATCAGGTAGGCTTTTCAGTTGAGGGGATGGTATTGAATATCTGAGAGATATGACATGCTGGTAGAGATGGGGGACAGAGAAAAGATGATCGAGTTTTTGGGAAAGAATAACACATAGAATTGTTTCTCGTGAAGGAGACGGGATTTCGGGAATGATAACTGATTCTGTGTAAAGCATGAGTACCTTGTTTTGGTATTCGACAATGGACCTAGGGCTTCCATGTATTTGAGTTCCGAACTTTGGCCCATTGATTTATTTAAAGATTAGAGATTTCTTCTTCTTGAACTTGTTTACTGCTGGTTCCATTCACTCCATAAATCTGCTCGCATCCCGACTGCCTTCTCCATTCCACGTATCTGCTTAAAGCCAACTTGACATATAGCTCGACAAGGCATATCAACTATATTTTGTGCAAATCCCATGTTCACTCCATTTTTTCATTCCCCTAGCATTACACAACCCAAAATCAGGAACAATTACCACACATTTACTCGCAACGAACAAGAAAAACAAAATACACAATTTGGCACAAATATTGGCAATTAGTGCAACAATATACCGTAAACACCTACAAAATGATATGAAGCATGTACAATATTAGGTGCCTATCAGTTGGCAGTTATATTTTTTGGGCTCCCCTGCTAATCAATTTTCTAGCAAACTGAAATTCACAAGAACTCAACTTCAACAATGGAAAAGGTTATCTTTTGGTAATATTGAAGCTTCAATTCATGGGGTTCAACATCAACTTCAACTGTGTTATGATAATCATATGACCTTGGGCCTCTTTTCATCCTGATATGCTTCATTTAAGTAAATTTTTACACACTTGGCTTACTATTCAAAAAGAATATTTTATGCAGCAAACTGGTGCTAACTTTCGTGAGGCAGATAAAAATACTTCTTATTTTCATTCAATGGCCAATTTTAATAAGAGAAGATATAATATTTGCGCTATCCATGGACTGTTGGGTATTTGGTATGACTCCAGAAATGAAATTAAAGATATCTTACTTTCTCATTTTCGATATATTACTGCTACTACAAAGCCACCTGTGGACTAAGATATTCTCAATTTGTTTCAGCCATGTATTTCAGGTACAGAGAATTGCAATCTTATTCAATTACCTGATGCTCAGAAAATTAAATAAATAATCTTTAGTATTCGACCTTGGGCCTCTCCAAGAAATGATAGTTTTCAGGATGCCTTTTATCAGCAATGCTGAGAAACTATTAGCTCTGAGGTAATCTCTATGGTTCAACATTTTTTTGAACATAAACGCATGCTTAAAGCTATCAATCACACTTACGAAGTTTTGATTCCTAAGATTTCTCATCCTCAAAACCCTACATACTACAGATCAATTAGTCTTTGCAATGTTAGTGACATAATTATTTCGAAAATTTTGGCTAACCGGCTGAAATCTTTTTTACCCAGAATCATTTCTCCAACTCAAACAGCTTTTGTTTCAAGCAGACACATTCATGATAATGTAGTAATAAGTCATTAGATTTTACATACAATGAAGACTAAAAAGATTAATCAAGCTCTTATTGGGTTGAAGTTGAATATATCGAAGGCTTTTGATAGGGTAGAATGACCTTTTTTACTTTTGATTCTTAGACAGTTGGGTTTTCATGCTGATTGGATTGCTTTAATTGAACAATGCTAATATTTCTTTGCTTATAATTGGTATCCCAAGTGCTTCTTTTACTCCAAATCGAGGTATTCAACAAGGGGACCCTTTGTCCCCTTGCATATTCTTATTTGTAATAGAAGATTTTTTCAAGACTACTACAACAAAATGTGAGTTCTAATTTTCTTCAAGGCATCAAAATTAATAGACATTGCCCGGAAATGAATCACCTGTTCTTTGTAGATGATTGCTTGTTGTTCGTTCAGGCTAATAATACTCAGATGGCACATTTATAGCAGGTTCTTCATAAATTTGGTCAAGCTTCAGGTCAAGTCATCAATAAGCAGAAATCAACAATCTTCTTTGGAAAACATACTTCTCTGCATCAGAAAAATAACATTGTTGGTATTCTTAACATGAAGCTTATGGGTCTTGGAGAAAAATATCTAGGGATTCCTCTGTTGATGCACAAATCTAGAAAAAAAAACTGTCAGGGTATTCTTGATAATAAGGGTAACATATTACAAGGATGGAATAGCAAAATTATTAAACAAGCAGGGAGAACTACTCAAGTCAATTCTATACTGAGCACAATTGGTATTATCAGATGCAAATTTTTCATCTTCCAAATTCAACTATTCAACAAATGGATAAACCTCAGAGACAATATTAGGGGAATAATTTTAGCAATCACAAAACTACTCAGCTTATTTCTTGGGAACACAGTGAGGTTGCCTAAAAGACTTGGTGGTATATGTCTTAAGAATTTAAGTAACTATAATTTGGCTTTTTTAGCTAAACTAGCTTGGAAGCTTTTACACAATCAAGATGCTATTTGGGCAAAGATTTTAAATGGTAAATATTTTCCTCACAATGATCTTCAATTTCACCCTCCTCCAAACACAAAAAATATAAATTGGATTTGGCAGAGTCTTTGCATTAGTCTCCAAATAGTTCTGAAGTATGCTAAGTGGCAAGTGGGTTATGGTAACTCTATAAATATTTGGACCTAAAATTGGATTCTTTCTTTATCAACTTCTTTACAAGATTGGGATAAACTACATCTCAGTAATTATCAATTGGTATCTCAGCTGATTGATTCTCTTACAAGTGAATGGAATGTCTCAGTTCTGCGACAACTTTTTACCACTGACCAGGTGAACTCAATCCTTACTATTCCAGTCCAGGTATATCAACCTGACACCCTGAATTGGATATTTACTTCTTCTGGTATGTTTACAACCTCTTTTATTTATAAAATGCTTTGTGAACAAGATCTCAACAACAATTCTTCTCTTAACCTTTCACCTCAGTTTTGGCTTAAATTTTGGAAATTGAGGATTCCATATAATATTCAACTTTTTGTATGGAAATGTCTTCATAATGCAATTCCTATAAGAGCTAGGTTGTTTCGTCACCAAGATGTTTCTCATCAGAACTGTGTCATGTACACTGCTACTACCAATGAAGACGTGAATCACTTCATACTTAATTGATCTTTTGCTCAGGCTGTTTGGAGATACTTTCTTCCCCACTGTTATTATACTATGATGCTACATTCAACTTTTTTGGCTTGGGTTCAGTCTTGGCAAGATAAAAGCAGTAATATCAACATCTATAATACTCCTATCACTATACATATTGTAGGTTGCATTGTGGATTTCCTTTGGAAACATAGATGTAGAGTTATTTTTAGTATTCTTACACCTAATCCAAACACGGTCATACATCAAATTAGTCATTACATATCTCAGCATCATTTAGATATTGCCTTTGATTATTTGTCTCAACCTTTTAATATCAAATCTACTATGCACAAAACTAAGAGATCTAATGTGATAAAGGTTAATATTGATGCCTCTTTTAGCCCTCATTCTCTGTTAGCTGGAATAGGAATTATAACTCACAATTATGTAGGAAGATATGTGGTTGGAAAAGCAACAGTAAAAAGAGCTATTAGTGTTCATCAGGCTGAGGCTTGGGCTTTAACTGAAGCAATGGAAATGGCTAGTAACTATGGATGGAATCAGATGATCTTTGAAACTGATAATCTGAATATCAGTTTGTATCTTCAACAACAGTCTACTTTATCTCCTTGGAAGAGTATCCCTCTTCTTAGGAAGTGTGTAAAATTATGTAATATTAATTTTGTTTGGTCGTGTGTTTTTATTTATAGAGAGTGTAATAATGTGGATAATGCTTTGGCAAAAGCTGCTCGTAAACATAGTTTATGTGGGGAATGGTGGTTTAATCCACCTGACTTGTTAATCCCTCGTATAAATCATGATGTAACAAATCTTTTTATGTAATATAAGGTTTCTTTTTTTTTTTTTTTTAAAAAAAACTAAAAAGTCAAGGTCTTGAGATTTTAATGCTCCACCATGTCATGGATCAATAACAATTTGAAAAAAATTCAGGAACTTGTTTATCATTTCTCACATGGTCCATGACATGAATAGTTCTCTTTCAGATTGTCTCTTATTTTCCTTAGAAAATTGCATCAAGATATAACCATAGGTTGAGGCCTAGGGGTTTTATTCGAGGCTTGTTACTAAAAGATTAAAAACAAAAAAAGGTCATTATGAAGTAATTTCTTAAAACCCCTTAGCCAATTATTCTCTTAGTGCACATTTTACTCCTGATTAATTAGTATTAATTAGTCATTTTAGGTGTTAATTAATTAACCGTGTAAGATGTGAGATCAACTAATGTAAGTAGTTCTTCAAAATATCAAACAATTGAAAATTTTTGATTTTTTTTCTTCAAAAACACTACCCAGAATCGGTTTACGTTCATGCAGTCGTAAACCGATTTTGGGTTGGTGTTTTGGTATTCATAAATGACATAAAGAATCGGTCAAAGTATGCATAAATAAAATCCGATTATCATAATTGGATTTTTTGGCGTCACATGTAAACCGATTGTTTCATTTTTGTAAGAACAAAATTCATTCATACTTTCATTCATTTCAAAGCTACTCATTTTGGTAGGAATCACACGGATGCACTTAGCACGTGCATCAAACCTTTGAACCCCTAGGCGACCCTAGTGGATGAGTTATAGTCTCGTGATGGTTTACATAGAGATCTACCCACAAAATCTATACAAAAACTCTTAAAACTAAATATATTCATCCGAGGAATCCAAGTCCGATTCACCAACCATAAAGTCTGGGGTATACTCCGGAATTTGGATACTATGAAGTGATAGATTTCATCTAATGTGAATGCTTCCCCATTTCCTCCAAGTAGCGTGCTTTCACGACTTCGTGCTACAAAAACACGACACAAACTTACTTTGTTAGTTACAAACTGACAAAAGTATATTATGTAGAATAAACCACAAAATACTTGCAAATTGTTAAAGGGACAAGTTAAAGTGGATATCGTTCAAAAGTTGTTGTTGGATAGCTATAAAAGCAACTATCACATTTTGGATGACTTGGAACCAAACATGGATTGGTTGAAGACTTCTTCTCTTCGGATTCCAATAATATTGCCTAAATTTATTTATCTTCCCACAAAAGGTTTCAGATTCTACCCTTACGGGGGAGTGATTTACAACTCAACTTTTGGCGTACCATGGTTTGATGATTGCCAAATCTTCGGCAAAGTCAAACAATGCTAAGCTTGTATGTGGAGGTATGAAATGAGTAGTTATAGAGTATATGGAGTAGGAGCGGAAAAAATGAGCAAGTTTGAGGCAAATTGGGATTTATCATGACAAATATTCTGAATTTCGGTTTACTGGTCGCGCCCGACAAGACAAGCGAATAATGATCACTAAATCTTATTAGATTTGCTTGTATGGTTTTGGAAATTGAAAAAATGGGCTGACTATTTTGTCATCAGGGGAAGAACTAAAATAAAAAAATAATAATTAGTTACTTGGGCTAGATGTTGCATCCCATATTACAAAATAAAAATTAGAAAAAAAATAGAGAGAGAAAGTAGATGCACCATATTTACTACTAGACTGGAAAATTTAAGAAAAAGGGAAAGAACAAGAAAGACAAAACAATTACTCATGTCTTAGGTCAAACTGGAAGCGGGTAGTACAGTACCGTCAAGAATATGCACATAAATAACAAAGCAAAAAGAAAAGAAATTTAAAAAAGGTAAAGTTCCCTAAATAGTAACTCTGTATTCTCTAGCCAATTTCACTCTCCATTTCCTATCACCAGTCACTGCTACATTTTCTCCAATTGTTATTTTCTTGACTTTGTAAAAGTTCCCTGACTCGAATATGAGTTGAAAAAAAAATGTATACAAATTATTGCAGTGGATTTAGAGATAAAAGAAAGTTGTTTCATGTACCATATTTATGGCATGAAAAACAATTGGAAGAGGGTCAATATTTCATCGTCAACGCATAAATAAAAAAGAAAAAACAAAACTTTACTTCGCAATACATTAGTCAACCAAAACTGAGGGATACTCATTTATTCCTAATATATTTTCATAACCTTTTGACACTAAAAGACAATGATAGCAAACCATTAGTCCTTGCGCTTAGTCTCCATCTTAGGGTATATCTTTAAGTATAATAAGGGTGGTAAGTTAATTTTATGATCATACAGCAAAGAAATAAAATCTAATCAGTTAAAGGAAAGTTCATAAATGTTAGATTGAATTACCCTAGAAACAAAATACTAGTATTCACTCAACTACATCTCTTTTTCTTTGTACCAAAAGCAAAAGGTTCCTTTTAAATTATACGAGGATTAAGAGTTTTACTTTTCAAGTGACATATTCAATAGTAGAACTCAAAATGAATTACTTTTCAGATTGATGATATATGGATTTGAGTCTTTTCTATATATAGTTGATATTCGACCATGTTAGAAAACTTACGGAAAAATGCCAGATATAGTAACCGAACTTTTGAATTTTCAATTTTGGAAATTTGGCTAAGAGGGAATTATGGTTACCTATCACCATGAACTGACTTGGATCGGTTTTGATAATCTGAAACATGAAAACATTCAGTACTACAATGATAATCTTTCGAATCACTTATATGATACTACAAGCATTTCTACAATTTTTAAGCGCCTTACACTACAACAAAACATGGTTTTTTCAATGAAAAATATTGTCACAAATATTTGATTTTATGTCACAAATATATTTTTGTGACGTCTTTTTGTTGTCGGTCAATGCGTTATAAAAAGAGGTGTTGCAAATACTCCGACCGACGCTAAAAGCGTCACTTATGCTGTGGGTTTTTTTCAGCATTTTTTGGTATCACAAATATGTTTTTTTCGTCACAAATAGCTTGTGCGTCACAAATACTGTTTTTTTCAATTATACCGAAAAACCCTTTATGTGACGCTTGTTTATGTAACAAAAAGCTTCTATTTTTAACGATTTAAGATGTCACAACTGGTCCTTATTTTCAACATATTATTGCGTTAAAAAATTTATGCATACACAACAGATAAACATGTCGTTAATATATGTTATTTATAACGTTTGAGAATGTCACAAACAACCCTTATTTTCAACATATTGTTGTGTTATAAAATTGGTGCATACGCAACAGGTAAACCTGTCGTTGATATATGTTATTTTCAACACAGATTAATATCGTGAATAATGACTATTTGCTACGTATTACTACGTCATAAAGAATTATATTTGCAACACGTAATTTTTGTAGATACAATCATAGTATTTGTGACGTTTATAATCGCGGCATATATACTCATTTGCAACGCTCACAAAGGTCACGATTGCTACTGTTAAGCAACAAATTCTTCTGTCATGTAAGGGTGGGTCTTTGCAACACATTTGTTAGTATGTCGTTCGAAGGGGAAGAAGAATTATCCACGACATATTACAAATTTATATCAGTGGTTTCATATTTTGATCAAAAATTGTAATTCATTAATGTTGTTCGAAGGGGAAGAAGCATTAAATTTTTAAAAAAAAGCAAATTACTAATTAAGAAACTTAAAATTCTAAACAAACTGGAAAAAGAAAAAAAATGATCCCACAAGTTCTCAAAGAGAAACATAAATAAAGCTAAAGAAAAGAAACGGAGATTCACATTTCAACTGGTGGTCCCTCAACAATCGTCTCAAGAAGCACCTTGACGATTTCCATGCATTTCAAGCAACATTAATTCTTTCTTATATCCATTGTGTCATTTACCAGCCCCTGTATTGTGCGATTTTGTACATCAACTCTTTCTTCAAGTTCCTTATTTTTCTTCTCTGCTTCAAGTTCCTATGATTCAACAAAACTATATGATTACCAATATGAGATCATAAAATTTCCTGAGATCTGATTTTTCAATTGACTTCCATTTGGAGCAAGTCGACCATGGTGCCAACTTTCTGACAATGATCCCTATTTCAGTTCGGAACTCATTGACCAAAACCCCAGTTGGAATCTTTTGACCTGGCTTGATCGTTATTGTAGGCTTTTCTTATGTTTTCCTTATGTGATATTTATTAAGCTTTGCATTGAGAGCATCTCCTCTTCCTTCTTTATGAATCTTTGGCAGATCCATTTTCAAGAGATATGAGAGTTAAAATAAAAAAAGATGATACTGGGTTTTCCGATAATGAACATAATACTTCCAAACAAAAATTTTGTAGGTATGTGATTAACTCAATTACCAGTGCGTGACAATGTAACTGAGAGGCTACGTGTGATATGTGAGGGGGTCTAACTCCACCTGGTGCCATTATCCCTTGATTAAACTTGTTAGTACCCCTGATAATGAAACACAAAAGTAGATGATCAACAAACTGAAAGGAAAATAGACCAAAAGCATCAAGGTTAACAAGAAAGAACTGTAGACACTCAAAAACCAAATTAATAAAAGAACAAAAAGTAACAAAAAAGAAACCAGAGACTAAAAATCAAAAATTGAAGAAATAATAAGTTTAAAGAGAAACTTTGATAAATCACCACAAGATGTTTTTTCTCAAGTTTTCAGCACAAAAAAATAATAATCTCTCCCAAATACCAGTTCTGAGTCACTGATCACAAATCCAAAACAGATGTCTGTTTTAGTAGGAGAGATTAGGGATACTGATAGTTAGGATGAGAGATTAGGGTACGGATTTGTACTTATAACAATTAAGATGAAGAGAAATAATTGAAGATCAAAATCAAAGTTTAATACAGTTACCTCTTTGAAGTTCAGATTTAGGGTTCTGTACTACATTTTTTTTTTTTTGCTATAAAGAAAAAGAGGTTTTTTTTCAGAATAGAAGGGAAACGTGATCAGTTATCCGAAGATTATGTCCACAATCTAGAACAAATGAAAATTTTGGCGGACTTTTTGAATATCATGAAAATTTTGGCGGAAAGTCTTTTTTTCTTTTGGCGGACTAGTAAAAGACTTCTTCCACATTGAAAAAGATTCCACGATTAAAAAGATTTTATGCCCAATATTTAAGTAAAAATAAAATCATTAACGGTAATCTATATATATTTCCAATATATTCCCGATATATACAATCTAAATATAGTATAGCTAAATTCCCGGTATATACAATCTAAATATAGCTAAATATTAAGTGCACATCTAACAAAGTGCAGTAGGAGGGCACCTCTTTGACTTGAAAAAAATTCATCTCATCTTTACTACTTAGCACCTTTCGGCGAAAAAAATCATCATAATAATTTTCAGAAATTGAAAACACGTACCTGACCTTTTAGACATCTTGGGCCTTGCAATCAGTGCCATTACCTGTTTTTGCAGATAAAACATCAAAATTCCATATATCTCTAGCAATTATTTCAACTGTTTAAACAAAGGTTTTCCAGAAGATTAATTCCATATATGAAGAGAGATAATAATCATAATTTCCAGAACCACCATGATGCAATTAGACACCCGGCCATCTCCAACAACAACATCTCTATAAGCAATGGAAATGCCTACTTATAAATCAATCAACTAATCCCACCAAATTGATTTTGTCTTCCATTACTTCTTAAAGTGTTTGAACATTACGTTTCACATAATCCCCAATTGCAGCACCCCTGACTCAATATGTTCTAAAACTCAAATCTCACACATCACATTACGACATATAGTAAGGCGCTTATAATAATGCCAAGTATCAAAATTCAATCAATACAGACAAAAATAAAAGCAAAATACAAGTACGAAACAGCTTCAATTGAATCAGGAAGAAAAAAAAAAAAAAAAAAAATTATCAGAAAATCGTGTAGCACTTACTTGTCGAAGGGAACTTTTAAGAGAAACCGCTTGAAAAAGCAAATTAGAAAAGTGAGAGATAAGTAAAGAGTTGGAGGGTAAAGAATTGATCGATGAAGTCAGTTAATGGCAGCAAGACGAGCTAAATCGTCTTCTTCAGGAACTGTGGTTGCGTTGGTAATTTTATTAGGGCATTGTTGTCGATGATGAAACATCTTTGGCCAGAGCAGCAGAAAGAACTCTTGCTAATTGATTTTATTGGTGATGTAGCTGATTAATATTTTTGAGCTTCCATGGTTTGTGATTTATTATTCTTTGGTGATGTAGCTAGATGTTTTCATCTCTCTCAGACTTCCTTTTTTTTTTCCCCACTTCTTCTTTGTAGCTGATTGATTATGTTTTAGACTTCTCTGTACTTGTTAGGAGACACATAACACGAGTACATGAGAGTGGTGAAGCCGACACGTTACACACGTAAACTGGTTGGGACATAGGTGCCGTTATAAACAATGTAAGTCTAAGACGTGGTGCACCGGCGTACACGTAACAATTATGTCTCTGTCCTTTTTTTTTTGTTTTCCTTTTTATTTATTTATTTATTTATTCAATTACTCTATGTCTTTGTTATTGTCCGGAAAAAACACACTCGATGGTAAGATCATATGGAAGGGACCTGCTCCAATGGATTTTTATCCAAGCACTATATGTTATTGTTTAAAGGGAAAAATATCGTTTGGTCTTTTTTTCAGCTTGTTAATATCATTTAGTCGCTTTGTCAAACGCTTACTGCTTTGGTGTAATTATTTAAAAATATTTAAATAGACAAAAATACCCTTCCAAAATGTTAAATTTTTTATTTTTGAAGATTTTCCGTCCTAAGAAAATGGACTTCATTCCCGGGAATGAAGCCCATACAAAAAGCTAAAAAAACAGACTTCATTCCCGGAATGAAGTCCATACAAAAAAGCTAAAAATGATTTCATTCCTGGAATGAAGTCCATACAAAAAGTTTGAAACACTTCATTCCCAGGAATGAAGTCCATACAAAAAGCGAAAAAAACAGACTTCATTCCCAGGAATGAAGTCCATACAAAAGCTAAAAACAGACTTCATTCCCAGGAATGAAGTCCATACAAAAAGCTAAAAAAACTAACAAGGAATGAAGTCCATACAAAAGCTAAAAAAAAGAAACGGAAAACTTCATCGTCTTCATCATCTTCATATACTTCAACATCATCGAGAAGAACATCATCATATTCGGCCGCCTACAACTACCAAAATCATCATCTTCATCGTCTTTTCTTCATCTTCATCGTCTTCATCGTCTACACCAACAAGAAACATTCAAACACCAGCAGCAACAAAATCTTCATCGTCGTCACCGCATATCTTCATCATCTCTGCTTCTTGTTTCTTCATCGTCTTTCTTCATCGTCTACACCAAAGAGAACATTCAAACACCAAGAAGAACAAAAATCTTCATCGTCAGTCGCATATCTTCATCATCTCTGTTTTCTTGTTTCCATAAAATTAAAACCCTAGAAAAAACATTTGAGAGGAAAAGAAAAACTAGATCTAGAAAAGAAGAGAGAGAAAGTAAATCGGAATGATTCCATCTCTCTTACCTTTTGACTATATATATGGTCCTTATCCAAAAGGGTATTTCGCCACTACAGGGTGACATTTACATCATCCATGACATCAACGTAGGACCAAACAATAATTTTTCGGACCAAACTATAATTTATATTACCAAATAGGACCAAACAGACATTTGACTGGGTCAAATGGACTAGACTCATCCTAATATATTATTCCTAGGACCTAATGGTATTTCCTACTTCGAGTGGAAAGTGCAGATGCAACGAATTGAGGTGATTGCATCAAGTTGAGTGATTTTATTTTAATCAAGCTCGGATACTTCATTTGTAACAAGTTAAAAGCAATTTGGAAATATTGGACGAAATTTTGATCGAATTTATTCCAGTAAATGGAAGGCAACACACGTTTTAACCCCGTATAACCATAGCAAAAGGGTCTCCCACACATAAACATCCATGTCAAATTGAAAAAGATTGAACAATGAAATGGGTCGACTTATGTTTTCTTTTTCCAAGAAAACAATATTATATATTATATTAAGAAAAAAAAACGAGGCAAATCTAGTTTAAAAAAAGACCAAGTAAAATTAGTAAAAGTTACCAATGTTACTGTAATATAATGGTAAAGTTATTATCCGGTGATACCAGTGTCCTGAACTCGAAACTCGTAAAAACACCAAATTCTTCATAGAAAATAATCTCTAAATTAACAATATTCTGATTACAACACCAAATTATCAATGTAATTAATCAAGAAAATAATTTCCGGTACACTTTTAAGACAAGAGCTGAAATCCTTACAGATCTCTCCTTTGAAATGTTCCAAATCATTGTGTACTGAAGGAAATGTCCTAGACAAATTGTTTGACGGCATCGGAATGCGGCGGAGCTGAAATTATAATTTCTTGACTCTTACCTGAGATTATTCAAGTTTTACCGAATTTTCATCAAAAAATTACAGTTGCGGTATCAAATTTTGATTACCAATACGTAACTACATTGATTTGTCCAATATAGAATCTTCGTTTGTCCCCAACCTTCAGAGCGGTAATCTAGTATGGTGACTAAAATTCATTTTATGTACTAACATCTCGAAATCAATCTTGTTTCTCTATTTCATCATGATTGCTCGATTTTCTTTGAAACTTTCTAAACGACTTCCAATTTAAACCTGTCGAATTATCAAGTTTTGCTTAATATCACCAATTTTGAAGTAATCACAACAACTTAAAAGGTTTGGATTTCCAATTTCTTCAATTTTACTGAACCTCTTCAATTTTTCTCGTATTGGTTTTTGTTCAAGTTTGATTTCATTTTCTTTTTAATCTTACAATTTCACCGTAAATTCATCTGATCTCACCACATAACTACATTGTTTGTCCAATCTGGGTTCTTCATCTCTGCCCCACATTATGACAATGGTCATCTTGTATGGTGACTAAAAAGTAATCCATGACCAGCGCCTTCATCAAATCAATTTTGTTTTCTATTTCATTAAATCTGATCGATTTGTTTTTAAATTGCTATATATATTACTTTTAATTTATTACTATTGAAGTGTCAAATTTTGATGACAATCATTCAAAGTATCAAATTATAGTAAAAGCGGTCACTCGATTTATAAAAACATAACATGAAGCATACAAACTCCACGCCGAACGAATATGCGTAGTTTGATTCTTTATAAAATGTTTACACTGGGCACAACACGAAAATATGTTAAAGAATTTATTGAAATCCCGCATATTAGAACTTCTCGATCTTCCTAACTATCAGTTACTTTCATATCCCTTTAATAGAAAAATATCGTTCACATGATCCATCTGAATTCCATTTTTCCACAAGATGATTGAACCTAAGAGCAAGGCCGGACCTATGAGAAGGAAAACTTGGGATTTAGTCTAGATAACTCTCCTAGTCCAGAAGCCATTTTTTATTACCAAATATTAGGCTTCATCGAAGTTACTAGCCAGACCAGAAAAAAAATGGTTTGAAATTGGTTCTTCTGGGTCCGTTCCTGCCTATGAGTATGCTATTGTTCAACCACATGACCAATTTAGGCAACCTACTCTATATATGGTCACTTCACCAAGTCGGTCCATAAAAGATACATAAACAAGGTCCTTGGCCTTGTGTGATTCTTTCATGTCCTCTTAAAATTTATACCGGACTCAAAAATAAAAAAAGTTATATGTCCTCTTAATATGCTTTAGAATATTTTCTTCCCTCCATGTATTTCAGGATTTCCATTAGTTTAGATTGTGAAGATCTAGTATGAGAATATATTATCGCGCAACCTAGCACTTGAAAAACGCAAAATAAGGTTTATCTTAACAAGATTGGAGATGAACTTAAATGAACGTCTATCGACCTTAGTCAAGTTCGTATGTTATCTCAATCTTTCGACTGAATATTTAATGAGAATTTTTGAAAGGGAGTTTAAAGATGAACTTGAGAACCTTAGTCAGCGCTGCTGAACTTTTCTTCACCACTACGAATCTAAAATTTTCCTCGTAGATCAAAATTTACTTTGTCACATAAAATTTACCTAGTGATCCATATGTAGTTACCTAAAATCGGTGAGTTGCAAGATATGGGATTCTAGGGTTTTGAAAGTGAGTTTCAGGAGGTTGAGCACGAACAGTCTCTGCCTAAACCACGCACAATGGTTGTTCAAAGGCTGCTTCAGTCACAGGGATTTAGGTTTAGGGTTGGTCTGAGGATAGTCTCCTTCTCTCCATGGCCGGTCACATATGTCATGTAAAGACTGTATTATTGTTTGTGGGTCCCTTTGTTGAGCATGCGAAGCTCAAGAGACCTTATCCACGTTTTTGGATAGACATGTATAGTTAGGGCTCAATTTACTAGCCGTGAGTGTGTTTGAGAGGCTGAGAAATAGGCTTCAGCCTTAGGTAAGGCGTGTGCCTATCATGTGAATCTCTCTGGGATTTTGAGGAGAGATTTGAATCTCTCCGAGATTTTGCAGAGAAATTTGAATCTCTTTGAGATTTTGCGAAGAGATTTTGCAGAGATATTTGAATCTCTCCGAGATTTTGCAGAGATATTTGAATCTCTCCGAGATTTTGCGGAGGGATTGGAATCTCTTCGATATTTTGCGGAGGGATTTGAATCTCTCCGAGATTTTGCGAAGAGATTTGAATCTCTCCAAGATTTTGCAGAGAGATTTGAATCTCTCCGAGATTTTTGCATACGGATCCAAATCTCGCTGTTGTCAGCTGGGACTCCTCCCAAAGAGAGAGAAATGGCTTTGTACGCCGATTAATGTCTTTGCGAGACTTTGGCTCACTTTACTTTGACCAATATATCTTGCAGAGATGTGCTAGGAATCAATTGTGTCTGTATTTATGGTGCCGACATGACCGGTGTATCTCGGAAGGATATTCTAGGAGTCTGTCGAAAGGCCCTAAGACGGAATAACCAGCGTATCTCTCGCGAAGATGTCCTAGGAATTATTCAGAAACCTCGGTAAGTCGAGTCAGAACCTAGAGTAGACATGACCGGTGTATCTCGTGACGATGTACTAGGAATCAGTCCTTGATCTCAAATAGGGTGAGTCGTGCTTACATGAGACATGTATGTGACTCTGGGTCATAAGTCCGCCGGGGACGTTTTTACGCATCTACAGAGCCTACATGACCAGCAGTATCTCGCGGGGATGTATATTATTAATCTTGGCATCACAATCAGCTGCGTCTCGCGAAGACATGCTGGAATTGTGGTTGTTTTGGTTCATAAGTCCGCCTTTACGCTCTACAGAATCTACGTGACCAGCAGTATCTCGTCGAGGATGTGCGCTAGGAGTCACGGTACCACAACCAGTAGTGTCTCGCGGGGACGTGTACTAGAAGTCGTGGCTATTTATGCCTTGAGGACCAAGGGCTTAATCTCTCCCGTGAGAGTTGAGTTTTGTTTATGGTTTCGAACTGATGCTTTTACCCCTTATCCAAATTTCACCATCTACACCATGATATTCATTTTGACCTGAAATTTCAAAAGAAAATAAAAATAAAATAAACTAAAACTCCCATAATTTATTGTACATATTGAATTGCCCTGCTAGCTAGACCAAGAGTCTTTAATCAGACCGAAACACACGCAATCACAACAAAACACGCGGATATGCCTTATCCACCGGTGGGGAAATCGCCGCGAAAATATTGTGGGGCAGTTGCATATTTGCGGGAATTTTGGCGCCGAAGTGTAGAACTGCCGCGCAAATTTTCCGTTTTCTTTCGTTGAAATCTAAAGTTTCTGTTTGATGGAAACTTTAAAATTGAAACCCTAAAGTAAACCCTTAAACTCTCGGCGCTACGATGTTTGGAAATCTAATAAGTCTTGCGGAAAACAAAAACCTAATTCCCACAATCCTCGTACAAACTTATGTTGAATCTCCCTCACCCTCTCTGGCTCAATTCGTCTGAAAAATCTATCTTCCCTTACCTCTTTCTTCGATTCTTTGACTTCAATTAAGGAACAAAATTTGATTTCAATTTGTTGTAATTGAGGTTGAAAATTTCGAATTGAGTCCAGGTGTGGTAGAGAAATAAGAGATTTTTAAAGTGGGGTATCTAAAATTCTAAATAGAGGTAAAACTCGTCTGTAAACTTTTAAATAATTTAGGACTTTTTTTTTTTTTTTGTTGATTGAGTTGTCTGAATATTTAGTTACCGAAGTGTTTGTTTTAATTTTTCAGGAGGAGATGATTTCCTTTGTCATTTTACATATCAGATCATGAGCTTGTAGTGCAAGTCGAAATGTATCCAGAGAAAAACAAAGGTTAATATACAAAGAACAATCTGAATTTCTGTTTTGATTAGTCGATTATGAACTGTTTGGCATATTGACTTTTAAGCCGAATAATTGCAGATTATGTGGAGAAAGTGTTAGAAGATTTTACTAAACTCAACCAATCTTTTGTATTCGTCCCGTTATATTGATTCATTGGAGGTTTGTTAGTTATTTCTTCATTACTATGAGTTTCTTTTAGTAGATCCAGTTAATTCCGATGGTTTGTTTGCAAGTCTGTTAGGAATAATTGATTGAACGTTTGATAGTTTGTTTCATATCTATGAGTTTATATTAGTAGATGCAGTTAATTTTGATGAGACTTTAAAGTTATTGATTTCAGGGTTTGTACAACAAGCTCTGATGTTTGTGTGTTTGATAAAATGGCTCACCCAGATTACTATTTTCTGTTTGAGTCAATGGTTTATTTTCCTGCTGTTGTGTGAAAATATGATATCAGGGACAAGTCTAAGTGCAGACCTTGTTGTCAGTGTTGATGTTTATGTGTTCGATAAAATCGCTTATCCACATAATTAATTTGCATAGTTCGTATTCATCTGTTTAGGTACTCTCTATAATTCATATACTCTTGTTAACTTTTAATAGACATATTTCTTTGTATTATTGGTGGTTACTTGACTGACTTAGCTCATCAACTGATGTTCATCTATTGTTAACTGTTAAGGGACTATGCAGGATTGTTGTAGTTACATATCAGCATGGTCTCTATTCAATCTTTCAGCATATGTTCATGCATGTGACATTAACAATTGTTGTAGGTAAACCTCGTCTCACAGCAAGATATGGCATAGACACGGCGGAGTCTTTCTCTATTACATCATAACTAAATTGTATTTTACATGTTTCAATTTCAGATGACGGAAATAACCATGAATATAATGACTTTACTACTCTACGATAGAGGGTCTGTAAGTGTATGGTTATTGAATTATTATGTTTTGTAATGGTTCTAAACTTCTAATAGTTAACTTTTAAATACTCACAGGTACAAGGAAAGATTACATATTGCTCAGTTGGTGAAAGATACTTTACCTCAAACAAGCCAGTGAAACAGATCAGCGTCCTGACGATGACCTTAGCTAAGGTTTTGGTACATATGGTCAAGTCACTGGTGCAGTTATTATGAGGGATGCAAGTGGGAATTCTAGAGGCTTTGGTTTTGTCAACTTTCAGAACCCAGGCGATGCAGCAGCTGAAGTTGAGAAACTTAATGGAAGCACATTTAATGATGGAAAAGTTTTGTTTGTCGGGAGGGCGCAGAGAAACTGAAGTTTATTCACAGTACTTGCATCATCTTGGGTATGCATTAGGCTTTTAATATAGTCATGAAAATATAACTATGTAGGTGTAATCTTAACTGAAGTTTATTCATTTTTATTGTTTCAGGTCATGCTTTATCCGCAAGGCCAGAGTAGGGGTTCTTGATTTATTGGTTTTTCTACCTCAGAGGAAGCTACTAAAGCTGTAAGTGGGATTTTTTTTTTCTTCCATGTCATCTTGCTGGCTTGTTCTGTTAGCACTTACACATGACTGAGAGTATGATTATGTATGCCATTCTTAATTATCTAGCTGAACAAAATGAATGTGAAGATCATTGGGAGGAAACCTCTCTATGTTGTTGTGGCTTAACGTAAAGATGACAGGAAGTCTAGACTTCAGTTTGGTGAATTCGAAACATGGTATTTATTTAGTGGATTTCTATATATTCTGTGTCTGATGATGACTTCATGATGTGGTTGATCACTTCAGAATGTTATTAGTCTTGGTCTTGGATGCTACCTTATGTATTCTTGGTCTAACGTTTCTTGCCACCCTCTTTTTACAGTGGCAGATCATTCGGAAAGTTATCGTTATGTTTTCTTCTTGTAATGTTGATAAAAATAGCAAGATGGTAAAGTATTAGAAGTACCTAGTTTCATGCTTTAGTGAGGGTGCTTCAAGTACCTATTCTTTTAAGATTATATCCCCTTAATTTGTGTAAAAATTGTTTGTTCCCTAATATTAATATGAAAAATTGCCACTTCCATTGAAACAATACATATGAAGCTCCCATTCGGTTGTGTATGATACATGCTAAATAGCCCTTAGCTTCATGAATGTCGGGTCTCTCACAATATATAAACATGCTAGCCACCCTCTTAACAGTTTTTTTAATAATTGGATTGAAAATTGCTATGGCCTTAGTATTCCTTCAAAGTAAGGTTTCAGAGCAAATTATCTTTGTAGATCTATCTAGTAATGAATGTAAGAAACCAGCCTTTTGCTAGATGGATTATGCATAGTTTAAAATGGCTTCTTTCACTACGTTTTTGTAGATCTATCTAATAATGTGAGCAGATGTATAGGAGACTGAATATTTGCTGGGAGCATTTGGGCTCATCTTGTACTAAATTGAATTGAGTAACCACAGTTTTTGGAGTGTTGAATGCTGTTGAAGTTGCACTTGGATCTTTTGAATTTGTAAGGTAACAGTTGTGGAAATAATTAGTACCCCTTCCTATAAATTCGGAAGGTGAATGTCTTCAGAACTATAAATATCATCAGTTCTGTTGCCTCTTACATCGTTGACAGATGGACTTTGCTGTACAGAGATCCTCTGTTTTTCTAACTTCTCTTATCAAAGTAAATTTAGATGTTATTCTATTTGTTTGTAGTTTTATTTATATGTAAATTTAGATGTTATTCTATTTGGTTGTATTATATTTACAGCATATACAAAGATCTGGCACGATGCTAGTTCAAGTTTTCTAAGACGCGTGTTGCAAAGATTCTGAGAGATCCCTCAGATGCAGATAATGGTGCACCTATATTAGGTAGTCTAAGAATGAAGCACTTGAAAAGTGGGAGTGGTTCTATCTGGTGAACAATAGCATAAGCAAACAGTATTACTTGGAGATACAAAGACCTTCGACATGCCTAATTTCTAAGCTACTGTTGTGCAAAAACCCCGCTTTTACAACCTGAGTTTCCGAATTGGTGCTGGGTGTATCTGTTGTGACCAGGTAACCGAAGCATTCTGCCAATTTCATAATTTCGCATTGACAACATTTTTAATTTTTTCATGTATTCCAGCATGCCACCTTGACTTCTTGCTTATATATGACGTCATTGACGTGGTTGTTTAAAGTGGACTGCTATTTGGGTATTGAGCTCGTCGTTTCTAGTTTATTTATGACCACAGTAGGCAATAGTTTTTTTTTTTTTTAAGTAAAACCATTACAACATGTTTAACCCCTCCCTAATAAAAATCTTGTTCAGTTCAAGTCCCTCTATAATCTGGTTTGTGTTATTATTACCTTGAATCCCTCACCCTGTAGCACGATTTAGACATTAGCCAATATGCTATAAACTCATGTTTCTGGAAGGGACTAAAGAACATAAGCAGAAGTTATGAACGGAGAATGGAGAGCAATTTTAGGTAGAGGCCAGAGGGTACAGAATGGAGAGCAATTTAAGTTCCTCGGTTTCCATTATGATCACTTTAAGGTTCTGATCTTTGCCAGAGCACATAAGCAGAAGTTAGTATTCCTTTAATAGTCCTTGCTAGTGTCATCAAAGTATATTGAATTGATTGTAAAGTTTCATATATGAACTCTCTACATCCTAGTTGGTAGGATCTCGCACTGTGCAGCTGCTATCTTTTCTTGTCATATCTGGATGTGTATGTGATTGCTACTTTCTCAACCATGAAATTATCCCTTCAGTATGAGCATTTTTTGTATGATAGGTATGTCAGCTTAGGCTATTTCTAAACCAGTGCAAGAGTGCTAGATTTTGTTTTGTTTTGTTTTGCTGTGATCAAGCACATATCAGATCGAAATTTTAGTTTACTTAGCTTATCATTTCACCCAATGCTGGCGGCACTTATGACTCGCATCTAGCTTTATTGTAGAGCAATGCGTCTTCTTACATAATTTCTCAAGTAACAAGTTTGCAATTCATGCTATATTAAACTCTTGAGATCATCAATTAGCTCTCTAAGAGTAAGTATTTATTGTAGTAAGATGCTTTCAGCCTTATGTGTAGGAATATACTGTCAACTCACTTTTAAGAGTGCTGGACGAAATGTTTAAGATTATGTAAGTGCTTGATCTGAGGACTATTTTCCTATTATATTATCTTGGTTCACCTGAACTAGAACATTCAGTTTCTTAAACCATCAACATATGCCAGAAACTAGTAACATATTCTTTTATTTTTTTTAAGCAGGTGTAAATGCATGTATCTCCCTGTTGAGATTATTAGTCACGTGTTTGTAAGACCCGCCGAGGCTACACGTGAGGGGGCGTGTTAAGATTATTAGTCCCACATGGTTGGGTTATTTAAGATCCTGCAGTTTATAATCTATTAGGGCCTCTCTACTTATTGCCAATTGGTTTTGAGTTGGATGCCCGTATTCTAATATGGTATCAAAGCAGGCTATTTATGTCGAGTCAGTTGACCGCACCGTGTTTGTAAGACCCGCCGAGGCTACACGTGAGGGGGCGTGTTGAGATTATTAGTCACGTGTTTGTAAGACCCGCCGAGGCTACACGTGAGGGGGCGTGTTAAGATTATTAGTCCCACATGGTTGGGTTATTTAAGATCCTGCAGTTTATAATCTATTAGGGCCTCTCCACTTATTGCCAATTGGTTTTGAGTTGGATGCCCGTATTCTAATACTCCCTCTCCTTGAGTACAGTACTTCTAAGATAGCTTTTAGCCTGAACTGGCCATTTGTTAATCTTCAGTCTTGAGTTGCTCAAATAATTAAAGTTGCTTCATTGTCAATGTTCACTGTCCAACTAGCATAATAAAAAGCTTGCTAAATTGACATCTACAATATTTTCATAAATAGTAAACAAGTTTCATTTATATTTTGCACTTATGTTCGTTATGGACTTAGTTCATGATCTTGTTCGAAACAACAGTTGTAAAAAGGATGTTTTCCTGCAGTGAGCCTTGCTATTAACTCAGGGACGATAATAACTTGATGTGATGGCTACTAATGCCGGAACAAAATTTGAACCCGCAATGCGAGTTCAAAAAGGAATTCGCAGCATCACAGCTGTTAGATAATGCAGATATAACACCAAACAGGAATTCGCAGCATCACACCCTTAGATGATGCAGATATGACACCAAACTTTTTTTTTTTTTTTTGATTATTTCTAACTTTCGAAAATATTCGAATCAGTTGTGAGTTGTGACAAAAATAATATTCGTATTTTTAACACGTTAAATGATACAGTAGTATTTTTTGAGGCTTAGTCTTATGGGCTAGATTGGCCATCCACGTCAGCCTGGCAACCTACTAAGTCCTATGGTATTGCTAATATAACAAAATAAACGCCGAATGGTTCCTATTTATAATTTTATTTTTTAAAAAACTAATCATTATTTCTCTCTCTCCACCTTTTTCCTCTCTCTCCAACTTTTTCCCCACTCTCTTCCTTTTTTTCCTCCTTCCATCACGTTCTCCCTCTTTTTTCCCTCTCTCTCTCCCTCTTTTTCTTCTCTCCATCACATTCTCTCTCAAAAATTAGTAAAAATTATAGAGCGCCGAATCGTTTTCCTATTTTAACCATCTGGGGTTAGCCCAGTTGGCCAGGAGCATGACTCCCAAGGAGGAGGTCAGGAGTTCGAGTCTCCGCTCAAACATTGGAGTACCCGTGTAATTATACTAACTTTACTATGGGGTTCAGGGGGCCGAGTTTGCTCAGTGGGGAGTAAGCCGGTGGCTACGCTGCCAGGGAGCAGGATGGGCCTATGCCTAGTTTCAAAAAAAAAAAAAAAAAAAAAAAATTATAGAGCGTCGAATGGTTCGGCGTTTATGTCACTTTTTGAGCGCCAAACGGTTCAACGTTTCAATCTCGCTGATAGTTGGACTGCGAGCACTTGCTAGGTGAGAGAACTATCAACTATCACTGTTAATTTTTTTCCAACACTTTTTTCTTGATTTGCAACACTTTTTGGCCAATCTAGCACTCCAATCTAGCACATAGGGGTTAGCCTTACAATGTTTTAGAGTTTGGTAAATAAAATCATTTGTTGTGTTTTATATGCGTCGGAATAAATGGTATACTTGCAACATTTTGAATTGTTAATAATATAATAAGTTAATTGCGACAGATTTATACATCGTCAAAAAAGGTTATTATTGCAACACTATTTTCACGTGATTATAAAATGATTTTAACGACATATCAGGGCGTTGGAAATACGTTAACTTATTTGTAACAAATGAAATCGTGATTAAAATGTATTATGTGCAACAACTAAATCGCGTCACTGATAAATGAAAGTTTGTGACAGATTTGAGTGTTGATAATGCACACGATTATTCACAACATTTGAGAAGCGTCGACTATAAGAAATAATATTTTTTTAAGATTAATAATTTCTGAAAATTATATTATTCACGGTATAAAAGTGTTGCGAAAAGTTAATTTATTTTTTAATTTAATTAATTTTGAAATTAAATATTTTTAACAAAAAAACAGGTGTTGCAAATATCTATTCTGACACTTCCGGGATTTAGCTAACACTATAATTTTCTGACACAAAAAACGTCACATATATATAACATTTATGACGCTTTTTTGGCTGTTGAGAACATAATGTCACAAATGCGTCTGTTTGTTGTAGTGTTAACCACGTCTGATACAATAACGAACGCTATTTGGAAATAAACAAGTTATAAACACATAGGGAAAACAAGATATTAGTTAAACATTCTCAAAGGAATACTAAGAAAAATAATTATGTTTTGAACCTTAATGGGTGAAAAAACTGCAAAAGGATAAAAAAAAAATGATAAATAGACCACAAAAGATCAGTATAACCATGAAAACAAAATCTTAAAACTTAGTAGATAACATTAAATTCAAAGAGAAAAGATTAAAAGTTTTTATCCGAGTCGGTCGATATAATAAGACAAAGAGCATGTCCACCTTATTTCGAAGTTTATCATCATCCTTCATGGAAAGAAGGATGATAATTTTACCACGATATGTAAAACAATGATTCTGCCATAAGATGACGCACAAATGTTCGGGTAAGTCCCAATTCCTATATTATACAAATGTTCTTCATCAACTCCTCACCAACGTGGAGAGATATCTATAACTTCTTCATCTTCACCAAGTCTAGATAAGTGTAGAGAGTAATGGTGAACGTCTACAGAAATAGACATGAGATTATTCAAATGGGTGAGAGGAGGCTTAAAGGCAAACAAAAATCCAAGAAAAAGATCAAGAAAGAAAGAAGTCACGAATGCAGAAGATGAATTTTTTTTATTCTTTGTGAGGTTTTCAGATTTCACAAAAATTTTCGAAAGATTTTAGACATGTCAACAACAAGCGGATGTACGAAATAGTAAAATTATAATATTTGACTTTTTATTAAAGGAAACCATCTTATCATTTTGACACACCCAAAAAGAAAACCAAACTTATCTTTTTGAAACGGAGCGAGACAGTGAGTAGGTATTTGTATTTTGATATTCCTTCAAATAAACTTGAACGAAATTTTGGTCAACAAAGTCGATATGTCCGAGTGGTTAAGGAGACAGACTTGAAATCTGTTGGGCTCCGCCCGCGCAGGTTCGATCCCTGCTGTCGACGATATTTTTTCAACTTTTTTTCCCTTTCTATATCTCCCTGACACGTGCCTCTTTAGTTTTTTTCTCCCCTCCCATCTCCCTGACACGCCTCCATTCACCCGTGCCAAAGGTCGACAAGTGCCAAAATATTACCGTTACAAACCAATAAAGCCTGATCTACTAGCACGGCCTGACAACCCATTCGAGAGTCCCTTTACCAAAATACCCTCTCCAACAGTCCAATAACGGCTAGTTGAAGGCTAATTTCGTCCTGAACTTTCATTTCCCTCTTTACCTATAAATATCAAACCCCCATTTCTTCTTCGGTTTTCCAATTCACTCCCAAATCTCCCCCTCTCTCTCTCTCCCCTCTCTCTCTGAAGAATTGTATGATCAAGCTGCTTTTCAAATCTCTCTCAAGGTTCTTCTCAAAGATTTATCGAGGTAACAGTTATTTCAGTAGTATTTTGATTTTGTTTTTTTTTTCATTTTTATGGACCCAAAAAAGACAGATCCAGATTACAACATAGAAATGGATGAATCAGCAGTTTCAACCCCATCTAGTTCAAATGCATCATTATCAAATAAGAGAAGGAAATCAATAGTATGGAGTCATTTTACAATTCAGCAAGTAGAATCAAACGGTGCTAAAATCAACAAAGCCATTTGCAATTACTGTAAAAAGCATTATTCATGTAGTTCAGGTGGTGGTACTGGTCATTTGAATAGGCACTGGAAAAAATGTTTACCTAGACATCATGGTATTATGAACCCTAATGATCCTAACATTCATTATTCTCCAACCCCTTTGACCATTGAGGGTTCAGTTATTAGGCCTATCCCTGTCCAGTTGCCAACCCCAGCTAAAAGTACCCCAGGGCCAAGTAGGTTAGTGTCTCATGACGCTATACAGCCTCGTATCGATTCGGGTCCTGTGGATCCGGGGTTTATGTATGATCAAGGTAGAATGAGAGAGGGTTTAGCTGTTTATGTGTCTGCAGCTGAGCAGCCTTTTACTTTCGGCGAAGACCGTAGGTTCGAGTATTTTATGAGAAACTATTGTCAGCCAGGGTTTAGTAAAGTGCCCAAAGGGGTTGTTAAAAATGATGCATTGGAGATTTTTAAAATGCAGAAGCAGGGTTTGATTTCTGAGTTTGCTAATCATAATGGTGTTATTTCATTTACTTCTGATATGTGGACTAGCAGTAATTACAAATTGGGTTATCTTTCTCTTACTGCGCATTACATTAGTTCTGATACTTGGTTTTTGAATAAGAAGATTGTTGGTTTTCGTATGCTGGAGTATCCTCATTCTGATCAGCACATGTATCAGAGTATACTGAATATCCTGAATGAGTATGGGATTGTTGATAAATGTTTCAGTATTACTTTCGATAACTACAGTGCTAATAGCAGTGCAACTGATTTCTTTAAGCATAATTTTCATCCCCCATTAGAAGGCAAGTTATTTCATATTAGATGTTTGTGTCATACTATCAATTTGATTGTGCAAGATGGTATTAAGCTAATTGATGAACAACCTGAAATGAATTACATCGAGAAAATTAGAGACTCGTTGATTTTTATAATATCGTCACCTTCTAGATTACAAGAGTTTGATGACCTTTGCAAAATGAATGATTTGAAGCCTAGGCGTTTCAAAATGGATACTCCGAACCGCTGGAATTCGACTTATCTGATGTTGAAATCATGTCAGGGTTATGAGTTACTGATTAAGGAATTCAATTCCAAGTATAACCATGTTTTTTTAGTAGACAGGGATTTCGAATGTGCTTCCACTTTTATGCAATTGTTAGAAGTTTTCTATGATGCTATCAAGATATTAGCGGATGTTTATTATCCGACTACGTCGATTGCTTTGAATCAATTGTATAACATCTCTAATGCTTTTGTTGAGTGTAGAAGGTATTCGATTTATGCAACTATTTTCGCCAAAATGGAACAAAGGTTTAAAACATATTGTGAACATATTCCGCCTATTTTCCTTTTGTCTTCTGTTATGGATCCTAGGAAAAAGTTGCTTGGTACAGAAGCACTAATCGAAGGGATTTCAGAGAAGTTGAACATTCATCTGCACAATACTTCTGATAGCATTAAGAGCATGTTAAGTACTTTGTATAATTCATATGAACAAAATCATGGGAACCCGTCGCACGCAGCAGCTATGGCAGCATCACCACACACCATAAGAAAGAATGATGCATCTTGGAATTTGATTGCTAGTAAAGGTAAACAGAAAAGCACGAGTTCTTCTGCCTTGGCGCATACTGACCTGTACAAGTATCTGGATACTGAGTTTACTGATTTCATCACTGATCAAGAAGATGAAGCCAATTTTGATCTTTTATCATGGTGGAGAAAGTATTGTGGGAATTTTCCGATTCTATCTATTATGGCGCGGGATCTGTTAACGCCTCCAGTTTCTACAGTTGCTTCTGGCGTTGCTTTCAGTGCAAGTGGCAGAGTTTTGGATGAGAAGAAGACGAAGTTAAGTGCTGAAATGTTAGATGCACAGGTTTGCTTGAAAGATTGGGACGACGCGAAATTTAGAGATCAGAATTTCATGGATGAAGAATCTTCCGACTCTGATGCAGTTGGTGCACCACCAGGATACTAATTCTGCTTTTAATTTATTTTTATTTTTTTTTCTTTTATGTAAATTATGTCGGGTACAACCTTGTAATGAATCTTCCGACTGCAGTTGATGCTAACCAATTCTGCAAGAAAAAAAAACCAACTTTTTTTGTTTTGTAAATTCAGTCAGGTATAACCTTGTAACGAAGATCGGAGTTATGAATGTTATCTTTGGTGTTATTTTTTGGGAATGTTATTAGTTGAAGATGTATGAATGCAGTTAGCGTATCAATGTTAAGATTTCCTGGCTTTAGAATGCAATCCCCTCAGATTTTCTTACAGAAAATAGGAATCTTCAAACGCTGCAAAATTCTGGAATTCTAATGGAAACAGCCCATGATTTTTTTCATAATATGGAAATTGAACCACTATCAAAATATTGAAAAGTAGAAGCCTGTGCAGCCTTTCGTAGATCAACAGCATATGATCATAAACCCAAAACATACATTTTCGCGGATTTGGGAGAACTTTGGTTTCCATACACGGTGACCGATGCTGCTACGTGCTACTCCCATTTTCAACAGGAACACCATTGACATCGCCAGTATCATGATTTTCAGTTTCATTTTCAGATGATTGGCAAATGTGATGAGGTGTGTCGGGATACCAATTGAGAGAGATCAAGAAGAGGAAACAATATATAAATTCTTCTGTATTTCGCATCACATATATATCACTAACGGTGGTAAAAGTCTGATTAAATTAAATCAATGATTTGATTAAAAGAAAGATTATGATTTACAGGACAGACTTGAGTTTATACACTCGCATGAATTCTCTTTAGCACTTGTACACCTCACACAGCGACTCATATAACTTGCACACTCTCAGCACACTCACTAGCACTGTATTTATATTTTCTAGAAGAAAGGACGACCGGAATTGCAGCATTCCTTCGCTTGTTCTCAGTATGGACAAAAATGCACTCGTAAAGTTGGGAGGTTTGAACAACATGATGGGGCCTACACCCTTGGTTACGTTGATGGAACTTGGAATTTTATCAGAAAACTTGGAACTTGGAAGTCATGTTCCACACAAGAAGTTATCTTTGAGCACTGAGGTTATGCCCCCAGGCCCAGAGAACAATTTCTCAGTTGTAGATAATTCAGAGGGCATGTTTCAAAATAGGAGCTCTGGATTTGAAAGTAATTATCTGGATTTGAAAAATGAACAGTTTGAATCGGCACAACAAGCTTCCAACAAACTAGCTAGTCCCAAAAACCTGCTCTGGAAAAAGTAGATAGCAGTAGGAATGAACCCGAGACAAGGACTTCTGCTGTGGGGACAAAGGACGATGAAAAAATGAGTAGAACTGAAAGGGTTAAGGTGCTATTACACTAGACATCCATTTTGTTTCTTCCCTTTAATGTAGCTATCCTGGTTGCTTGCTGGATTCCCTTTAAACTATGTTGGAATTGCTTCATGCTGGTTTAGGGTAGGGTCCTGCTAGTGAGGTGTTCGATGCACGTCACGCCTTGAGGAAGAGTTCAAAGCTTCTGTGTCATCAATTACAAAGAATGAAAATCTTGTGGTTAGATTTAAACGGAGGTACTCGCTGTGGGAGAAAGCTGCACCGACAATACTTTGAAAAGTGGCATTTGGTTTAGATATACCTGTAGATTTACCGATGCAATTCCTGTAGAACAAGATGAGACTCTAAAGCTCAGGGAGGATTCTCCAGGGATCACCTCATCTCCATCTGATCGTAGATGGAGGCTTTGGCCAATTCCGTTGAGAAAGGTTAAAACCCTTTAGCATACTGGCAGTGATGCATCAAGCGATGATGTGTTTGTTGATTCTGAATCTGGCTCACTGAACGTGAACATAGAAACAACTCCAACATCTAATCGTGGTACCAAGTCTCCTCGCAAACAGTCATAAGGACAAAAGTTCCCACTACATGACAGATTGCATCCTTGAACATGATAGTCTCAAGATTAGAAATTCAAAGGTTGTCACAAATGGCTCTTGTAAAATCTGTCGTTGATGAAGAGCCGCCAAGATCAGCTGTTCGATACTTCCCGTCTGCTATGGTATTGCTGATGGCAGCATGAATCTGATCAGCTTTGTCGGTGAGTTTCAAATGCTTTAGCAACATAACCGCACTCAATAAAAGAGCTGTTGGGTTTGCCATATTCTGAATTTGAAATAATCAAACAAGTGAGAGGAGTGAAATACATATCTAACCGAGGAAGCAAATATACATTGACCAAGCACAGACATGCAAGACGCATGAAAATCGTTTCTAGTGAAATAACTAGTGCAGTGGTGCAGACTTGCTTGCTCTGGCAAACATGAACCTATTCAAAGTTCATAATCGTGCTCGAAATGAAAGCTTCAGTTTGCTAAAGGACCAGAATACGGAACATAGATGTTCCTCAAGTTCATTATATGCTTGATGAACAAATGCAATATTTAAACAAGTAACTGTGGATTGTTGCTTACCATCCCAGCAATATCAGGGGCCGAACCATGCACTGCCTCAGCAAGGGCAATGCCGTGCTCCCCAATGTTACAGCTAGATGAAGGGCAAACAAAGATTAGAAACTTGGAATGGTACAGTAAGGCCAGAAAAGGGAAAAAGAAAACAGAGAAGAGTACCTGGGAGTTAACCATAAGCCACCAACCAAGCCGGCACAAAGATCACTGATGATATCTCCGTAGAGGTTAGGCATTACCAGTACATCAAAGAGTGCGGGATTTTTAACTAGCTGTTAAGACACAAACAACAGAGTGAGCTGCATCAATAACAAAGCAGACCTTTAAACTCCAAGCTAAATGCAAGAGACAAAGTCATGCTGGATGAAACACTAATGTGAGAAACAATATTCTCAACCTTAGCATTCAAAACTTCTGTTTAAAACTAAGAATTTTTTTCATTCTCTTACATTCAGCAAAGAAAATGCAAACAAATATCCTTCGCCACAGAACCTCAAAAGTAACGCTACGAAGGTCTGATATACAACCAATTTACACAAGTAAGCAATTACAAGATTAGCAGAAGCAAAGATACCATCATGCAGCAATCGTCAATGATGACTTCCTCATAAACTATTTCAGGATACTTTGCTGCAACCTCACGACAACACTGCAGATAAAAGTCACAGCTCATTGCCCAGATATCCAAAGAAAAAATTATGGCAGTTCACAAGCTGGAGTTTGATCTACATTAACATACCGTAAGGAAAAGACCATCGATCTTGCTCATAAGGTTTGCATTATGAATTGCTGAGACCCTCTGGCGTCCGTGGGTCTTGGCATAATGAAAAGTATATTCTGCGACTCTAAGACTTGCTTGGCGAGTAATAATATTAAGACTCTCGACTACACCTCTCACCACCTAGCACAATGTAAATCAAGCACTGAGATGGTTTGGATTGGAAGATCCCACAACTAATTCAATGGAACACAAAGGAGGGGTGGAGACTTACTTGATGCTCAAGACCACTATATTCCCCTTCAGTATTTCCTCGAATTGTGACTAGATTGACGTCATCATAACGGGTTTTACATCCACGGAGACTGTAACAAGGTCTAACATTTGCATAAAAACAAAGGTCTTTCCTTAATGTAAGGCTCAAAGTCCTATCGCCTTTCGGCCCTTTTCCAATTGGGGTGTCCATTGGACCTTTCAGACCCACTTTATTTCTCTGTATTGATTCCAAACTTTCCCACGTGAGAAAACTCTGTACCCTTGGGCCTTCTGTGTGCCCAACAAAATGTTCCTCCCACTCTATAGGTACATCAGCTGTAGCAAGCACCTGTACCACCAAAATTACACCAGTTAGATCTGAATTAGGCAATTATGACTCTACTGGTCAGACGTGCAGAGGAGCTACACAACTGTACGCCACATAACTTCATTACAGTATTCTGAACCACCAATAAGCTATGATAAAGATACCAATAAGTGTATTGAACCCAAGCTGTCTTTCATTGAAAAGAAGGATATAAAAGCCATAAATCAAACTTCTAAGAGTGTAACCCATACTAGGTAATCAACAAAATATGCACGCCAATACCATCAATATGATCAAAAATTACACAATGTCCAAGCAACTGATTAGAGCTGTCAATTTAGGAAACTAGGTATGAATGTACCAGTAAATAATCCCTGTGCCAGTTGCGAGTTTTCTACTAAACAACATATATATCAACAAATTGCTTCTAGACATAATATTTACATTGAAAAATCCAGACAATTATTGTAGGTCTCGTATAAGCTAACTCAAAGAATTTCTTATCAACGGTTACGATTTCGTAGAATCGTAATTTATTTGAGATAGAAAGGAAAGGAAACGAAAATTGAAGACTATACCTATACAACCCGATTTCAAAAAAAACAAAACTATACAACCCTATAAGTGATTAATTTAATTTTTCTGAAACAAACACATATAAATAAGCAAACCTTCTTTACAGACTCTGCAATTTCAGGTCCGACTCCATCACCGGGGAATAAACTCACTGTAATTGGGAAACTTGGAAGAGAATCATCAGAGGACGAAGAGTCGGACGATGAACATGAGAAAGGAAATGCAATAATCGTAGTTAAACTAGGGTTTGCAACGAAAGATTTTGGGATCTGTCGGCTTCGAAGAACCCTTCTGAGGATTTGAGAAGCCATGGAAGAAGTTCGGCCAGGGGCAGGGAGTTCCGTTTACATAGAGAGAGTTGGAGATTTTAATAGAAATGAACGTTAATTAATGAAAAAGGATGCTGAAGCATAATTTGCCAACGTGCTGTGCTGTTTGGCATTCCTTCGAGATAATCAAAGAGATAATTAGAGGGGAAAAAAACGGTTCAGTCCAAAACCGCTCAAAAAACGACAGTTTAGTCCAGACCTAGTTGACTAGGTACAATTTAATCCAAATAATGTACAAAGACGCTCAAGACCTTCGCACGCTTTTATTTAAGCACACGTGCAATCAAATGGATCAGTTTTGTAATCGACCATGATCTCGTGATTTGCGACACGTTAGCCCATAATTAAAAAACTAATTAAAGCTTAGCGAACGGACAATTTCTCGCTTTAATCGCACCATTTCGTTTTCGTAAACTTGAAACTTCAAGAAGAAATCAAATAGAAAATCAAACCCTAAAAACTCACAGACTAAAACCCTAAATTCATCAAGAAAACTCGATTCTATGAAGCATCATTAGCATAATGATGAAAAGAAACAAAGTAGTTTCTAAGAATAACACACCTACGATTGAAGATTCATCATCAACTCAAGAACAAAATCCATCACCGGCGGGAGACGAAATCGCAAAATCAACGTCACCAACGACAAGATCAAGTCGTCATCAAAAGATTCAACACCAATTTCAACACCAACGCCAAAATCAAGTAGGTCCAAAAACGAGATCTAAGAGAAGTTTAGAAGTACCAACATCAAAATCGAGCGTAAAACCTCAAGAACATCACCAATTAAGAAGAAACCAAAGACAACAAAGCCTTCAACATCAAAGCCTTCTGCCCGGAAACACCAAAGACTAATAAGAAATCAAAGCATTCAAAGGCTTCAAATAACCGTTATGCGAGAAAAAAGGTAACAATTCAAGTCCAGTTCAGTATATTTTTGAGCAATTTTTAAGATATTTCTTATATGTGTACCAATCAGACACCACCATGCTACCGGGCCGTGTTTCATGTGCGCCTGCTTTTATGATATTTCTTGTATGTGTACCAATCAGACACCACCATGCTACTCTGCAAGTGTTTCATGTGCGCTTATATTTTTCCGAGTAATTTTATACTTTTGTTTTGTTGTTGATGTGTACACATCTTTACACCGCCATGTTGTTGCAAAGGCTTCATGTCCCGATTCACTGCTTTGTAGCAATTTTTGTGAGAATTGTTATCCGTGTGTAAATAATGGTACACCAAAGATGTTGTTGCAGTTGCTTTATTTCATGGTATGTATGTTTTGTAGCAATTTTTGTGAGAATTGTTGTTCTGTGTGTAAATACTGGTACACCAAAGATGTTGTTTCACCGCTTTCGTGTCCAGTCTTTTTGTTTTGTAGCAATTTTTATGATATTTCTTAATCGTGTGTAAATAATGGTACACCAAAGATGTTGTATGCTCATATCTCACTGCCAATGTCTTTGGTTTGTACACCAAAGATTTTGCGTATGCTCATACATTTTTTTCTCACTATCTCATAATGCAGTGTACTTGTTTGTACACCAAAGATTTTTGTATGAGTATCATGTGCTATGCTTCTCGTTTCTTATTCTCATTCGTCAATTTTCGTAGATACAAACAAACCATATAGAGTGTGTTTTAATGCAATCGGTGAGTTTGTGAACAAGCACTTTGAAAAGGATGGAGAAGTACGTAAAAAGAATCGTGACAAAGTCCGGTTCATGAGATTTCAGATTAGAGAAGCAAAAAGAGAGCCCTTTTCTCGCTGTAGTAGATGCCTTTATTAACAAGAAAGTCAAAAGGAGGAGGAGGAAAACTCGGAAAAGAAAAAAGGAGAAGAAGAGAGATGATGTTTGGTTCAAGAGTCCGAATCAATCTTGAAGATTGTGCAAAATTTCCGCCATGATCATTCGTAAAGAAATGTCTTTATGTTCAATACTCGCGAGGAGAAAACTTTGTGGAAGTAGAGACCATGCCGGAAGATTTGTTCTTCATTTTTGAATTAGAAATGGTGGGATCGGGAACCTCGATGAAGGAGAATGTGCAAAACTAGAGCCGAGCAAACATACGGACCACTAATAAACCGAATAAATCGCGCAACTAAGTTGGGGAAACTTGATGTGGAGAGTGAAATCTTGCGTATAATGAAGCTAAAACCAAAGTTGGATAAGGAGATTGAGAGAAATGTTGAGGACTTGGTAGTGTTGTTTGCGATGTATCCGTGCATCACTGTTTTTTTTACCACAAAGAAATGGAAGCTGGATTACGAAGAGCAAATTTGCTCCCTACTTTGAATCATTTGAAAGAATGAAGAAAACCAATCGCGATGCATATACATAAATATTTAATGGATAGCATAAGGAAAAATGTTGGTGATCCACTTAAAGTTAATGGTTGTACGGTGTGCACATTTGGTGAGTACACCTTCTGGATAGTATGTGTACATTGTTTTACACAAGTATTACGTTGTACCAATTTACATGCTTTTGTTCACTGTATTTGTTCGGTCCTAAGATTTCTAACTCTTTAACTTTTTGTCAATGCGGTATTGGTTTCTTCAACATAACAACAAAGATGACGCCAAACAATGAACATGGTTTCCCGCTAGATTTCTAAGGTGGGTAATAAGTGACATCAAGAATACAATAGAGAAAGACATTAATGAAGCCATGAAAAAGGTAACTTCATAACTTTCTTTATGATAGTGATTTCTTCCTATATGTGTACAACAATATACACCTTGAAAATGGTGAGAAAATTTTGTCATGTGCACAATAATATACACCCGTAACACATGTGTAAAAAGATGTACACTCGTTATACATATTGACACTTTGGCATGTTTTCGATGCAACCCTGGATGGGTAAAAGCTTGGAGTGATGAATGACAACAGATTCGGAAGAGTACTGTAAAGAGCGGGGAGAAAATAGCAGAGATGTACTTTGAAAGAAAAGTTGTCAGAGCGAGAACAAAAAGAGATGAAGTATTGGAAGAGCTTTCGAGTTGCAGCTTTAAACATCAAAAGCTTGTTAGCTTCATTGAAGAAAAAGCCAAGATACTTTATTCAAATAATCAAGACTGTGGAAAAAGATCGGGATGTTGTTGATTTAATTGCTGAGACCTTGCAAGAAATCATTTCATTGAACAAAAAGTTACAAAGTGAGGAAGAAGATGATGAGGAGGAGGAGTTGGAGGTTGAGGATGAGGAGGAAGAGGAAGAGGTTGAGGAGAAACATGAAAATGAGAAGAAGGAGGACGATGATGGTGGCAAAGGTGATAATAGTGATGACGATGACGATGACAATGATGGTGGCAAAGGTGGTGATATGCAGGGTGGTGCTGGCAAAGGTGGTGATATGCATGATCATGATGACCAAGGTGGCAAAGGTGGTGATATGCAGGGTGGTGATGACGAGGGTGTCAATTCTGAAAAGCGAAGGTATAAAATGACTCTTACTAAATGTGGCAGTCATTTGTTTTTATGTGTGTAGATAGTTGTACACTAGTATGTTATAACTCATACCTTTTCTCTAAACTTGCATCTTTTAGCTCCCCTCATCAAAGACCAATAATGGAAATGAAGCAATAGATATGGATGATGGAAGTGAATATGGCAAAGGAGTTGAGACCGAAACCTGCTAACCCGAGGTATAAAGAAATATTTTTTTGTTAGGCTCATGCAGTTATTTTCATTTTTATATGTGTACCAAGTCTGTACACCTTAGTGAATCCTTCAGTATGTGTGTGTACAAAGATGTACACTTTTGTAGAACCTAACAAAAATTTCATTTTTATATGTGTACCAAGTCGTACACCTTAGTAATTTCATTTTTGTTTTCATTTTTGTTTTCATTTTTATATGTGTGTGTACCAAGTCAGTACACCTTAGTGATTTCTTCTCAGATATGTGTGTACAAAGATGTACACTTTTGTAGAACCTAACAAAAATTTCATTTTTTTTCAAGACTTCTCTGCGCTGAGACATCTGCATATAAAGAAGACCAGGTTGCAACTCAAACAATTTGAAATTGATGAGGCTTCAATCATTGCAACCAAGCCTTAGCTCACTTGGACCCTAAAGGCATGTTTCTTAGGTTGAAGGAGATGTGCTTTTACTCACTCAAGGAGAAGATCAACTGGATGATCATTATTCAACAATTGAGGAAATTCTAGACAACTTGTCCAAAGTGTCTTCATAAAGCTTGAAAAGGTTGTTACGAATGGCAATGGCGTCGACGTGAAGGAAAAGATGGCAACCGTGATCAACGAATGTCCAAGCTTTCAATTATTGAGCCAAGAAGATCCTAAAGAAGAGTCGTCCCGCAGATCATTATCCAAAGAAGACATAAGAGAATTGATTGTTGTCAAGCAATTAATTCATCCAACAACATGGAGATGAATTTTTTAGCAATCAAGAAGAGCAGAAGACACCACCAAAGAAAGACAAGAGCTGGGAGGATGAAGGAAGCGAGAAATGTTAAAGACAAGAGCTGACGGCAGGGTGGTGTCCAAGACACCACCAAAGAGAGTTGCAAAGAAAAACTTGACGCCGATTTCACCGCGCCGAGGGCAAAAACAGACAAGTTAGGCCGAAAATGGATGTCAAAAGAGTTGAAAAGGGAAAGAGGATCCAACTTGAGGACGAAGAACAAACACTCTATCCCGCTCCGAAAAAGAGAAAGGACAATGAGTATCATCCTTATCGCCCACTGCCGGATATCCGTCAATCACCACTTTACCATGCCATGGACACAGACCGGACAAGAAAATGGTACGTAAATTCTTCGATTATGCAAGCCTCGACGTAAGTTCACAAAACAATACCTCGTACTATATGAATGATTGCATCTTATTGAAAAAGCTTATGTGCACCACTATGTACACCATGTTGACATTTCCTTTATGATTATGCAGCTCTGTAGCTTGGGAACTAACAAGGCTCCAAGATCCAACAGTCAAGGAAGATGTTATGATTGTGGGGAAAGTACTTTGTGAATTGATGTTCAACAAGTATTTGGATCAAGCGGTACTCCAGTTTTACATCCATCGACGTTGCAATGCAATGGTCGAGATGAGAATCCGTCATCCCGATGACCGAGGAAGTACATGAGATGCGAAATTATGAGTCCTACCGCATGTGTAAGTTTCTCAAAAAACAAATAAAAAATGTCATATATAGATAATTTAATGATGTGTACATACTAGTACACATGATTGACATAGATATATACACCAAAAGTATGCCTTTGTAGATTTATTTTTAGGAGTGGACATAGATATACACCAAGATGCCATATGATTGACGAATGATATATTAAGTGTTTGCATGAATGTTTGATTGATAGATTTTATATAGGTATGATTTAGGTGTACCTTATTTTCCAACAAATTATTGATTGCGATCTTATGTGAAGAACAACAACATCAGGTGAGACACAAAGGCTTGTGGTAGATTTCATACGGGACATGCCTGACGATTTGAAGTTCTTCTAATCCCCTCAATCACTCTACAATACAAAATGCAAAGGCTTCACCGGTCGCTTTTGAAGTTTGATTTCATAGCTGAGGAATGGAAGTGGTACAACTCGCTGCACTCAAATGAGCACTACAAAAATGATGCACAACAACTGGCAAATGTGGTGCAGTTGGAACTCAACAAAAAGAGAGTGCTAAAGGGTGATGCGCCTATAGAACAGCATGAGATAAACATCATGCAGTGTCCTTCTCAGGGTACCAATCCAGATTGCCTGCTGTATACTTGCTACTTTATAAAACGAGGTATGAAGAAGAGAAAGAGTATGGAAAGAGATCAGCAGAGGGCCGAAAAAATCTGTCAGGATATGAGAGCAACATTGGTGGCAAAGATGCTGAAAAAAGTCGGAATCTATGAACAGGTGTGGGATGTAGCAACTGATGAAGCACACAAGCAGTGGCGCCTGAGTATGGAAAAGAATCCATTGAGGAGGAAGAAGAGTTTATTTTCATAATTCATTATACAAGATCAATTTGTGAATTGCTTGCTTCTAAACATTTTCTATCTTTGCAGACAACATAATCAAATTTCAGTTTTTATAACTTTGTTTATGACTTATCAAGACCTTGAATTAATATTTTTATTAGTTGGAAATTTGTACTTGATTGTACACAGGTACTGACATAGAAGAAACTGTTCATAAGGTTTGGATCTCTTAAGGTGTACTTGATTGTACACAGGTACTGACATAGCAGAAACTGTTCATAAGGTGTACATAAAGGTACACATGTTCTGACAGATTTTCATAAGGTGTACATAAAGGTACACGTGTTTTGATCTCCTAGATTTTCATAATCAAAAGAGGAAAATGAAAGACATAAGTATATTACTAAAAATTTTATATCATGCAGAACTGAAAAATTGAACATAACAAAAGTAATAAGCAATTACTAAACAAAATAGACTAGTAGCATCCATTGTACACCAAGGTGTACATAGTGGTACACATGTAAAAAGACAGGAAAATAAAAACTGAAGTTCACAGAAGGTGTACGAGAATGGTACACATGTCCCGGCACTTATTATCCACGCCAAAGAAAATTGAAAAGACATTACCAAAAGTAAAGACCAAACACATAGAATCTTTTGAAAAAATGAAACATAGAAAAATTCATCAAATCATGTAAAGGTGTAGCTCTGTTGTGGTGACCATGTGAAGCACTTTGTGCACATCATTTTCCTCTTTTGCTTCTCATAAGGATGCCCGATTCGTTGTGTTCTTCGCCTACCCGGTGGAGGAACAGAATAGGAACAATAACCCTATCACTAGGATCATAAGTCTCGCGGCTTGTCATAATTGGGGATTGGCAAGATGATCTCCTCGTATGTCCCGTTATACCACTCGGTGGTGAAGTATGGCTCAACAAAATCATAGATGTCTTCTCTAGTAGCTTGAATTGCAGCACAAGCATGTGCACAAGGGAAACCATTAACTCGCCACCCGACATGTACAATTTTTCTCGCAATAGATCTACATGGAATGAGTCCGGAGACCTGACTTCATACAATCTTTCCATGGACCGAACAACGGTCCAAGTACGACCAATGTCGATGTTTTCCTTTAGTAAAGCCTCATATTCGGGAGTGAGCCTAGTGTTGCATGTTTCCAGACCTAGTATCCTTCTCTGAGACATTTTGTCCATAACCTTCAAACTGACATGATAAAAACACAAACCATAAAATCAAAAACATGTGTACAACAAAAAGGAATACAGATAAAACATGTGTACAACAATGTACACATCAAGGAAATCAATGTGTACAACAATGTACACACAGTTGGATACATGTATCTACAAATCAAAGAAAACACATGTATGCAAAACAAATGTAGACATAGTTGCATAAATAAAAAACTAAACATAAAACTCACCGTATCGCATCGAGAAGAACAAATACAGTAACTTTTTAAAAAGGAAGAACCCGGTTGTTGTTGAAGGACTCAAAAGAGTTGAAGAGTGAGCACCATATCTGCATACAGGGAAAAACGCATTTGCCCATTTCTCCTTTGGAATAGTCCTGATATAGTTAGCAACATGCCCAGCTCCAATTGCATGCATTCCCTTCAAAGCTTCTTCAAATTTTGCTGGTGTGTAAGAGTACGCAGCTTTGTAAAACAAATCAAGAACGGGCTTCGAATTCGCATCACCTGATCCAATGGGGAGATTGCATTTGATGTGATAAAAGCAATAAATGTGATGTGAATTAGGAAAATATTTTGGAATTCCCCGCAAGAGTCCTTCTCCACGATCACTAAGGAAAACAATCTGACGATCATCGACCATCGACAATAGTTTTTGAAGATTATCCAAAAACCAAAACCAATTATCTTTATTTTCGTACCGTACAATGGCAAAAGCAAATGGGTAAAACTCATTGTTTCCGTTGATACATGTTGCGACCATAAGAGTACCCCCGTATCTACCAAGAAGAAAAGTAGCGTCCAAGTAAATCATGGGCCTCGAGATACTTATAGCTATGCTTGCAAGCACCGTAACAAACGAATATCCTCTCGAAATCTATTTGTTCCATCCTCAACTTCAAACTTCACATAGCTATCTGGATTAGTTTCCTCAATTGCTTTGACATACCAAGTAAAATCACTATACGACTTCTCATCATCGCCATACTGTTCTTCAAATACAGCTTCTCTCCCTCTACGGGCATGGTGATACTTAATATTGGACCCATAAGTTTTCTTGAAAAGTGCTATGATCTGATTGGGTTTTAAGCTAGGATCACCACAGAAATTGTCAAAGATCAAATGCTTGATTAACTTGGTTGTCACCGCAGACTCTTCAACCTCAAACCAACACCACAACTACAAAAAAATAAATAAAATGGAATAAGTAATGTGCACCACAATTCACACCTAATAAGATCTCAAAAACAACAATATGAACATACACAAAAACCAAGCAAGAACATGTATTTTAATAGTACAACAAGTACAGTGCACTACAATGTACACCTAAAACAAATCAACATAAAAACTATTAAGGTACACCACAATGTACACCACAGGACTAAGGAGTGGGTGACTCGTAGTACAGTGCACCACAATGTACACCACAGGACTAAGGAGTGGGTGACTCGTAGTACAGTGCACCACAATGTACACCTAAAACAAATCAACATAAAAACTAACCATAGCAAGTAAACTAACTATTTCAAAGAATGTGGACTAGTATGAAAACCACTAACCCGTGAGCGTTAGAATCTTTCAAAGACGAATCGAGAAGTATCACCATTCACAGGCCCAAAATGAATCCTCCAAGCACAACCATCTTGTTCGTATTTTGCGATAAAAACGAGTTCTATCATTTTTAAGAATAATAGGCTTGTGACCAGAGCCATCTTGTATTCATCAAGAGCAATCCTAACACTTTAACACCACCCACGAATTCTCTACCAATCTCGTCAAATATATAATTCCATTCATCGATAATAAGAGGCTTACCCTTGTCCGCATCATGATCTAACACCCTTACCATCTTAGGACTTTCGCCATACACAAGCGGACTTAGAACAAGAAGCGTAACTACTGCTGCAACCAGACTTAGAACCGAACTACTGCTATCGCTACTACCATACTTAGAACGAGAAGTATGATTCGAATTATTCCCACACGCAAATACACATCTTCATTATCAATAAGAATCATGAAACCAATTAAGCTTTGAAGTTGTATATCACTGTCACATAAACTACTTGAGCATTGTCCATATAATCAAACATATACTCACAGAGACAAAGACCTCCGTGCTTGCATGTTAAATGCTTCAATTCTTCTACGGTTATTTTAGTATTAACACGAAAACAATGAGAATGCTCACCATGATTCAAAACAGCATTAATGAACTTGTCGGTCTTATTTGGAACCCCTACATATTACAAAAGAAATGATAATAAACATATGAAGCTTCAAATTCATAAAACCGAAAAGTAATACGGTGTACATGAAAGTACACATTTAAAAATGCAAAAACATCAACTAACGTTAAACCTAGATAAAAATACTCCATCAATTAAGCTCCAGAATCTTAATGGAACAAAAATAGAAGACTAGGATATAGTATCACCGTCGATTTCTTATCATGCATCATAAAACTAAAAAAAACAACATCAAGTAACAAAAATCGAATTTATCTAGTATTTACAAGAAATCATCATCATCAAGAGAATCAAAAGCTAGAATATAACAAAATATCAACTCAAGATTACACAAATTGATATCATCAACTCATAAACTCGTAAAAATAAAAATCGAAACAAAACCCGAAAATTAGATGAAATACAACCAAAAGAAAACTAACCCGAAGTTGAATTCTCGCTCCATTAGAAATCACAATCCAATCTATGAGAGGATCGATCTATCTCTCACTCGTGGTTTCTTCAAACCTGAGATTAAGAATTTTCTACTATAGAACAAACAATTCTCTCTCGAAACTCAAGTAAGTTCTTGGATTAAGAACGTAAACCGAGTTGAAGTACGATGAAGAAACGATCAAAATCTCTCTCGAAAACTGTTAAATCGCCTCCCAAATCATCTTTGAGCCGCATCCTGTTTTCAATTCAAGTTTCGATCCAAAAGTTTCGATTTCAAAATCATACTTTATATAGAAGGAATCGTTCGAGGGTAATTATGGTATATAGGAAAATCGGAAACTCGGGACTCGTACGCGGTTTTGGACTAAATCGTAACGTTTTGGACTAAACTGCTTGCAGGCGGGTTTTTTTGGATTAAACCAGACTTGGGGCTTCAGATGGATGGACTAAAGCGTCCTAAGTCCAAGTAACTTTGGGACTAAACGTCAATTTCTACTAATTAGAGCACTATGGTTTTCTCTAGCCAAGGCAAGTCCATGAGGATGGGCAAACTTAGGGGTGTAAGCTGGCCCGTTCCCTATTCCATGCCAGGCCATACAGGCCTTATATTCGGCTATCCGAGAGGCCGTCATGCCGTACAGGCTAGGTAAAAATATTTATTTGGGGTTCAAAGGCCGTTCAAAGCCCATTTTATTAAGCAGGACAGAATAGGCCAGGCCAGGCCAGGCAGGCCAAACAGGTTTCAGGTTTTTGGTACTTTCAAAGTTATGTAATCATTAATTTAATTGGCTTAATTCTTGTTTAGAATTTGGAGATTGAATAAACTCTAGTTTAAAACATTGTTAAGTAATTAATCTTCTAAATGCAAAATAGAAATGAAAATAAGAATTTTAATCCAAAATATAACCAAAACACGTGGTAACTTACTCCAACGTAGAACTAAAATTCTTAAGAAAATTCATATATCAGGTCGGACTGTTTGGGCAGGTACCAGGTCATGCTATTTAATTTTAAGGAAAGCTCGAGCCTGTCCATATAAGCTAACCAGGACAAGCTTGGCGGCCTACGACGGGTTGTAACAGGCTGTGTGCTCATACGAGTACAGGCAGAGACTCGGGCGGGTACAGACAAGCTGATTTTCAGATATTATTTACTACCTTAAGTGAACTCAATTTTGGACAGGGAAAAACGAAGAAACTAACCTAGTGGGTTCGTTTTTATATAAACAACTAGGCCTTTTAATATCCTATCAATTGTCCCGAAAACTTATCAACTTGTTATGATGCCGACACCTTTTGTATTGCTCCCAAAAGTGTAAGGGATTTTGTCTTTTAAATATGATATTAGCCCTTACATACGTTCATCCAAATTGCATTCATAGAATTCATAAGGAATTTTCTTATTTTATTTTTCCCCGTTATTTATTTTTTATAAATGTAGATTTATTTTCATCTACCGGGTAATGCTTAAAAAAGAAAAACAGTATACCGAGTAAACAACTAAGTTTTTTAGTCACTCCACATTCCCAAAAAAATATATATTATAAATATATAAGGTTTATATACATTACGAATATTACAAATATATATTCCCCTTGATATTTGCAGCATCTTATTCCTAATCTTCAATCCCCGCAAAGTTATTTCCAACCCCTACTTATGCATATGAACACTTATGTTCATCATTGATAGTATCGTTTAAACCTGTTTGATGAGAAATTTTGGGTTTGATCCTAATCGACGATAATCGAATATTTCATAGTGATGTACACCAAATTAGTTTGGATGTTCGTAACAGCGTACGCCATCATCCGCAGTGAAACATGAACCTGATAACCCAAAAAAAAGGAAAAAAAAAACCTGCTTGTATCGTCAAAATATCCCAAAAATTATTTAAATAAATACTTTAGCGACATTGATTCAGGAATATTATTTCCGTGTAAATTGTTTATAGAACTGACAATGCCTTCTGTCTTGAGAACACTCTTTTCCCATTTCCAAATGTCCTTCAACGTGCATTGCTTTTCCTGTCATTTTTATAACGCCCATTAGATGGAAATGTTTAAACACCTTACCTTCTGTAACTTCAAAAGTCTTGGCCCTCTTGTCACCCCCTTGACAAATGCATTTGTATCCTTACCCTGTTAGGCCTCATATGTTGCTAAGGAAATAAAACTAAATATATGGCGTATAATGCAATATATTCTCCCTTATCACCCCGAGAAGATATTTCCAAACCCTATATGAACCCTTACGTTTATCATCCGTAGTATCAAGTCTAAACTTTTTTGAAGAGAAAATTTGGACTTGATCCTCATCGATGATAATCGAAGATATCATAGTGATACATAACCACACCAGATTAGTTTAGATGTTTATAACAACGTATGCCATCGTCCTCCAGTGAAACATGAACCTAATAACCCAATTCTTTTCATTCCAGATTGGCTCAAGAGATTTGATACTCAATTCTTCTTAACATTCGGCGTTTATATGGTTAGAAGATTGTAGAGCAGTTTTAGTTGTGATCATGAGATAATTGTGGACATACCTCTGTGATTATTTCCCCCATATACTGTTTAATAAATCCGTATGTATTTGTTTAATAATACTGTAAACATATTTATAATATCGTATTTAAAATGAATAGGCTTAACCCGTGCTGCAACGACTCGGGAAATGATATTTATTTCAAATATATCCATCGATTCATAGATATCATAACTGTTTGCGAAAAATCGATCCAGTCGATCCAAGTCTAAATGTTTTTGAGGTGTTGGTTAATAAAAATGTTATCCTCAAATATTTTAATATTATGCTTGTAAGTCATATAATCATTTAGGACAAATACAGTTAATTGTCAATACTTCATTCACTTCTTCAAAACAAAGTATTGTCCCTACTTCGAAAAGAAATAAGTCATCAAAGGTCGTTCACCAAATTTGTAACAAAACTGAAAACACAAAATTACTTCAAAATCAATTATATTAGTCTTGCAAAATCTGTTAGCTTCAAGAATTACATTTCTCCCTTTGGTGATATAAATTATTCCAAATTTACATAGATTTGTGTTTATTAATTTTCTTAAAGTGTAATAATCTGTAATTTTTGATCCATTTCGTTTCTTATCTACCTATCTTCGCTCTTTACTTATCTTATCTACTTATATATGATGTCGAGGAGAAATGGCAGAAACATAAAACATGACAAAAAATGGGAATAGAGAGATATATGAGAAACTAAATCAATTACAATTGATTGGCGTGTAGCCTTGTATAGGGTCAATTTATATATATATATATATATATAAGTTTCATCTTCTTTCCTGCCCCGACCCGACAAATTTTTGAACCACAGCTATTGATTTTTTCTCTCCGTAGAAAAATCTAGCCTTTAATATTTATTTTAATTTAAAAATATTAGAAGAAGAAAAAAAATTTAAAAACTAATACCAAAAAAAAAAAAAAAAACCAAGGGTAACTAAATAATTTATCTACCTTATGACACCTTTCTCGTTCCAATACCACTGCTTCTTCCACAACCACCAGCATTAACGTCATCACTCCACCATTTTCTCCAACACCCACCACAATTATCCCCACCGCCGGTCCACCACCCCTGCCCACCGTCACAACCACCATTAATGCCTACTGATTTAATATACAGTAAATTTATTATGTACTGTATTAATGAAAATGTGTTTGTTTGATTAATTAAAGAAACATTTATTATGAAATATCAATGGAACATTTATTATTGAAAGTTAATTAAACTGATCATTATACCGCCGCTGATTTAGCTTTGATTCCAGGGCGTCCTTTATCTTGCCTAAGTCGTTCAAATTTTGTTGTCGAGGAGAAATGGCAGAAACATAAAACATGACAAAAAAATGGGAATAAAGAGAGATATGAGAAACTAAATCAATTACAATTGATTGGCGAGTAGCCTTGTATAGGGTCAATTTTTTATATATATAAGTTTACAGGGGGTTAGTCAATTGTGATTGATAGAGATATTCAGAGACTTTTTATGCAAGAGATTTTGGGTGACTCTCCGTGAGTTTAGAGATTTCGAGAGACTCTCTGAGTGATTTTCAAGGAATTATGATGATTTATTGAGACAATAAAACATATATAAATTTCAGCTTACACACATGAGACAGACATTATACTTACAAAATGAATATATGAATATTCCAATGAAAATGTATTAGTCCACGCATGGTTAACAAAAATTGTAACCATTTGCCAATAAAATTAAAACGAGACGAACATAATGGATTTGAATCTCTAGTAAACATATTGGGGTTTTTTTTCTTCATTTTTTTATGAATTTAATTGTAGCTTATTTGGTTATTTTTTAAAAATATTTTGATATGTAATCCTTAAAGAAAAGAGAAAGAACAAAGTCTCTCAAAGTATCACCTACTTAGGAGAGACTTTTTTTTAGCCATTTATGGTATGTTTTGTAATAAAAGTCTCTACAAGTCTCTCACAACCATAAGTCATTGATTTCAAATTCCAAATCCAATAATGAATTCTAAAGACTTTTAGAAAGTCATGATCCAATAACAGAGATTGTTTGAGATTTTGAAGAACTCTCTATTGACTAACAAGAGATTTTAGAATTCTCTAAAATTCTTTCAATATCTCTACAAATCTCAATTGACTAACCCCCTGTTAATCTTCTTTCCTGCCCCGACCCGACAAATCTTTAAACTACAACTATTGATTTATTCTCTCCGTAGAAAAATGTAGCCTTTAATATTTACTTTAATTTAAAAATATTAAAAAATTAAAGAAAAAAAAATAAAAACTAATATCAAATAATCAACAACAAAAAAAAAAATTTACCAAGGGTAACTAAATAATTTATCTACCTTAAGATACCTTTCTCATTCCACTACCACTGCTTCTTCCACCGCCCACCATTAACGTCATCACTCCACCATTCTCACCAACACCCACCACCATTATCCCCACCACCGATCCATTACCCCTGCCCACCATCACAACCACCATTAATGCCTTCTAATTTCATATAAAGTAAATTTATTATGTACTATACTAATGAAAATGTATTTGTTTGATTAATTAAAGAAACATTCATTATGAAATATCAATAGATTTCACGATACAATGTCGCATGTGTTGTAAATATACAAAATTAATAATGTCCATGACTATTCACCAACATCACCACCATAAAACCACCCATCGGCATTATTGTTTCCACCACCACTGATATTATCACTTCCACCACCACCGCTTCTACCAGCAACTATTTCTATTCATGTAATTTTTATTAAAATTATTTATTAATGTAAAAATACATATTTATTAGATTAATTAAGAGGACATGATGAAAATTTAATAAATTATTCATTATGAGAGATTAATGGGACACTAATTAATAAAACACTCATAAAGATTCATTTTAATTAGAGAAAACCACAACCATGTATTTAGGTTTTCCCAGAATGCATTCTAACTGCTCTTTATCTAGGCTAAGTTGTCCATGCTTTGTTTTATATTCTTGGTTATTTCTTTTAATTAATGGGATTAACTTTTCATACAAACAAATTTTTTTTTTTAATTAACTGTGGCTCGCTTTTTATTATAGAATCGGTATATATGTAAAATATAATATAATTAATAAATTATGGGTATCATTGAGACGGATCATCGATTAAACAAAATAAATTAAACATAAATGAAGAAGACGGAGGAATTAAAGTGGTTCGGACTAACGCCTACATCCACTGAGAAACCCCGAGGGGTGAAATATATTGATATCCAGTTTTGATTATACTGGGCTAGTTTTACACTTACATTTCAACTCTTAATTATCGAGATAGGTAAACCTAAGAGACAACACAAAATCTTATTTGACTAGGTAATATCTAGAAAATCGATTCCACAATTATCTAGGATATCTTTGATTGTATCTTCACTCGTGCACAAACTGCACGACCACTTATTTTGGTCTTCACGGTTACCTTGATATCTTGCGTATGGAGGATATATTCTAACACCCCCCTCAAGTTGGCCACGGAAATGTTTGAAGTGTTCAACTTGAACTGTTGTTGAAGAAGATGGTTGCAAACAGTCCATGTTATCTTCTTCTTTTCAATTGTACTGTCTTTACACTTTTGATCATAATCAGAGAAACTTCAACTTGAACTGTTTTTGAAGAAGATGGTTGCAAACAGTCCATGTTATCATCTTCTCTGCAATTGTACTGTCTTCACACTTTTGATCATAATCAGAGAAACTAATTATCCATTGCTTAGTTGAGAAACCAAAGTACTTCACTGACGCGTAAAACCAAATCGTCAATAGTCACCAACGAGTCTTCAATGAAATTTGCTTGACAACTCATAGTGAGTAGTTGCTGAGTTAACTACTACAAAAATGCCGAGAAATATTGGTAAGACTAAGTAGTATCAATCAATATTTTGAAAACATTGAACAAGGCATTGAAATGCCAAGGATTACGGAATAAATGGAATATCCGCAAAAAATAAGGATGATAATGAAAAGTTTCGGAATAAAAGTATTTACCCAAAAATAGAACAGGGGATCCTAAAATATGGTTTAATTATCAAATGATGAAAACAATGTGAAAATTATGAAAAATAATCTTCAAAATAGGAAAGATTGATGACACAGTTGCAGAATGTGCAAAAGAAATTTGAACTGTGAATACCCCTTCCGTTAGGTATTGACAACAATTGTGATTGACTTTGTGCGTTAAATGATAACAACATTGGAGGGTCAAAACATGAATGATAGTCTTAGACCCAAAACATAATTTATTAACATGATGGATGGAAATCACAAAAGACTGAGTCTGCGTAATACATCTTTAACGGAGAGTTTACAAAGATGCAGTGAACCAAAAAGGTGAAAATCATTTAAGACCCATACTACCATGAAAACTTTAAGGTATAGAGTATTGATATTAAGAGAAACGTTTTGCCGTGAACAATGACAAAATATTGATAGAATATCATGTTCTTTGTATCGACATGACATACTGAAAGAATAGATTAGCCCATGGATTATGGGTTTGAACTATTGAATGAAACCATAGATTGGAGAATCCAACCGTGTACATGAAAATATTAAGTCTTGATAAAGCAAAACCTCAATAAGATAAACTTGCTAAAAGTGATAACAAGATATCCGGGAAATGGAGTACTCTTTGGATATGATTGAAACTATCATCGTCTGCACAAAGTCATGAAACTATGATCGATGTCCATAGTCATAAAAATATGAGAAGGAACTCATGACTATGAGAGATCAATGAAGTTTAGAAAATGAAATAAGTTTGCGCAACATACAAAAGATATCCTAGATAATTGTGAAGGAGGTAAAGGACTTTCGGCCTATTAGCCTCATAGGAAGCGTATACAAAATTATCTCCAAAGTACTAGCGGAGCGATTAAAGGTATATCTTCCTATCTTGATCTCTCCTTCTCAATATAGCTTTATTAAAGTGCGTCAAATTTTAGATGGAGTTTTGATAGCGAATGAATGTGTGGACTCTAGACTTCTTCAAAAATTACCGGGGTTAGTGTGCAAACTAGATTTTGAGAAGGCATTTAATAATGTGAATTGGAACTTCTTAAATGAAGTCCTATTTAAAATGGGATTTGGAGGCGTTTGGCATGCTTGGATACGAAATTGCTTATCTTATTCAAAATTTTCGGTTCTTGTGAATGGTACAACTCATGGGTTTTTTGGTAATGAGAATGGTATTCGTCAAGGTGATCCTCTTTCTCCTTTTCTTTTTACCATTGTTGGAGAGGTTTTGAGCCATATGTTGAGTAAGGCACAAGAAGTTGGTAAAATTTTGGGTTTTTCGGTGAAGAACGAGGGAGCTAAAGTTAACCATCTTCAATTTGTCGATTATACCATTGTCTTTATTGATGCGAAGCGTGAACAAGTAGATTCTCTTCGGTATTTACTTCTATGTTTTGAGTTAACCTCGGGCTTAAAAATCAACTTTGCTAAAAGTTGTTTGTTTGGAGTATCTTTTGTTGAGGACATTGATGAATTTGATAATATGTTAGGGTGTAAGAGGTCAAATTTTCCAAGTATCTATCTCGGTCTTCCTTTGGGTGATAAAGTTAGTGGCACACAAAAGTGGGAAAAGATTATTGAATTATGCTATTCGAGACTTTCCTCTTGGAACAGGAGAACGATATCAAGAGGAGGTAAGTTGACTCTCATCAAAAGTGTTTTGGCTAGTTTTGCCATTTACTATTTATCAATCTTTCTTGCACCATGCTCCGTCACAAATAAGATTAATAAGATAGTAAGAATTTTTCTTTGGGATGATGATTCTAATAAGAAAAGAATTCATAATGTCGGGCGGTCTATAATTGTAAAATCTAGAGAAGGTGGTGGTCTTGGAATCCGGAAGTCTAAATACATGAATTCGGCGTTTCTCAAAAAGTGGTGGTGGAGATTTGGAACGGAAAAGAATGCTTTTTGGAGAAAGATAATTGTGGAAAATTTTGGAGAATCATCAACCGGTTGGGAAAGTCATAAACCGAAAGGACCAAAGGGGTGTAGTTTGTGGCACAATATTTATAATGAGCTAGAGGATTTCAACAAACATGTGAAATTTAAGATCGGCGCAGGAAATGAAATTATATTTTGGGAAGATTTATGGATTGGAGATGTCGCCTTATGCATTAGATTTCCATTGGCTTTTGAAGCTTCAAGAACAAAAAGGAAAGTGGTGGCTAGGTTATATGAGATTTCGAGTAACGGCATCAAATGGAAGTTCATGTATCGAAGTATATATTCTCAAGCCATGATGAGAGAAAATGCTTCCATAAACTCATTACTAGAAGTGGTGAATATTCAAGAAGGGGTCGTAGACTCAAGATTGTGGATGGTGGATAAAGACAATACGGTTGATGTTTATACGGTTAAGTGCGGGTTTGATTCTCTTTGTGATCAAGGCGATACTAGCTTCCCAAGTAAGATTATTTGGAGTCAACATTATCCATACAAAGTAAATTTTTTTCTATGGCTTCTATCCCATGAAAGGTTGATGACGACGGACAAGCTTTTTAAAAGGGGTATGGATGTGGATAGGGTGTGTCGGTTTTGTGAAGAAGAAGATGAAACAAGTGCCCATTTATTTTATGATTGTTTGCGAACAAAGATAATTTGGCATTATTTTACCGAAGGTTGCAACTTCAATTGGAGCTATGATAGTAATATTTCGGAAACTATACAAACTTGGAGTCATGATTGGGGTGATGAAAGACTTAACTATATATGGAACAACTTACCGGTTGCAATATGGTGGTGCATTTGGAAAGAAAGGAATTCTAGAATTTTCAATCTCAAAAAGAGAAATTTGGAAAGTCTAATTCTAGATATTAAGATTCAAGGGTGCGTTTGGCACGGAGGTGGTTGAAGGTGGAGTTTAGTCAACGGGAGGAGTCAAGGATGGAGTTGAATTCCAAGGGTGTTTGGCATGGGTGGAATTGGAACTCCTTCATTCAGTTGGAAAATCAAATGACACCTCCCCCATTGAATTTGGAACTCCATCCTTCCAACTCCTCCCGTTGACCATTTTGACATTTTACTTTCTTTTTTCTTTAAACAATAATTAATTTCCAATACTTATAAATTTACTATGATAATTATAATGTAATTATATTATATTTTATAATATTTTTTAATTAGTAATATTTAATAATTTAATAATATTTTGTTTTTTCGCATATTCAAAAATGAAAAAAACATATTTTCTTGTTATTTAAATACATTAGTACTGTTGATAAATTATTAAATTTGAAATTTAAAATAATAGTTTCATTTGAAATACCAAAACTGACTATTATTTAATATTTTTTAGTTAATAATGATGCTAGTAGTGGTTTTGATAGTTTTATTTTCATAGATTAGGCATAGCTATTCAAAAAGGTGTTGGAGCTCAGCTTGTTGCTAGGCTGCCAACAAAAAGCTTTGTGTAATTTATAATTTTTCCATAAACTTAATGACTACTATAAAAAAAAAATTAATATTATATTTATTTAAATTAATAATTTAAATAAATCTTTAATTCAAATATAAAATTATTTCCACTAAAATTATATTTACATAAAAAATTCATTATTATTGTTGATAAAAAAAATTCATTAAAAAATAGTAGTTTTAAATAAACAATTCCCAGACTGACTATTACTTAAAATAATAATTTAAATAATAATATTATATCATTAATATTATGTTTAAAATTACTATTATATTATATTTAATTACATTTATAATATATTATATTTAATTAAATTAATAATATTATATTACATTAATAATATCATATATAATTTTTAATTAATATTATATTATATTAATAAACTAATATATTATATTATATTAATACGCTAATATATTTAATTAATATTATATTATATTTGTGTCATATTTAATTAACATTATACTGTATTAATTAAAAAGCAAAAAAAAAAATTATATTAATAGCTAATATATTTATCCCATCAAGTTTCTTGTAAGAAAACCATTATTTTCTTAATAATAATAATTCATTAAAAAGCAAAAAATAATAATATTATATTTAAAATTAATTTAAATAATTATATTTATAGAATAATACTATATTAATTTAATTACTAATATTGTATTAATTAATTTACTAGTCGTTTATGTAGTTATTTATTTAAAATATACATTATTAATGACAATTAAATTAAAAATTTATTTAAAATAAATAAATATAATTTTTTAAAGAAATTCTGTAATTTAGGAATAAAATTACCAGCAAATAATATATTAATAAATAAATATTTTGAAGAAATAAACATTTGAAAAAGGAGAATGATGCAATTACCAATTTCATTAATAATCATGCCAAACACATAAATTTAGGACCATGGAATTCAATTTCTAGGTGGTTTGAATTCTAGGTAGTTGGAACTCCCTGGAATTCAAACTCCTTCCATGCCAAACGTGGCCCAAGCTTATTTTTGGGCGGAGTCAAACACTAAAATGTTGGAATTGACGGCTAACATGGTGACAGTTTTATGGGATTTGTATTTCTACCGGCCGCTTTGAGTTGGAATTGAGTCGTTTGGTATTTTCTTTTTATTGTTCTCACTTGGCTCTTTGTTCTTTTTCCTTTTCTTTGAGTGATCGATTCCAAAAATCGGTCTCCTTTTTTTTTGTGTCGGTTGTATTGATTGGGTTGAGGTACCCCCTTAAGTACTTTTTTTTTTCAATAAATCCTTTCCTATTGACCGATCAAAAAAAAATAATTGTGGAATCAATTTTCTAGATATTGATAAGCACGTAAGTGCTACATTTTACACCCATATTTATATTAGCTAGGACTCGATATTTTTACTAAAATCACTATTTTAGTGCTTTTGTAGAAATCACAAATGAATTCGATCATCCGAGAGATAAACGCTTAAGTTACAGCTTAAATGGCGTTTGCGGCGAAAATCACTAAAGCTGCTCGTGGTACCAGAGGCATGCTGAGTTTTTTGTTCGTGGGATACCAAGTCAACCATTTATGCTGTTGGGTCAAGGAATGAAGTGGATGACGTGTTTCCCACCACTTCTGGTTTCTTATACTCCCTCCGTCCCACTATTAGATGACCTAGTTCAAGTTTGCACAATTCTTAAGGCAAGTAATGGAAATGAGACTTTTTAAGTATTTTTTACAATTATACCCTTACGAGTATAATTTGTAAAATTTAGAAATGATTTATCTCTTAAACTATACCATGGATTTTCGTAAACTTTGTATCATTGAAAAGCATTTAAAACACCTACGCAACGAGTATAAATATGAATATTAAATTATACATATTTCTTATACTTACGATAATCATTCAAAAGGATAATTTTAGAAGATTCCCTTGCTTAATGAAATAGGTCAACTAATGATGGGATAAAATTTAAAACTAAGTAGGTCATCTAATGGTGGGACGGAGGGAGTATTAAAAAGAAAGTCTAAGCAGCTGGCTCATTTCTTTCTCCTTGTTTCATTTCATATCTCTAGGTAAGAATGAGAAAATGAAAACAAAGGGTTGCCTTTGTACATGGATGCATGTGATCCCATTAGTGGGCTAAGAGTGAGTGGGTCGTGTAAAACAGAACATAGTTTCGAGATGCTTCTTATACTCCCATCAGAAAGTGCATGAATCAGTAATCTCGGTGGAATGGGAAAGTGGTGTTGTGACCTGAGTGCGAGAATTGCATGATACGGAACTGCTGGCAGTGGTGATAAAGAAGAGGATTGAGTAACCAGTGGTGGTTTTTGGTACTGCGAAAGGGCCTACTGTTAGATATAATTGAGAAGTGGAGAGGCCAGTTTGGAGGTTGCGGCGAGACTGCCAAAACCAGAAAAGAGAAAAAGGCCGACGAACAGAAGCAAAGAGGAGGCTACAAAAATCAAGGGCCTGCTGTTTTGTTTCGATTCCATTTGTGTAGTTGCAGGAAATCCTACACTACAACCCTCACTAGAATATACACAATTAAGGCATTTTAAGATGAATGATTATGATTTCTATTGATTGAATACTTGAATCTTTACAATATGAAATAGAAATGAGTTAAAGAATTACAATCACTCTAAAACTTTCTCTCTCCTCAAGACTTGCTTAACAATTCAAAAAGAACTCCCTCACAACAGATTTACTCAACCCTTTATATAGGGTAGTACATGGGATGACAAATAAGTCTGTCCTTTATTTTTCGGGAATGTCTTGCGAAATATCGCAAGTGTACATGTATCAATTCTCTGACACTCCTAAATTTCGCCGAATCTTCACATCTTTCTCATGTTTTGGTTGTCGTCATTCATTGCGTCATTTATTTTACTTCCCTGCGACTCCCTCGCAATGACGTCATTTACTAATATCGCGAAGTATTGATGTCGCGATATTCTAATCCTACATCTTGCCTCTTCTCATGTCTTCTCTGCGAAGGAGAGAATGTCATGAGAACCAATATTTCGAAATGCCGCAATTGTCCATCAATTGTTCATCTTTATCTGTTTCACTCCCGTACTTTTACACGGAATTTATTACAAATGTTTCTTCTTCCACTCTTTTCTTGACACGTTTCTTTCAACCGTTTATTCTGACCATTCACGTCCCATCTCGCATTAAATGCATTTGTTTTCTCGATGATTCTTCTCTCTATATATAGTTTTCTCACCCTTCTCTTCTTCTCTTTTTATTTTCCCTCTCGCAACTTTTTCTTCAACTTTCTTCCTCCGCAATTTGCGCTTCACATCAGAATCTTCCTTCTTTCTTTCTCTTGATCTTCAATTCTCTAATCATTCCCATACTTCTAAAAATGGCTTCACTGGGTCGTATATAAACCCCTTTTTTATTGATGCTCAAAAGAATTTACAAGAGAAGGGCTTCATCTTATCAACCATTCCCGATCAAGAATCTTCATCTATACTTTCTGCAGTTGTTTTCTCGATCATCATGTGTGATGATCGAAAATCATAATCTCGCTAGGTCAAATCCTCGCAGGCCTTCCCATTCCTCTCTACAATCCCGAGATGCCTTTATTCTATGAAATTCTTGCTCACGAAAATTCTCGCGAGCTATTTATCAACTAAGCGGTGATTGCATCCGTCTAATGCTTGAATTCGCCAACCGTGGCGCTGGTAAGGGATCTTTATATCCTGATGATGTCAAAGATCCTAGATTCGCAAATTTAGAAATAGTCACGAGAAGTATACTGTAGAAAACTTTTTTGCAAATTATGAAGTAATAAATATGAGAAATGATAAATATCGCTGGGGTGCTCGATTGAAGAGAAAATATAATATTTCCAGTGATAAGTTGCTTATGCAAGATATTGACTGGCACTCGGGCAAAAATAATGTTCCTCGGTACTCCAAAGATGAGAAATGGTGGGTTTTTCCTCTATTTTGAGCGGACCTTATATTGCAGTGCTCTCATACACTCCCCGCGAATCTCGCAAACTATCATCCTTGGGAATTTAAGTGGCCCGAGAAGGCAAAAGAGGTATATTTCCTATTTCGGTGTTTGCTTTACGATATTTCCTTCCTCTTATATTTATTAGACTTGTAAAATTTTCAGATTGCCAAATTGAAAAAGAGTTATAAAAGACGTCCAAAGGCGAGTACTCGACGATACTCCGATCAATCACGATGAAGTAAGAAATACTTTCTTTTGTTATTTTTAACAATATTGTTGCCTCTGCTTTCTTATCTTCATTCGTGTGCGAAGGTTGTTGAAGAAATTAACATTCCCGAAGCCGCGAAGGTTAAGGGAAAGAATAAAATCACTCTTCGCAAGGATAAATCTTCTCGCTCCATCTTCTAAAACGGAAAGTCCATCCCTCTTCTCGTTCTAGTTCCCAAACCAAATGAGAGTTCTCATGAAGATGAAAATGAGGTCGATACTTCTTTTGCAAAGGAGAATCATTCTACGCTTTCGCTATGGCGCAATTGTCTAGTGTGTTCTCCGATTCTATGCAAGGATTGGGAGATGATCATTTATCTGCACTGCGAAGCTCTCGCTAATATCTCGCGATGCCCCCTATTAGAGGATAATGATTCTTTTCGCGAGTTTCCGAACAATGACTCCTGGTTTCTTAAATGCACTCGGTGCTTTGGTATGTTCATATTTCTTTATTTCTTTGCGATTTCGATTATAAACCTTATCTTAACAATTTCTTTACTTTCCTTTATAGTCTGGGAGAGCTTCCTTTGTTGTTGCCTCAGACCTCGAGAAAAGACGCAACAATCTTGAGAGGAAAAATCTTCAACTTAAGGAGAAGAACAAAGAACTAGAAATTGAAGTTGCGACATCTCGCAAGAAGGATGCTAAAATTCAACAGTTGGAAGTTGAGTCTTCTTCCCAAAAGGACAAAATATCTACTCTTCAAAGTGTTAATCAAAGAACTTTATGGTATAACACCCTTCTCTTTTCTTCATTTCCACTTTATCATTTATTTTTCTTTGCCCGACTTATCATTTTCGAGACATTTATAATCTTTCCGACGAAGCCATCCTTCTCCATTCATTCCCTGAACCTATGGATGATGATGCTCTTCTCGCTCATCTCAATGAATCTTTAAGTAGTTCTTCAAACAAGATTAATTCTCTCTCATTAAATGAACTTCGATCAAAATTTCATCTTTTAGAAATTGAACATAGATCTAGTTTAGGTTTAGCCAACCGATTTAAACGTTTATATCTTGACTCCCAAGAGAGTAATAATATTCTAAGGAAAAAGATTAGCAGCCTCATAGATGATAAGGATCGCATTGCTAATCAAGGTGCACAAGCATTAGCAAAATTTCAAAAAAACTATTCTTGAAGTCCAAATTGAACTAGATGAATCCCTTCGCCAAAATGCCATACTTAATGAGCGAGAAAATCAAATTCGTTCACTTCTTGTTATAAATAATGATGATGAATTCGCTTGGGCTGCGAAGGTTCTAGATAATGCCGTAAATAACTTAGGTGTTAACGCTACCATCCGAAAGCATAATGCCTTGGTTAAAGATATGATTTCGACAGAGAAGGTTGTTTTACTATTCTTCATTATTTTTCCCGCTTCTTTTTTACTTAAATCATTATTAAGTTGCTAACTCATTGTCATTTGTTCGCAGAATCTGAGAAGAGGTTTCAAACTAGAATCAAGGAACTTGAATCTGAGAAAGCACAACTTGCAAAAAACTTCTCTCTTCGCAATGACAAATATTCTAAGATGAAGAAGCAACTACAAACTACTGTGGCGAATTTCAATAATGATGTTGTTCGTTTTCGCAACCAAACTATTGAACAAATTTGCAATGATCACAACATTCCTCTTTCTTCATATCCTTGTCTTCTCGATGAAATTCCTAATAATATGCCTTGCTCAGATGTCTCTGATAGTGATGTAAGCGAAGAAGAAGAATCTGATAAAGAATCTGATGAAGAAGAATAAGTTGCTAGATTGTTCCATTTTCCTTTCTCTTCTTGTGATATTTGTACATTTATCCTTCTAACCTTCCATTTTGTAATCTCATCAGAATCTATCATATGAAAATAAATAACAAGTTTTTATTCTAATCATTCCCATACTTGCCTCTGTTATTTATTTTCAAATGATATAAATCAAGTCGATAATCTTTAAGTAATGATACTTCTTAATTTCGCAATTGTTGTTGCTGATTCTTCTCAAATAAATGAAGAAATATAATCGTATTCGCAAGCTTGTTTGCTTACTCGATTTCTTGTGTTATTTTATTATCATTTATGTTGAAATTCACTGTTGCGACAAGATCGCAGGACGTCTTTACATTTTCATGTAATGACCCATTGATCTTGTCTTATCATTGTTTTTGTGTGGTCTTATTTTGCCTTCCTAGTTAAAGGTCTTATTTTGCCACCCCTCATTTTGCATCAATATGACAGGTCTAAATATTCTTGCGAACATAAAATCCCATGACATTGACGTCTTGCGACAAGATCGCAGGACGCCCTTACACTTTCATGTAATGACCCATTGATCTTGTCTTATCATTTCTTTAGTATTTTTGCCTCTCATAGATATTTCATTTGCGACAATATGACAGGCCTAAATGTTCTTGCGAATATAAAGCCCCATGACATTGCCGTCTTGTGACACTTATCACCTCCCTAATGGAGGGTGCCGCCCTTATCATCTCCCCCGGTTGCCCCTTCAAGGAGGCGTACATCGGTCATACAAGACTAGCTCCTCCCATCCGGTCTTAACAACAACCGCTTGTTTTCGCAGCCTCTTATCCCTTATACCTATAGGGTTTATGATTACGAGACTGCACCCTAAGTGGAGTTTTCTTCGCGCCGAGTGCAAGATGTGCCAAGACTTGCCAAGAATGGCCGTGACACTTCAAATGTCCTGCACTCTTGGCTCAACCGTGTACCTCGGCGCCTTGAGCATACATCGACTCCTTGGAAGAGACCCTCAAGGTCCAACTGGGTATAACCTTATATATATAGTTGGAAATCCAAGGTATCTCTCCTGATAGGCTTTCATGGGCCCCAAATTTTCCATGACTCAGTTCCGTGGAGCGGTGTAACCTTTTCCCCGAGCCATGTCAAGAGATACCCCTTATATGACGCACTTTAGGTCTTACATTTGCCTCTTGCGAAATATCATTCGCGAACTAGGTGTACGCCATAAAGGTTCGTCCCATTCACTCACTTTTTCATTTTTGTTAATTCATTCAATCATTCATTTTTGGTTTTCTCTTGTTATTTTGTTTGCGAAACTATCGCACAATCTTGCATTGTTTATTCATTTTAGGTTTTCAATTCTTCAATCAAATTTTCATACATTCTTGATGGCGAGATTCTCTCGTATTTCTTCTTCAATTACTGTTTCTTCCTCTTACTCTTGATATGCCTTTATCATTGATTTCGATAATAATGATTATTCATTTCTTACACTTTTGCTCATGTCGCTTCTCGCCTCCGCACCATTCAAACCTCTTAATGATTCCTTTCCATCATGATTTTCCACTGTTTTCATGCACTTTCTTCGCGATGTATCTTCATATCTTGTATCTATGGTATCTACCAACAATCTTTCTCTTCTTTGTTCATCTTTTATATTTTGCTTCCAGCCCTTTGTTTTTGCAGCTCTTTCCTCGCAACTCTCCACATCAATCTCATAGCATTTTTGTCCTTCCATCCAAGCCTCCCTTTATAACTCCAACACCGCTAGGATGAGGAAACTTTATACACTGATGATAAGTCGACGCTACACCCAAAATTTCGTGCAACCATGGCCTTCCGATCAATGCATTACAAGGGGACTCCACATCGACTACACAAAACAAAATTTCAGTTGATAATCCTTGCAAGGGTATTCTCATATGAACTTCTCCTTTAGGCTTATTCGATTTGCCATTGAAACCGTATATTTTATACGTCGAAGGTATCAACTCTTCATCCTTCCCACCCATAGTCTTGTAAGTATGGTAAAAAGAATGTTTACCGAGCTCCCGTATCAATTAAGATTCTATTGATCGCCCAGAATTCTCTCGCTTCATCATCTTCGCCATCTACAGGTTTTGGATTAATTTCCAATTTTACGACCAATGGGCTATCATGCGTCTCTCGCCTTCAGAATCTCTTCCGCAGTGAAAGAAATAATCTGCATTTGTCATTCATTTAATCACACGCCTTCGCGATGTTCATCACTTCTCTATTATCGCATCCCTCGCAAAAAACCCTACCGAGAACATTATCATGAAAATCTTCAATTGCTCTGTGTATGAATGTATAATGGAGTTGCAAAACAAATTTTTCGCTTTCGCTCCAACTTCTATTACGAATGTTTCTTTCCCTTTGCCGAGTTTGTCCTCCGTGCATTTCTCAAGGTGGTGGTAACGGTTGAACCTTCTCTTCACTTTTTATAAAATGATTCACTTTCCTTGGTCAATCATTCTCGAGGATGATTCTTTTTATATTTCTCGCAGCCATTTGTTAGGTGTCCATGAAAGCGGTGGTAAGAATGTAACTCGTGGGCTTCTATCACTTGGTGGTGGCTCATTCCCATATTCCATGGTGCGTATGTTTTCCATCAAGAGTATAGCTTCCCATATTTTTTCCACACTAGTATTTAATGGTGGCATTTTGATTTCCTCCCATACTACTCGTGACTTCGCTGCCCTCCATGATAATTCGCGCTTCGACCTCCATAAGTTTCTTGCGGATGATCAAGTCTTTGAATTTTGTTATTGCCGCCACGGTTGTAGTAGTTCCTTTCTCTTTCAAATTCTTCCTGATCACGGCTTCCCATAGCTACTATCTTTGGCTGTCCATCATCTATCACCCTTTCTTGTTGCCCTTGCGAAGTGCTCTGCCATCGTGTTTATCAATTTGGGTAATAAGCTTGCATTCGCAAAGATTTGAATTTGTATTCGCAACTGGGTATGATTCCATCTCATTTTGCCTTTCTTCTAGAGCAATATATTCCTCCTGAAGTTCTCGCAACTCAGTCATTGTAATTGCATTATTGACTCTAAAAATTTGAATATATAACAAATTGGTTGCGAACATAGCGTTTATGAATGATAGAATAAGATATCTTTCATCCATTCGCCCAGCCATTTCGCTACACATTGTCTTCCACCTCACATTTAAGTGTCTCAAACTTTCACCAACTCTTTGTTTCAGCCCAAATACATCTTCAATTCCAAGTCGCGAGGAGTTGTTACTTATATATGCCCCTAAGAATATAGCTTGTAAATGGTTGAATGACGTGATTGTGTTTCTTAGTAAACCTCAAACCATTTCAAATGCTTCTCCGTTAAACTTGATGCAAAATATTTGCACAATATGGCGTCATGATTTTCCCATTGTAGCATACATCTCACATACGCTTTGATGTGTTGTATTGCCATGCAAGTTGTTCCATCAAAAATGCTGGTTAATGCGGGTAAATTGCACTTTGGGGTATTCCTCCTAATCGCACCTCTAGTGTAAAGGGGGTTTTCGCAGCTTCTTCGATGGCCTCATCCAATTGTCTTCTTCCTCCTCCCCTTATATTGTTCAACATTCCTCTCATCTCTGCCAATTCTCTTAAGATTTGTTCATTTACATCAGGATTCGAATTTATTGGTCTTTTTAGCTCGCCTCTCCTTCGCTTCATGTCTACTTTGGTTTTCTTGTTCAAGATTTTCTTCTCTTCTTTCTCTCACGACTTTCTCTTCATCTTGTTCACGAATTCGCACACCATTATATCTATCATTTTCTTTCTTGGTTGTCTATCGGTTCTCCTTTGTATTCTTTCATATTCTTCATTGATATTTCCATTGTTGCATTTTGCTCGCCTTCTTTCTCGATTGTCATGATTGTTCTCGCGAATTGCTTCCTCCAATTCTCGTTCTTCCATTTCTACTCTTAATCTTTCCCTTTCGCAAGCTAGACGCGCTTGTTCAATATAATGTCTTTCGATTTCATCTTCAATCTCCTTTTGTTTCCTCCGTGTTTCTCTCCCGTGTAGTATTCTTCTTCCTTCTTCCTGATTTTCTTCACCAATTGGATTATTCTACTGCCTATTATCTTGATTTCCGTCATTTTGGCCATTCTGTAAAATCTCAGGACGTAGAATACACACCACTTCCCTTCTTTCGCAGCATCCTTCACCGAGATTTGGCTCTCTTTCTAGATTTTCTTCATTAACATTTTCTACGGGTAATTTTCTCCTCGTATCATCTCTAACCGATCCCGATCTTGACCTCGGTATTACTTCTCGACCTTCTATTCTCGCAACCTCATATTTTCCATTCTTAGCTCATGGTTTTTCCTTGTTAAATTTGCACGCTCTTCCGCTTCTAACCGCCTTTCTTCATGTATTGTTTGCCTCAAAGCTTCTAATGTCACGATTTCTTCATTTCCATGAATTGTTTCTCCCATCTCTTCTCGATTTCTCTCTTGTCCATTATTTATCAATTGTTGCACTTCTTCTCTTTCTTCCGTAGAATATGATCTCCATGTATGCACACTCACCCTATCATAATCTATTACTCTATTCGGTGCTGGTTGAATTGGTGGTTGAATTTTACCTTCTTCTCTATTTCTTGCGTTTATTCTTGATGGTTCACCTACTTCATTTCTCCTTTCTCCAGCCTAATCTCCCGCTTCTTCTAACAGTTGTTGGTTGTTCTCGATGCATTCCTTCTTCTAGCCATTTCTCAATTTCAAGTAGTTGTTGAAAATTATACTTAAATTTCTTTCTTGTTACTCCCGATTCTTTCAATTCACAAGGTTTATCTCTACTCACTCCTGCTTAGCGCCATTATGTAGTTGCAGAAATCCTACACTACACCCCTCACTAGAATATACACAATTAAGTCATTTTAAGATGAATGATTATGATTTCTATTGATTGAATACTTGAATCTTTACAATATGAAATAGAAATGAGTTAAAGAATTACAATCACTCTAAAACTTTCTCTCTCCTCAAGACTTGCTTAACAATTCAAAAAGAACTCCCTCACAACAGATTTACTCAACCCTTTATATAGGGTAGTACACAGAGGGATGACAAATAAGCCCCTTTATTTTCGAGAATGTCTTGCGAAATATCGCAAGTGTACATGTATCAATTCTCGCGACACTCCTAAATTTCGCTGAATCTTCACATCTTTCTCATGTTTTGGTTGTCGTCATTCATTGCGTCATTTATTTTACTTCCCTGCGACTCCCTCGCAATGTCGTCATTTACTAATCTCGCGAAGTATTGATGTCGCGATATTCTGATCCTACAATTTGGATTTGCTTGTGATTTTCTTATATATGTTTATGGCTTTTGAGAAAGCCATGTCTTGCTAGATTGTTTGTAACTAGGGTTTATGATTGAAACCACTCGGAGTTTAAGGCTATTTTGAATATGATTAATTCTTAATATTGTTTATCGATTTATCGAAGTATGAGTTGTCGCTTCACCGGTTTTGTAGAACCTTTGTGTATAATTGTTAGGATATCAAATATATTTATCTCATTGTCTGATATTTCATGCTTGGGTTAATTCCTTAGATGGGGTATGCTTAGAATAGCCAGATATTATTTGTGAACCTATATTTAGTCTCGTATAATTTTCTCACTAATACAATTTGATGGTACATGCTTGGATTTAGTCTTTTGATGTGCCATACTTAGGGTGTCCCAATGATATTTGCGAGTCTAATACATATAATAGGTGATGTCGATAGAACGGACGATAAATAAATATTCATGAGTTATGTTTCATTTCAGTAATCAAATAGAAATAGTGGTGGATATGGTAAACCCTAGTTACTGTCTTTCCCATTGATTTTATTTATTTCAGTAATTTTATTATTTCGTTTTACATTTCTCATTATAAAAATCTCAAAAATCATTTCTTGTTAGTTCATTAAAGATATTGATTAGAGTATTTCCACCGCTCCCTGTGGTTCGACCCGTACTTGCCTCTGTCTACTAGTTAGACACCGTGCGATTGCGGTTATTACATATAGGAAATCCCGAAAGCCTATCAGATATTACCTAGTCAATGAACTCATGTTAGAATATATCCTCCATACACAAGATATCAATGTAACCGTGAAGACCAAAATAAGTGGTCGTGAAGTTTGTGCACGAGTGAAGATACAATCAAAGATATCCTAGATAATTGTGGAATCAAATTTATAGATATTACCTAGTTATCTCCTAGGTTTACCTAACTCTATAAATAATAGATAGCAACCCGTGCTTCGCACCAGGTATAGCCTAGTTCATGATTGGGTCAGAATTGCTCACGGGGAGTAAAAATGCAAATTAGTCGTAATTCAGGTTTGAATCAGCAACATAGTGTTTGAACTACTCCCGGTGCAGATGTAAGATGCACTTCTTAATTCGTTAAATTAAGAGACTGAAATAAAAAAACCCCGAAAAAAAGGTAAGCCGGATTCCTCCAACATTGTGTTGCTACAATCAAAATTATTGTAACAACTTTTCTATAGCAAGTTAGAAACGATACAACTTTACAGCGAAGGGATAAAACGGATGTTTAAAATGCCGAAAAATAGCGCTGGGCGCAATTCCATCTAATTTAGGAAGCCTCCTTGAAACATGCACATAGAGATTCTCTCCATATCAAGTATAAAATATCTTCTTCTAAATCTTCTATCACTAAACTTGCATCAACTGGGAAGTTGAGATTGCTATTGTTTGTTTGTCTTAATCACTTTACCTTCGGAAGAAAATGTTGCAACCACCAAGGCTGAAGGTAAATTTACCAATCGATGAAGCATAATTGTGTTCAATCTAAGAAATTCACAAATGATAGCATAAATGTTCAAACATCTCATACGAAAAATGGAATTAATGTCTTCCTGACATAACTAAAGATCAATACAGGCATCTACCTGTTTTATAAATCTCTTAGCCGAGATATCATTTTTTTTTCCATTTTCCGTCCTTTGAGGTAACTCCCATTTGTTTTTTAGTTGTTTTCCAAAGCTTGCTTGCACCTTGGCCTAAGATTCATTCAGTTGTTTTCCTGTCTACTCTACACATATGGAAAATGAATAAGATCCTTCATGTATCTATCCACTTCCCTTTCATAGAGTTTTTTGGTTCAAGCCAATGTTTTATAAGATTCTCCTCCAACAAAACATTTAAAGAGTTCCATCAAATTTCTAGATTAAGGTGTAAATATTCTACTACATTAAGTACACCAATGTTCAAGTACATAGTATTTGTACCTGGTTCAACTTTTTAAAGTATGAGTTCATATATCTCTGCATTTAGCAATCATAATGTTAGTACCAATTGATGAAGCTAGCATTTATAGAGGAAGGAAATGCGCTGGTTACCTGGGTACTTTCCAACCTCAAATACTAAAAATAACAAATATTTCTTTCATGGGGTGTGGAGATTCTCTGAAGTAAAGTTTTTATATATGCTTAATATTTGTGATTAATTAAAAAACAGTTGTCACAGATTAGAAATGAACCTGCAGTAGACAACCATCATGCTGCTTTGTGAATTTCAGTACCAAAGATGGGAACACCCAACTCATCACTTGAAGTTTTTTAGCTGAAACATCCATATTTAGTATTGTTTTCTCAGTACTTGGGAGGTTACATGTACTTTTGTAAATGTAATACACATGCACACACAAATAAAGATAAACGACATGATCAACTCATTAAGGCTTTCTTGAGATCATAGACCTTTCAGAGGAAGAAATTTCAGAGCACAATCAACATCATCCTCTGTAACCTAGCAAAGTTTTAAAATTTCAAAGTAGAATCAACATCATCTTCTTTCAGAGGCAGAACTTTCAGAGCAGAATCAACATCATCGTGTGCAACCTAGCAAAATTCTAAACTTTGAAAGCATAATCAACATTATCATAACCTGTTGCAAGTAATATAATAGCAAATATTACTCCTAGAGTGAGTCGACTCACTTCGTACAATAACTATTCATGGTATCCCCTTCATAAGTGGCTCCAGTTGGTACTTCTGTTGTATGGAGGTTGTTGCATTATGAAAATAATTCAAAGTTAAAATAGGATACAAACGAATATAAGAACAATACATATCTCATAACCAATACAACTTAATCCAGGTACAATTTAAAATTTATTCCCTGAGCCCGAATGCAAAGTCATCATATCTCTGTATACGTCTTCATCGTTGCAGTACTCCTGTATTAGTTGGAGTATAGAAAAGCTGATGGTATAACTGGTACTGCATGTTGGTCTGCTTTTTTTTTTCCTTTATCTATGGGTTGCTTGTTTGCCATCTTGAGATTGTGTACATATATTACATTTCATATACAGAACTACAGAGAATTTGATTTTCTCAATCATGTTGCTGGTTTTGGAACAAGGGATTTAGATTGTGTTTGATTATCTCGTTTCTTTTAGTTATAATTGTTTTAGTACTCTAAGATACCTTCTCATCTGTGGTTTAATATGGTTGGAAAACATCCAACAGATGAATTCAAGTTTTGGTAGTCCTTGACCAATAATTCATTTTGGTAGGTGTCAGAAATTCCATTAAAACGGAACACCGAGTAGGCATTGCCTTAAACCATCAAAGAAAAGGAAAATATATAGTTACCTAAATCTTAGACTCAACAGTAAAAGAAAACCACAAAATCAACCCTTGGGACTGAAAAGCACAAAACAAAAACTAAAAGGAAAACATAAAAGCAAATAAATGAATCTTAGGCTTAGTTTGGTATTGCTGCGGCTTTTATAAAAGCACTTTTCTGTTGTGTGTTGATATGTTGTGTTGTGAGAAAAAATCAGTTAGACGTTTGGTAAAATATTAATTAAAGTTAAAGCCGATTAAAAAAGCAATCAAAGTGTGTTTGGTAAAATATCAGATTCAACCATTGTTGTTGTGGCAAATGACGAAAACAGACATATCTCTGAAAATAGTTTTATTCAATTTTATTGGGTTTAAAATTAATTAATTTTTTTATTCTTAAGTATAAATATATAAAATATTAAATTTACTATTATTATGATTGTTAAAAAAATTTATTTTACTTAACCACTTTTTAGTATATATATTTATTTAATTTTCAAACAAAAAATCAAACTAAAATTAAGTAATTACTTAATATTTGTTTTTATTTTTATTTTTATTTTTGACAAATTAAATGAAATGATATCATAAAATAGTTTGAAAATAAAATATAATAATATTTAAAAAAATAAAATAGAAGAAATAGAAAATTAATTATACATATATTTAAGGGTATTTTTCTCATTAAAAAAATAAAATAGGGACAAAAAGATAAATCAAGCATTAAATTTTGGTGGGACCAAAGCTTATGCTTTTGTAACTTTTAAAAGGAACGCGCAATTGGGGGATAAAAAAAGTAATTGGGGATATAGATTACTTCTCCCAACCCATGGTGTCTCGATAAGGTGATTTTTGGGTATGAAAATACCAAAATACCCTTTGCTTAATTAAAAAACATTATGAAAAGACCATACTACCCTTTCTACTAAAACATTAAAATCAAAAACCAAATCAAATATCCCCCATTTTCAGTTCCTCGCACTCAGACCGTTAGGGGCTTTAGGTTCAAAAAAATTTCGTTGTTCTTCATCGCTCTTCATCGTTCTTCGTCGATTAATCGTCGATTCAAAAATTTCTTCGTCGATTAACCAACCCGAATCATTAACAATGCCTCCACGAAAGAAACCAAATGCCCAATCGAACTCAACATCATCGATTGCTGAACAAAACAAAGCGGAAAGACTTGCTAAGATTGCTCAAGAGCAAGAACACGAAGAAGCAACGTTATCCGACGATCAACTACACAAATATATGGCTTCAGAGAAGGTAAGTCATTTAAAACTACTTTTTAGGTGTTTAAATCGATCTATGGCAATGGGTTCAGCTTTAGAATCGCGAACCCTAACTCAAACAGTTGAGTTTCGAGAGAGTACCGATTGAAATTTATATGAATACAAAGGCGGGTTTATGAGTTCCTATTGAATCTATGATGAATACAAGGTGTTGCTTACAACCCCTTAATAACCAGAGACCAATTTTCACTACCGCATTCAATCTAGGATGAATACAAAGGCCGGTTTGTAGTACCATCAGTGTTTGATAATAATTCGTGTATGCCGAGTGGACTTAAAACATACAGAGAGTTTATGAATTTGCCACCAAGACTGCATTGTTTTTTGATTCATTCTATGCCGGTGTTAAGTACCGGCATTTGTTTCTAATATTTTCGAGCATGCCAGTACTTTAAAACATACAGGAGAGTGTATGAATTTGTCACTAGTACCTAGATAGATTTTTGGTTTTTTTACATGCCTATTTGTACCGCGTTGTTTTTAAATAATTAGAGAATGCCGGTAGTAGACTTAAAACATACAGAACATTGTCAACAAGGCCGGCATAGATTTTAGGTTTCATTTGTATGCCGTAGTTGCTACCGCACTATCGATACCAATGTGTACTGCCGAACATTGTACCCGTTGTCTAGTTTAAAGTATTCAATGCCGGTACTAAACCGGAAGTTGAGTTGTCTTATATTCATTGCTTTCCGTGTGCTTACGATATAGGTCAAAAGCAAAGGAAGCCAACAAAAGAAAAAATAAAGATGTTGTCACTAAGAGAAGAAGGAGGGACGGTCTTGATACTCCTCGCCGCCTCCTCGAGGGAAAGATGAAGGTCGTAAGATTCGTTTGGGGGCTGGTACAAGAGGGATAATTTGGGAGAGTGGTGTTGACCGTAGTCGACTTGCAATCCGTGAGCACAATGAGCAAGATGAGCAAGATGAAGAGGAAAGTCAATTAGCAAGCCAAAGCGGGTTGGTGGCCCAAGTCAACAACCAACACAAGACAATGGCAAGAAGGGGAAGGGCAACGCCAAAGTGAAAGTTAAGGGTTCTCACCTTCCTCACATTGATGACATGATTCCCGACCTTGATCGTGGTAGAATTTGGGGCCGAAGCTCCTAACCGAAAATACTATTTGGATACAAGGACTCGTGGGCTCGTACTCATCTATCAAACCTATGTAAGCATTTTCTATCTTGTACATATGTATTGTTGTGTATTTATGTAAAATCTCTTAATTGTATTGTCTCTCCTAATTGTAGGATCATAAGAAGGTCATGGTTTGCCAAAACCAAGCCGCGATGGTTGGGACTTGTCCGAGGAATGTGAAGAGGTCCAAAGAATAGTAAAGGATTCTCGTCTATATGCTTTGGTTGAAAACTATGTGAAGCCCGATTCTCATATCACAATTGCTTCGTCGAAAGGTATCATGGTGAAACCGATACCATGCACTTCCCTTTGGGGAGATGACCTTCATCCTCGAAGATGCTCGTAACATTCTAGGCTTGAATGTTATCGGCAAATCAATTGCGTATGAGTTGAGTCTCTAGACCTAGAATGGTCGAAGTTGCACCTATTCCGACTAACAAGCTATTTGGTTGGGACTACAAAACTTCGTGGAGAGCTTTTATGAATCCACGTCCTGGGTAAGACAAAGACAATCAAGTTGACGCCGCTTAAGAAGAATTTTGAAAAGACAAAGAAAAGAAGTTTGGAGGATGGATGGGACCCTAAACAAATTCGCTATCATCGTCGCCGCACACTGTTGTACATCTTGGGCACTAGGGTATTCCCGACACCAATGGCAACAGGGGTTAGTGCGAACTACCTTCAAGCACTTGGATCCGTTGGAAGATGTCTATGGATATTCTTGGGGCACCGCGGTAATGGCACATTTGATGATGGAGATGAGAAGGGCCTCTAAGGCTAAAACCAACCAATTTGTCTGAATTTCACTCTACCGCAGTAAATTTGTTCTTAAACTTATGTTATTGTGTATATTGTTCATATGTACTCTTATCGTGAACTTAGAAACAAAACTTATTGCTTCACATTGGAATAGGTGTGGGCTTATGTACACTTCCCAACCTTGTTCAAGGCCTACCCTCCTTGAAGATCATAGATCTTCCAGTAACCCGATACGCCTAGCTAAGAGATACGAGTTCAACAAGACTCCAAAGCCCTAACATGGGTCGACCGATCGATATGAGATTGGCTTTGGACGCAATGAGTACCAAAGATGTTGTGTTCGACCCTTACAAGGAGGCTAGAGGAAACCGGCAGGTTTTGAGGTTTGGTAACGCGCATTTTACCATGGGCCGTTGTTCCACCCAAAAGGATACGTTATGGCTAATCCTACGCGTGTGATGCGTCAACTTGATATAAGCAATTAGCATTTTTCCGGACTTTTCTTTTCAATGTTTTGATCTCGACCTTTCTAAAGGTTATTCAACTCCAAATCGGTTGCATGTAGAGTATGTTCCAAACCGACCCAACAGATTGGAGGATAGGGAACCACGCTCGTTTGGTAGATTTTAGTCAATGGGAAAAGTTGGAGATTGCTGAAAACGGTGATGAAGTTGATGCCGATTACATGGAAGAGTACCGAATGGTCACATCCTTATGTCGTCCGCCTCCGATGACGTCCAAGTTCCTCCCGTAAAACCTCCAGCCCAACTCCCGCACAGGCACCCCCTACGATGACCCAACTAAATAACACCGTTGGATTGCTTGTAAGTATTGTTAATTGCTTCGTTTATTAATATACACATAATCATATATGTATACTAATTATGTGTTTGTTATATTAAACTAGCGGCGTCGGCTGCAAGTTAAAGAAGATGTTGGGTTGCAAATACCAGAAGGAGAGGTACTGTCCCTTGAAGAAATGAAGGAATTCGAGCAAAAGCTTGATAGAATTGAAGCAACCGACCCTAGTTCAAAAGCTTTGTTCGGGAAACTAGGAAGAAACCTGCCCAAAAGAAGCAAAAGACCTGGATTTAACTCTTTAGTTGTGTTTTTTTTTTGGATCGTGGTTGTCACATCTTGAACAATTCCAAACTTATTTTCGCTTGTACCTCGTGGTTAAACTCTTTAGTTGTTTGGTTTGCTTTTGGTTTAGGATACCGGATTAAGAACATTTGATAGCAAAATCAAGTTGGTTGGTTTATGTTGAGCGTGTTATCCTTGCAAGATTTATTTGTGACTATTTCTGGCCTAGATAAATTAGGATAACAAAGCCGGATTTTGGTACCGATTGTTTAATATTTAAACATCAATGCCGGTTCTAATAACCTACATTGAAAGTATTTATAAAACCATACCGACAAGAATACCAAAATTCAATGTTCCCCAGATAGATATTCGATGGTACCCGACAAAGAGTATTTTTCTCGATATCTATGCCGGTTTTCTCGATAATTTGAAAATTTTCATAGTTCTTTAAAACCGACCGTAAAATTGAATACTTCCATGCCGGGTGATACACCGCTTGTTTTGAATAAAAATTCATTTCAATGCTCTTCTATTTTATTCCTAATAATTAATCTATTACATTGGATTTGAATCTTTAATTAAAACATGCTAAAGATAATCTACTTCCATCCCTTTTCAACAATTACTAACCTTTGAGCCTTTCTCAACCTCTTCAAGACATTGTCCGGGAGTGGGGTGTCAAGGATCAACTTCATTGGTTCTTCTTCTCTTCAACATATTCCTTTCCCTTCATATAACACCCATCACACCCATCGATTGGCTTGCATTGGCCCTTGTGGTTTTCTCTTGACTCGCTAGTTGAACAGCTCTTGTCAAACCATTGAAACTCATCGCACTTTGGGTGATTCAAACACCTTAGAAACATTCTTCCATTTTCAGCATCATCAGTTTTGCAATCCAAAAACCGGCGTGTCCCATCACAAACCTTCTACACTTTGAATAAATAAAAGGACAAATCCATGGCTAGATGAGAAGGCGACTTGCAAATTTGACACTTGCAATGATGACTCTGTAAGAGAAGATTATATTAGTCGGGGGTCATAGTAGTGAAGATCATATTGTTAGTAAATGTACTTACTTTGCAAATAGAGGAAGATGATGAATCCCCCATCCTTTGTGAAGCTTTAACCGTGCTTGCTTTCCTAAGAGAATGATTTTTGTTATTTGGATGCTGGTTTGTGTATAATTTTCCAAAGGAATGGGGGTATTATATAGAGATGAATCTCCAACGGTCTTATTTTTCAAAAAAACTAGCCGTTTTTTTTGAATTCATCAACAACCGGCATAGACGTTGTTATAGATTGAATGCCGCTGCATCTATCCGGCGTTTCACGTAGTTTCAAACCATGCCGGATAGGTTGCATATTTGTCGCAATCTGTTAAAATTTTTTTATTACCGGCATTGTAAGCTTATCGACATACAATGCCGGTTGTATTTACCTACGTTGTATTTCACATGGTTACGACAATGCCGGCTTTGCATTTTCCAAAAAAAACTAGTCGTTGAAGTTTTTCTATATAAAGGAGCTAATTCTTGGACCCAAATAGCAAAAAAACTCGGGTTCTTATATATCTCCTTGAGAATCTTAACTTAAGAAACCCTAAACCCTAGAATAGTCATCTATAAATAGAACCTAATCCCACATAAAACAAATGGCATCGTTTGACTCGGAGGAAGATTTAGCAATCACCCAAGCATGGTACTCAAACTCGTCCTTCAACTATAGATAGCAAGCACGCTGGATTCCATGTGGTTGAAGATTTTTAGAAGTTTGTTCCCGATTACGGTAACCCGAAAGGAAGAACTGCCAACAAATCGAGCAACGACACGACATCATCCTAAATGCTGTGGTTGAGTATCTAAAAATGAAGTACTGGATCGATAACGCCTCATCACAATAGGTTGTCCCCCAACAACTCGTGAAGTATCTTTATGAATAATTCGGCACAATCTACTATTTTTCAATTTTTATGTAACCAACAAAGTTTGTGTGTTGTTTTTGTAGCATGAAGCCGTGAAAACGCGTTACTTACGGTGAAAAGGGAGAACCATTCATGTTTGAAGCCAACGTGAACCATATTGTAACCAAAGTCACTGAGTACCACCAGTTGGGGGAATCGGAAACGGATTCTTCTTAAGAAGATTGATAGTTTAGTGTAATTTGCTTAGGTTTTTAGGGTATCCAGTTAGGTATTTCGTAAGGTTTTGTGGCTATACCTCTATGTAAGCCCTCACGAGACTTACCAAAACGGAAGACCAAATTTGAAACCTATTCCGGCATATGTGTTTCGTAAGACTACAACGCCGGAAGCAAGGATGCCGGCATTATCGTAACATATTGTTCCAAGCCTCAGACACAATTCCGCATTAAAAAATAATCGATATTGAATGCCGAATTTAGCTTTGGAAAACATTTATTCCTGCATGTTTTTTGTAGGTACCGGCATTGAAAAGTTGTAACTTAACAACGCCGGTTTCGTTGCCGGCATTATCGATAGTGATTGAACCATCGCGGCTAAATTCGGCGTTAATGTTTATTAAGTTTCAATGCCGGTTTTTGGTTTGGGATGGAATTGTTTCCTGTATGTTTTTCATTCAGTACCGGCATGGTAAACGATCAATGTAACCATGCCGGTTGAATATTCCGTAGTATATTCCTTGGTAGGTAAAAAGGTTAACTCTGTACCGGCATAGTTTTTTGGTAGAATACTATGCCGGTTTATAATTCAAATTGGGGGATATCAATTACCGGCATGGTCGTAGTATGAATACCATGCCTATCGAGACAACCGCATGGTATTCATACACCTACCATGCCGGCACCGAGGTTTTTCAGTTGAAAAATGGCGGGTTTAAAGAAAAATTTGATTTTTCGACATCTTAGCAGCTTTACCTGTGTGTTGGGGATGCTTGTATGTTGTGCAAGTTTACTTTCTTGTGTTGGTTCTTCAAGAAACTCTCCATACTCGTCAAAATCATCATCCAAGGGTGTTGGTTCCACAAATACTTGCAATTGAGAATTGTTGTCGTTAGCTGAAGATTCAAGATATGCTCCTTGTTGTAGTTGAGATAAAGATTCAAGAAGAAAGATAGCAGCAAGAATCCTCTCTTCACAATCATCCTCCATTTTCCACAAAAATTTCTCTCTCAAAATATTTTCCCTCCTTCTACTCTCACCTCACTCACCCAAAAACAAATAAAACACACACTAATCATTTATAAAAAATCTTAAGATTTTTACTAATTATTATTAACCACTAAACCTGATTAGTGAGGGGTAGATTAGGATTTAAAAAAATACTTAGATAAGGGGTGACCCCGAATTGATATTTGGACTTTTTTTTTGTCCTTTTCCTATATCCCCCAATTACTAATTTTATCCCCCAATTACGTGTTCTTTAAAAGCTCCTCCTCCCCAGCTTTTAAAAATTGAGGAATTTGGGAAGTGCTTTAGGCAAAAAGCACTTTAATTTTCTTTTTTACCAAACACCAATTTCAAAAATTATTGACATATATAAGTTTTGAAAGTGCTTTTGGAAAAATAAAAGCATTACCAAACTCAGCCTTAGGCTCAATGTTATCGATGGTTCACAAAACAGTGGATGGATATTTTTGATGAATTTGTTGTTAGCATTTCTACAAACAGTTAAAGTGCCTAAGGTTTGCACTCTCAAACACAATGCTAGGTTAGGTCTATTTTAAAATAAAAATTTGGAAAATTAAAAGAGTGAATGAAGAGACATAATATCTGCAATATATGAACCGATTTTTTATCTGAATCCCTGGAACTAAAATAATAGGTTGCTTCAATAACTGGTTCATCCTCGTATATGTAATTAAAGTTCATTCAACAGGTCAGTAAAAAGCTCGAGATTACAAAAAAAAAATTAAACATTAAAATCCTAGTTGATAAATTTTTGGGAAATCGATTAAAAGAGGAGAGAGTATCCTCAAACCGGATCATCGTCCGCCATTGGTGATGTTTTGAAGAAGAATCTGTATTTTTCATCGCTTTACTCCTATCACGCTGTTTGAATAAGAAATCAAGAGTAATACCTTAATTATCAGAGAACATATATGGAGCTATGGGTGATCACTTTGAATTCAGATCTTGTAATCACAACAAATACGCTGAGAACAACTCCTATCACGGTTGTTTCTTTTTTTCTGGTTTATCTTTCGATTGTGGGGAAGTGGGGGTATATCTTTGCTCTCCTAGCGCCATGGGCGAATAGGAAGTGGGAGATAGACGGATAGTTACTTTGTGGTTGGTGTATTTTCGTCAGTTAAAAGATAAGAGGTGTAAATGAATATTGTGTGGGGTTAGAAATCTTGTGAACAGAGAAGGAGACACAAAATAGAGGGGAAGAAGAGAGAGAAATTCTATTAGATGTGTGTATGTTTAAGCCTCTATTTATATAGATAGAAGACTTGGTGTCCAAGATATGTAAACCCTAATCTTAGACACGAATGGCATATTAGTAATTAAACAATGGTTTATAACACTCCCCCTGATGACCACTGTGGCTAAGTCATTACAAGCATACCAGGAAAACTCAAAAGAGAAAAACCTGAAATTGCATAAGCATGTAAAGACTCAGACAATGTTGGACATGCATATGTTGCCTCATTAAAACCTTGACAAGGAAAACCTAATGGGACAAAACCTTGACGAAGGGAAAAGAGTACGACGCGATAAGTCCAGTAAATGCACCTTTGATGATGACGCTCCCCCTGATGAGTACTTCTGTTAAATATTGGCTTGCAAATCTTTGAGCCGTGACTTCCCAATTTGATGAACGGATTTCTTGAATTCAAAAGATTCTTGTTCTTTCATGAAGAAAATTGCTACTTGATTGACACATGTTTGTGTCTGAATTGTCCTCAGTGTCTTTATTATTAGTGCTTGATTTTATACTTATTATGGTGTTTTTATGTTTGTGTAGGTGTTTTTGGAGAAATACACTTGTGTAGAAAAAGTTGCTCAAAAAGTGCTATTTGGACCCCCTGGATAAAAGTACTAAAATCACCCTCATTTTGGATAAGGGCACCGCCAGGCACCCCTCAAGGCAACCGCTATTCGCACCCCCGTCTCTATTAGGGGGAGGTCATCCCTAACATTTTAAAAATCCAGTTTTGGCGGGAAAATCTCACAGGCTATGGCAGATTCTTGGTTCGAGTTTTGGACGTGCTAGAAAGAGACTCAATGGCTGAGATTGGTTGGGAAGACTTGACTGACATTAACAGGTGTGGTGTGGGCTTTTGCTTGGATTAAATTGGGATATATTGATCGGGTTGAAGAAGACAGAGAGCATGTGCACGAGAGGAGATGTTCACGGGATTGTACATGTCGATGGGATTTTGAGTGAGGCAGAGCGTGTTTAACTTAATCTGGGACGTCTATCCAACAAGTTCAACTAATTTGGACAACTACAGACGCGTGCAAGAGAAGAATAAGGAAATATTTCCTTAAAGAATATATCGAGTTATGGCGAGATTATATGGAGTTATGAGGGCTTATTCTTGGTCCAATTGAGTATTTAAGGGCTTATGGAGTCACAAAATGGAGGACGGAGGATTTGGGAGATATTTAGTACATTACAGAGCTTAGAAAGTCGAGTTGCAGAATCACCATTTCTGCTGCTGTGAAGAACATAAGACACACAAGGGACAGTCGTTTATGCTACAGCGCCAACGATAGCTTACATTTATCGTTCTTCAGTAATATTCGATTTGTAACAATTATACCTGTTACAAACCCGGTTTTATTCATTTTCTCCCATTTTTCATCATTTGTAACCACTTTGAGCAATGAAATCCATTTTTGAGCGTGTTTCCAACATGATGATGTGCTAATTCTCTCACAACCAAGACATTGAGGAAGCTATTTACGCATGAATAATTGGTAATTATTTATTTTTTTCTAATTTATAATTAATAAATCACTCAATCACTGCTTTTGCAGAGTTTTTAATTGTTTGCATAATTTCCTTCATTAGTTGTGATTCAATTAGATAGGTTATACTTTGTATTAAGATAATCTATGCTTAGGGGATACAGTTATTTTTTGAGAATTTGCCTGATTATATGTGAATTAAGAAATAAGGGACTTAAAAGATAATTAGAGTTTTGGATTATTTACCATAATTTATTCATGTGTAATAGTGGAATCAGTGTCTTGTTTATTCCTAATATCTTGAAATCAAATTTTAAGTTAAGTTTTCTTTATTTTTAAGTTTTATAAGTCTAAAATCTATTGCTTTCACAAGTCTCAACGAACTTTTTACTACAAGTCAATTGGAAATCTCATCACTACTTGATGAAGTCTTCTTTTGTGTTAGTCTTATAATAGTAGTTTTTTCAAGTCTCCATGCTTGTGTCTTGGATTGCTAGATTCTCGGAGATGATTTGCAAAAGTAGTTGATGTAGTTTCTTCAACAAAGTGCCAATACAAAGTTATAGTACCAAAGGTAAGCAAAGTTTTTGATCATACCTTATATATGGATCATATCCAAATTCCTAAAGGGCTTGTAATATTCATTTGGTCTAACAAAATGACCTAGTTAATGGTGGGAATCCACCAAATAACTGAAATTGATAGTTTTCTTAATTTCCTGTTTTCAATGCAGAGTGGAGTCAAAAATTCAGTCAAGCAGGATGTTGACTTATTTTTCTTAAGAAGATGATCAAAGAGAATGATATACTGTGAGACTTCTTCTTTGACATTTTGTCCTTATTCTGAATCACTTTCATCAGAAAGTTCATCTAACTGTTCATCAAGACGGGCTTCCCAGTTAAGTGAGGATTTAGAAGAAGACGTCGAAGCAGAATTCTCAGCAGAATCAGGACACTTGACCAAGTTGGGATGTCCGCAAGCTGGAGGTGCATGATCAGCGATGTTCTTGTCCATATTAGATCACTACAAACACATACTTATAAGATCTTTAATGTGTTTGCCTTCTATAATACCAATTTAAAATGCGGGGGTCTCACTACCACACCCAACAATTCGTTTGGCAATCTGAGAGGACTTACTCCAATACACTTTCTAGAGAATCAACTAGACAGTCAGACTCAATCTAGAGTAAAGTATATCAAAGAGTTTATTATCTCTATTTCACAATGTAATCAGCAAATCAAACAGATAGAAATCCGCGAGGCTGATTATTATGTGAAACAACTTGAACGGTATCAAAGACCAATGTTCAAGTGGCAATCAATGTAAATCAACAACCAAAGGTTGGATATTATAAGTGATTGATATAAATGCACAACCTGTGATTTTTCAATTATATAACAAAATATAATGCGGAAAAGAAATAACACAGATACCAGAAATTTGTTAACGAGGAAACCGCAAATGCAGAAAAACCCCGGGACCTAATCCAGATTGAACACCACATTGTATTAAGCCACTACATACTCTAGCCTACTACCAATTAACTTCGGACTGGACTGTAGTTGAACCCTAATCAATCTCACATTGATTCAAGGTACAGTTGCGCTACTTACGTCTCTTATCCTAACAGGATACTACGCACTTGATTCCCTTAGTTGATCTCACCCACAACCAAGAATTGCTACGACCCAAAGTCGAAGACTTGATAAACAAATCTGTCTCACACAGAAAAGTCTATAGATTGAATAAATCTATCTCCCACAAAAATACCCAAGAGTTTTTGTTCCATATTTTGATAAATCACGGTGAAAGGAACCAATTTATAAACCGGTCTTATATTCCCGAAGAACAACCTAGTATTATCAATCACCTCACAATAATCTTAATCGACTAGCGAAACAAAATATTATGGAATCACAAACGATTATACGAAGATGTTTGTGATTACTTTTATCTTGCATGTCGGAGAAATTAATCTCGATCAATTATTTCAATTGTACTCAATACGATAGAATCGGGCAAGATCAGAACACGCAACTACAAAGAGAATAGTTGGGTATGGCTTCACAATCCCAATGAAGTCTTTGAAGTCGTTAACCTACAGGGTCTCGAAGAAACCTAAGTGTTGATGGTGGATTTTCATTTAAGGCTAAAATTGTAAAAGCCAAAATTATGCGCTAACATCTTGCAAAAGATAAAGCCATTAATAAGTGATGAATACTTCTTCACTTTACTAATTCACCTAGAATGGAGCATATGGCAACAATCCCAGTATTCTGTGAATTAAATACACGAAATTCATCCAGGTTGGAGCATGTGGAAACAATCCCATATACCCTGTGAATTTACAACATTATTAATTAATGCATAACCAGCCTTGTATTTCCTGTACTCATTACCGGTGCAGCATGACGACTGAGTGTTGTTCTCAGCAGAGCAACACGAACCTCCAAGCATTAATAATGAAGCATGTACGAAATACCCGTACAGGCTACAACTCTCGGTGTGTTATACTAGCCCGATTTAGCATACAAACTCTCGGTGTGTTATACTAGCCCGATTGAGCATACAACTCTCGGTGTGTTATACTAGCCCGATTGAGCATACATCTATCGGTGTGTTATACTAGCCCGATTGAGCATGTTTGAACCTGGACTGTCCATATCAGTCTCAGAAACGATCACAACCATCCAACTTCACCAGCATGATTGGATGGCTTAGATTGAATCCATGACCCCAAGAAGGTATTGGAATATTCACTACCGACCCAACGCGGACCCCGCATGGTCGGTCTCCCCAAAAGGGTGGCAGAGCTTGCCAAACCGTCCAAACCAAAACAATATGGACGAAAAACCCTAAATAGGGTTTGCGGCACATTACATGTATCGCAAAACAGTATCAACCATCCATCTTCGCAGGCATAGATGGGGGTGTAAATGTAGATTCAAAGGGCCCAGAGCATGTCAACACAAACACCGTGGGCCCGCCTACATACATGACCGATTGGTAAGGACCAACTATAGTTGGTCGTTCCAGTTCGTGCGCCCAAACAAGGCATGACGCACGGCCGGTGAAACCCTAATTAGGGTTTGAATAATCACGAGCGTCCATTTTCTCCTAAATGAATGAAGGGTCCAGGATTAGACTAAGCAGGTCCGGTGCGTATCAACATGACCACAGTTGGCCCATCTATCTCCACACCCGATCGACCAAGGCATATCATGCCTGTTTGCCTCGATTCGCATGCCCGAACTAGGCATGGTCGCACCTCCCAATTGCAAACTAATCTCGACCACTCAACTTTGCCGACAAATTGAGTGGCTTAGATCACGTTTCTATGGGATATTAAGATATGGACGTGTATACCAGCTCGTCTCGTCTCAGATACTGTGACTAATCGACCAAGACCGACCAAGCTTGGTCGTCTTGAAATGCGCGCCCGAAGTGGGCATGATGCGCGGCTTTTGCGGCACCAGATTACATTGCAAATTGATCTCGACCACTCAACTTCGCCGACAAATTGAGTGGCCCAGATCACACTTTCATGAGACAATGAGGTATGGGCGCCTACACCGTCATGTCGTCTACACACATGCACAATCGGCCCTTCCAAAATTGTATCCCAAGCTTGGATTCGACCAAGCTGAAGAGTGATGCTTGCGCACCTCTTCAAAAACCCTAATTTCACCAACGGTCGCAGATGAGTGTCTCAAAGTTCATCTCGTTCGTACAACTTCACCGGCTTGTTTATACAACCATGGTCAGGAGTTAATTGGTCAGTGAGGCGTCATGGTGATCACCACCCGTCACTTTACCACACCATGATGCGCACTTAGAATACACACGATACTTCACAAGTATCGACTTCCTAAATAACTTAGTTATTTAATCTAGCATTACATGCTACTTTCTGTGGGTCCCATGATCCACACACTCGAGACATCAATCATGTCACAAATTGGGGGATACATACTGGGGTATTGGTCTGGCGGCTTACAGCGTGCAACGCGCCATCACAAGAACATGTCAGGAAGTCATGGACGGTTAGAGATGATAGGAGAAGTGGGCAAGACTGGTCGTGTAACACTAACACACAACTCCACTACTCCATCACTCCACTTCCTCCACTTCCCATGAGAGACGTGAATAAGGCTCAAATGACTTGTATAAATAGGTTCTCATCCCTATTTCCAAAAAAAAAAAAACAAGTCCAGACAACAGAGGCAAGTGTTGATACCATCGTATTCAAACACCGAATCGATAGCTTACATCCTGCAAGCCGGTTCAGCTTTCCGATACAAGTCATACATAACCAACACCTTCACAATCTCAACACCTTCTTCGCTTCTCTCCCTAAGATCAACCCCATCTCCTTCACTTTGTGACCGAAACAAGTCTGGAACGGCCATTTCTTGGTTTAGGCCGGATTTGCACAGATTGATTTCTCGAATCTACAAGCACTCCCGTGTAATGCATTTGTTTAAGGTTTAAACTCATTTCTCATCCACACATCCCAAATTACCAAAACCGGCAGAGATAGTTTTCAACCATAAACACTAAGGTTAAAGAAGAATCGACTCTAGTTATGCAACTAGTAACACACATGAGGTGTGGGGATTAGGTTTCCCAGTTGCTAGAGTTCTCCTTTATATAGTTTTCAAATCAGGGTTTGCAATCCAAGTTACCTTGGTAACAAAGCATTCAATATTCACATTTAGATGAAAAACCTGATTCAACCAAGCTAATATATTTCAACCGTTAGATCGAACTTAGCTTGTTACACACAAATGAAACATACCATCATTTAGGTTTATGTAACCGTACCTAAACGTGCACACCATGTTGGTTCAAAAATAGTTAACTGACGTTAGCTATATGATCACTCTCATATCAACCTTATTCATCTTAACCATAACTAGTTCAAATGACTCAAATGAAACTAGTTAAAGAGTTGTTAAATTATTATATTATCATAGAATTATACAAGAACACAATTGACGTAAAATCGGTTTGATTCACTTGAATCAATCATGAACATTATAGCCACGGTTTGCAAAGATTGCATAACTTATTATATAAATGTTTATGTTCATGTTTATAACCGATTTTAGAACTTTAACCTTCAAGTATGCAAACGGGTATGCATACTTGAAATACCCGGACCAAGATTGAGTTACGCCAGTACGCAAATGGGTACGCAAACTTAAAATCCCAGCAGAAATTCTCGGACATGAACCTGTACGCTAGTACGTAAACGGATACGCATACTTAGGTTCCCAGATTTCTCAAACCAACAGGTACGCAAACGGGTGCGCATACTATGGTTCTCGGACATGGATTACATAGCAATAGTGCACAACATGACATATCCAATAATGGTTAAGTGTTATAAACTATTATTTCAATCATTGAAACTTTCTAAGAGGATGACAATAGACGTTTTCACACACTATTAACATCAAAGCAATTTTCAAGTTATTGAAATAACCATTACGAAACATTCCAAGACAACACCAAATGATTGTATCACACAAACCATGTAAGATGTTTACTTAGCAATTTTCACATGATATAAGATGAACTTGGTCGAAACGAAATCTTACCAACACATATTTCGAGAAATATGTAAGCGAGATAAACTCGGCTCGAAATCTCAAATATGTATTTAGAAAACTATATCGTAACACGACTTATGTCTCAATATAGGAGATATAGTAGAAATAGACTTTCCAAGTGATAGATGAGTTTAAGTCTCCACATACCTTTTGTCGATGAAGTTCCACAAGCTCTCCTTAGTAGCTCTTCGTCTTCAAATGATGAACGCCGTGAAAACTAAGCTCAACTACACAATCTATGTCCTAGTCCAAGACATCTATAAATAGGCTAGAAATCAAGACTTATAGTTTGATCACTAACATTGACAAACATGCTTGAGATAGCAACGCATGCGAGTTCGACCGAGCATTGCTTTAACAAGACATGAACCTTACGCCAGTACGCGAACGGGTGCGCATACTTAGGATCCTGGATTTCTCAAGCTAACAGGTACGCGTACGTGTACGCATACTATGGTTCTAGGACATGGATTACATATGTGCAGGAGTACACAACATATCATATCCAATAATGGTTAAGTGTTCTAAACTCTTATTCAAACATTGAAACTTTCTTAGAGGATGACAATATCCGTTTTCACACACTATTAGCATCAAAGAAACTTTCAAGTGATTGAAATAATCATAACGAAACATTCTAAGTCTACACGAAATGATTGCATCACACAAACCATGTAAGATGTTACTCGGAAATTTTCACATGATCATCTTTTTACTTGCGTCAAGAATATAAGATGAACTTCGTCGAAGCGAAAGCTTGCCAACACTTATTCCGAGAAATATGTAAGAGAGTTAAACTCAGCTCGAAATCTCACGTGTGCATAATAGAAAATTATATTGTAACACGACTTATGTCTCACTATAGGAGATAGAGTAGAAATATACTTTCCAAGTGATAGATGAGTTTCAGTCTCCACATACCTTTTGTTGATGAAGTTCCATAAGCTCTCCTTAGTAGTTCTTCGTCTTAAAATGATGAACGTCGTGAAGTCTAAGGCTTAACTACAAAATCTATGTCCTAGTCAGAGACATCTATAAGTAGACTAGAAATCAAGACTTATAGTTTTGATCACTAACATTGACAAACATGCTTGAGATAGCAATGCATGCGAGTTCGACCGAGCAGTGCTCTAACAATCTCCCCCTTTGTCAATTTTGGTGACAAAACTATCAATACATATCGATTACAAAATAAATAAAACTTTGTAGCTTCTCATCCAAATGCTTGATCTCCTTGGCATCTTCAACACAACTCGAAATCTTCGTCACTTCCAAGTACTCCATGATTCTAAACGTGTTCAACTCAGCATCATAGTTGTTGAAAATCCGTAGCGATAACAATGAGAAAACAAATGTTATCAATCATTGTTATACAGTGTCATAGTATCATTACACAACATCAAAGTTCAATTGTATCACAACTTTGACAACAATACTATGGTGATATGTATCACTCCCCCTTAGTCAATACTTCATCTCGACATGAAAACCACTCCCCCTTACATAATGATTGTAAACCATATGTATTTGTAGTATGAAACTACACATTAATTCTCCCCCTTTTTGTCAATATAAATTGGCAAAGGTACGAAAACTAGTGGGATCCTCATGAAATTTTCATAGAGATACTTCATGACCAAAAGAAAGCACATATCAACTTTTTTTGATGCAATCATATAGCCGAAACTAAATGCATTCATCAAGGAGTTTATAAAGATACAAGATAACCCTTATAATATTCCACAGCCGCACTCCCCACAAATATTTGGAAATTAAACACAAGTTCAAAAAGAACTCTCCCCCATAAATGTCATTCCCGAAACAACAACAAGAGCGACCTTACTTTTACGAGAAAAAAAGGATTTCTTTGGATATAATCAAATCACATAAGAACAAGAATTTGTATCCAAAAATCACAATTGAATTAGCCATAAAAATGATCAATTCAATTGGCCATGCTCAACATAAGAGAACTTACGGAGCAACACAGTATATGCACAAAGATGTGGATAAGGGAAAGACCAATACTGCAGAATAAACAAAGATTCATTCTATTTTTCATCACTATTTGCACAATGACATATAATAGTCTTAATCTTTGTAAACAAAAGTTCATCCTTTCTTCCATCAATATTTGCATAATGACATAAAAGGCTTAACTTTTGTATTCAAAAGTTCATTCTATCTTTTATCAATATTTTCATACCGACATAATAGAGATAACTTTTGAACAAGTATGGGACAGTCAAGGTTCACGGACGTAAACAACATATCCCATAACAATTTGCAATATATGAAACCATAAAGATTAATAGTGCAAAAATCATATTCCAAATAACTTAGAATTTAAATAAATAAATCTAAAAATATTGAAGATAAAAACGTTGGACATAGCTATGTGTACTCACAATAATGGCTATTCCAAACCCTAGTTATCCTTCTTAAAAACATAAGAATAAAATTCTCATAAGAAGTTTGCTAGACAAAATCAAAAAACAACTCTAAAAAAAAAAAAAAGATAAAGTACAAAAAGCTAGTCATCATCTGAGACCATAAGAGTGGCTTGAATGCTATCCATGTCATCCTTGATTTCTGGAAACTTAGTAGAAATCACAAGTAATTGTTCTTGCACACACTTTACCTTGGCACTAATCTTATCAACACCTTTGAGAATTTGATGAAGAAGATTCATGGAGGTGGAATCACATGTTCCATCAAGTGTGTCGCTTCTTTGTCTCTTGCAAGCGTTTTCCTTCATACGTTTGAAAGTACAAGGGCGGACTAGATTGGGAGTTCCAATAGAGTTCCCAATCGGATCTATAGAGAAATTGCGACAAATTCGCTCAATCAAGCAAGGATATCCTAGCTTCTTGTTGGTAGACGTCATCGACATCATTTAATATATGATGAACCCAAATGTCGAGACCTTGAGTTCCCAAAACAAGAAAATAGACCGACTCCGCAAACTCACGACTCCAACGAGAATTCTCAATCGTGGAGGGACAAAGATTTAATATACCAAGTTTACCAAAGGACATCAAGGCAAGATTAAGATTATTAGTAGGAAACTTTCCTTCATTCCAAACAACGCTCTTACCACAGAGACCAAGAGAGATGGTTTCATAAGAAGGTCTTTCATGACTAGGTCTTGGAAGGTGAAAACTCCCCAATGGAATATTAGTAATTCTTGAAATCAACTCTCTATTTACATGAATCCTTTGTCTATTAACCATGGTCTTGAATTCCATGTCACCATGATTAATATCATAGATGTTAGCATAGAAGATTCTTGCAAGAGTGTCAAAACCTTCACCAAGACCATCAAAGATGTTTCCAAGGTTGAATTTTTCAAAACAAATTAAATCCTCTTTATGTCCACTAGAAAAATCCAATTTCTTTTCTAGAATAAATCCATTAGAATAAATTCTTTCAAAAACTCTAGCACAAGAATCATTGAAAAATCTAATCCTAATAGAATTTTGATCTATAGGAAAATTCATGCTAGAAGATGAAGAACCCAAATTTTTTGAAATTCCTTTTGAAACCTTGAAATTCATCATGAGATCTAGAAATTGGAAAAAAAAAGATGAAGAAAACACTTACTTGGAATGAAACTTGAACACCCTTTTTCTTATTTTTCTCCAAAAATGATTTAATGGAGAAAAATCATGAACCCTAGAATATTCACGTACGCGGACAAGATGGGAGAAGGAAGAAGGTACGCGTACGGCTTCTTTATATATTCACCGATGGGCTTGGACCCGTTTTTGAACCGCGTCCCACAAAGGAAATGTAGGATTTTCTTTGATGTTCAAACACCAAGGTTGTGCAACTCATGAAAACACACATTCGTGTGAAAGACGGTGTAGTAGAAAGCTTATTCAAATATCCTAAGAAGGACATAATAAAATATTAACCCAAATATACACAAATCAAACCCTTTCTTGCCCCATCCCAAGATATATACAAATGGGGTAGTGCCAAGCAAGTTACCAAGTGGCAATATGTGCAGAGAGATCCTCATACACCATTTCCGGTTGATATTTGTGAGCAGTACCGGTGATATAATCATAGTAATGATGATAATCAGGGTTAACAGAGCTTTTTATCTTCGTTTTCATATGACTATAAAGGAGATTTTTCCGATATCTTAAACCAGTATCAACACCACAAGAACCTGTTTCATTGGACCTACTTGTGCTGATAATATGTTTAGTTCGTACATCATAATTGCATGATTTGACATGTTCCGAACTTTTATCGGATCGATTCTTTTTCTTAAGAGAATTAATCTTTTCTAAGAATATAAAAACGTTTTCAAATGCTCTAAATAGATCCTTTTCAATTGACCCATCACGATAATATTCCTCAAAAAGATTAAGAGTTAATCTAGTGAGATTCCATATCTTTGAGTGTAAAGAACGTTTTCTCAACTTTCCTTTCTTTTTAATTTTTCCTTTAGATTGTTTCATATCATCTAAGTTTTACAAAGTCTTAGATGTAATGGGATTATCATGAGAAACCATAGGTTTGATCCAAAACAATCTCTGAACAATCTTTAAGGAGTTCTGGCGTGCATTACAGATGCCAAGAGCAAGTTTCCCAAAGAAATTTCCCATAAGGGCAAACTTTTAAGGACCAGTCAAACACAAACTTATTAGGTTTATAGTGTTTGCCTGCTCTGATACCAATTGAAAATACGGGGGTACAACAACCACACCCAATAATTCGTTTGGCAATCTGAGAGGACTTACTCCAATATACTTTCTAGAGAATCAACTTCAAAAGGCGAGGGTACCAAAATATACCTCAATCTAAAAAAATTCCTACCTATAAGTCCTTTCTCCGAAGGTGATTATCTATGGACTGAGTTGAGACAATACAACTAATCGGTTCACACTTCGTGTGATCGTCTATGGATACGAGATCGAGACAATACAACAACGAAGTATGTTTACTTGATACAAAGGTTCGGACTTAACCAAACACAATAAGATTGCTTATCAAGTAAATAAGAATTAACGTTTGTGTGATTTATACTTTAATTATAATAAAACAATTATAATGAGGAAAATAAAAGTAAATGACACAACATGATTTTGTTAACGAGGAAACCACATATGCAGAAAACCCCCGGGACCTTGTCCGGAATTGAATACTCTCAGGATTAAGCTGCTACACAAAATTACACCTAACTTCGTATAGTTGAGACCAAGTAACTAACCCTATAGTTCACTTAGTTCCGTCTGTATTCCCACGCCTCCGACTTGTGAATAAGTCACATACTTGGAACAATTCCTTTGGTTCGTATTCCAAACAGTAAAGGAACAACAAATCTGTTTGGTATCAACTCTATTCAACCAAGTGATATGAGTCGGATAAAGGCTCTTCTGTTTATCTTAACATAAACTCCTTCGTCAGGTCCTTAGATCTATCTTATGTTCAATCAGCCAAAGGTAATCGTTTAATATTAAGCCAATCAATACCTTCAATCAAAAGGAAACGTATTGATGCCGATCTACTTAATTAATCAATCCAATCTACCACAAGGATAAACCGATTATTAATTGGATCCTCTTTTACCCAAACAAGTATTGTGCACACCAATGATTATAAAACCCAAGTCAGATCTTCAACATCTTCTTTGTCTTCAAATCTTCTTAAATCTTCAATAAAAACTTGCACACAATCACTTGAATCTCTTGTGATCAATCACGCACAGAACGGAGTCTGTTAACAATGGATTATCACAAGATCGTCTTTAGAACTAACAATAGTCTAAAGATCCCTATCGAAACTCAACTAGTTTGAGTGAATCTTTTATCGAAGAGAAGATTCTCAAGAATAAACAAACTAGGTGCAATCGATTTCAACCACCGTTAGTCAATCAAATCAATCGAAACAAAGATAAACCGCAATTATCTAGTTTCCCAACAACGGTCGTGCTAGAGCTTCTCAATCCCAAAGAAGACTTTAAATTGAGCTACCGTAAGAGATTTTGCCTAATTAGGTTACTCTCCTCTCCAAATAGGCGGCTACACCAAACAATAACAACAAAAGAGTAAATTTGTTGTTACGAAGGATTAGTTTGCTAGAAAGGAAAACTTCGTGTATTTATAGACAAGGAAGTTTGGACACCAAGGAATTTCCAAAACCAAAAATATTCTCAAGATATTCATAAAAGCACATATTTGGTTTTCATAATTCCTGAAATGATCTGTCTAAAAATAACGATCGAAATCTCTCGGAAAATCTAATTAGTAAATGCACATTACTAATTCTGTAATTTCCCTACAAAATGAAATTAATAACCTCAATTAAAAGATTCTTAACTTACTTATGTTTCGATCCTGGGATTCTCTTCCCTTAGCCGTTAAGGAATATCTTTGAACAATTATAGAAATAAACATTCACAACACGTGTTCAAAGTTTGCCGACATCTTAACTTTGTAAGTTCTCTTTCACACTTACAACCTTGAAACCGATTTGCCACACTTCCAAACAAATTTAAAATTGGTTCATATGAATTTCAAGAACTATGTGATTGATCAAACCAACATTCAATCACAATCACATGGGTTTACGGTTCTACCAAAACAAGTTTCGATTCTACCTCCATGTGAGTACCGTGCATAGTCACACTAGCTTCCCAAAAGTTCTATTGACTAGGTACTAGGATCGGTTCCTCACATATATCTAGGATCGGTTCCCCTTTCGCTATAAACCTTATTTGCACCCACGTTGATGGTGGATTTTCGTTCATGGTATCTAACTTTATATGTGTTGCCTTTACAAGTCCATATGATACAAAATACACACTCCGATCATACCAACTCCACAAGCATGATTGTGATTACTTAAGATCGCTATAAACCTTGTTAAGCATGCCTTTGTGAAGAAACCGCCCATACCAAGCAGCTTTAGGGTTTGCGGCATATTACATACTTACTAGGACGTTATACTCACATATTGGTTGTTCATAAGATTGAATAACCCAATAACACCATGAGACTTCGGGATCGGTTCCCTTTCCCTTACAAACATTTTTCCCAAGAATGAAATACAAAATCCATACATAATCATCTATAAAGTTTAATGGTAAAGCAATACCACTTGTGATTACTTAAGATCGGTTTTACTAATAAAAGTTATACCAATACATAAGTCATGCCTTTGTGAACAGTTCTACACCAAGAATACAACAAGTTGTAAGCGGTTATACTACTCTCACACATATTGGTTGTTCATAAGATATGCAATGAATAACAAAACCAATAACACCTGGCAATTTCCTTTTCGTTCACAAACAAGTTTATGAACTTACTTCCTTAGAACACATGTAAACATTTTTCCCAAGAATGAAATCCTCACCTCATATCCATACATAATCATAATAGCATTCAAATGATTATGGCAATGTCTTATGTACAAAGTTTAATGGTAAAGCAATAAACCTCGTATTGTATTCCTTAATACTATGTCTATCTAGAGTTCAAATATGCTTCGCAGTTTATGTTTTCAATATGCACAACTTGAAAGATACGTTAGGGAATGAAACAGTTCAAGTCAAATATCACTAACCTCAAGTAAAAGGATGATTGTTGTTGTTGTAGCTCCTTGCTTCTTCACATCTTCAAGTCTTCGCAATACTTGTAATGTCTCATATCCTAATACTTTCAAGCTAACCTATACGAAGTTTAACTCTAGTACATAATCAAGAGACTCTTAACATGAGTTTTGATTCACTAAAATATGACAACCAAACTTGACATGCCAACGCTTGGTGGGTTCAACCGAGCCATGCTCTAACACAACTAGACAGTCAGACTCAATCTAGAAAAAAGTATATACAAGAGTTTATATCTCTAACTCTTAATTCAATCTGCAATCAGCAAATAAAAATTTGAGATCCCGATTGAATATAAGAGAAGTAACTTGAACGGTACCAAAGACCAATGTTCAAGGATCGGTCAATTTGAATCAACAACCAAAGGTTGGATTTCCTAATTGATCGATACAACGCACAACCTGTGATATTTTAATTATAAAACAAAATATAATATGGAAAAGAAATAACACAGACACCATAATTTTGTTAACGAGGAAAACCGCAAATGCAGAAAAACCCCGGGACCTAGTCCATCTTTGAACACCACACTGTATTAAGCCACTACAAACATTATCCTACTACCAATGAACTTCGGACTGGACTGTAGTTGAACCCTAATCAATCTCACACTGATTCAAGGTACAGTTACGTTCCTTACTTCTCTGATCCTTACAAGATACTACGCACTTGATTCCCTTAGCTGATCTCACCCACAACCAAGAATTGCTACGACCAAAGTCGAAGAATTGATAAACAAATTTGTCTCACACAGAAAAGTCTATTGGAATAGATAAATCTGTCTCCCACAGAAATATTTGTGAGTTTTGTTTCGTCTTTTGATAAGTCAAGGTGAACAGGAACCAATTGATGAACCGATCTTATATTCCCGATGAACAACCTAGTATTATCAATCACCTCACGATAATATTAATCAATTAACGAAACAAGATATTGTGGAATCACAAACGATGAGACGAAGGTGTTTGTGACTACTTTTTTATCTTGTATATCGGAGATATAAATCTCAAGCCAATCTTACGATTGCACTCAATCATAATAGAAACAGCAAGATCAGATCACACAACTACAGAGAAAATAGTTGGGCATGGCTTCACAATCCCAATGAAGTCTTTAAGTCATTAACCTACATGGTCTCGTGAGAAACCTAAGGTTAAAGGAGAACCCACTCTAGATATGCAACTAGTAACACACAGAAGTGTGGGGATTAGGTTTTCCAGTTGCTAGAGTTCTCCTTTATATAGTTTTTAAATCAGGGTTTGCAATCTAAGTTACCTTGGTAACAAATCATTCAATATTCACCGTTAGATGAAAAACCTGATTCAACCAAGCTAATATCTTTTAACCGTTAGATCGAACTTAGCTTGTTACACACAAATGAAATGTACCCTCATTTAGGTTTATGCAACCGTACCTAAACGTGTACACCATGTTGGCTCAACAATAGTTAACCGAGGTTAGCCATATGATCACTCTCATATCAACCTTATTCATCTGAACCATAACTAGTTCAAATTACTCAAATGAAACTAGTTAAAGAGTTGTTCAACTGCTATATTCTCATAGAAGTATACAAGAACACAATTGAAGCAAAATCAGTTTGATTCACTCGAATCAATTCATGAACATTATAGCCACGGTTTGCAAAGATTACATTTCTTATTATATAAATGTTTAATTTCATGTTTAAAACCGATTTTAGAACTTTAACCTTCAAGTATGCAAACGTGTACGCATACTTGAAATACCCGGACCAAGATTGGGTTTCGCCAGTACGCAAACGGGTACACATACTTTCAATCCCAGCAGAAATATTCGGACATGAAACTTACGCCAGTACGCAAATGGGTGCGCATACTTAGGATCCCGGATTTCTCAAGCCAACAGGTACGTGTATTGGTACGCGTATGAGTACGCATACTATGGTTCTCGGACATGGATTACATATGTGCAAGAGTACACAACATGTCATATCCAATAATGGTTGAGTGTTTTAAACTCTTATTTCAATCACTGAAACCTTCTTAGAGGATGACAATATCCGTTTTCACACACTATTAGCATCAAAGCAATTTTCAAGTTATTGAAATAATCATAACGAAATATTCCAGTTTACACCAAATGATTGTATCACACAAACCATGTAAGATGTTACTCAGCAATTTTCACATGATCATCTTTTGACTTGCGTCAAGAATATAAGATGAACTTGGTCGAAGCGAAATCTTGCCAACACATATTCCGAGAAATATGTAAGCGAGTTAAACTCAACTCGAAATCTCAAATATGTATAATATAAAACTATATCGTAACACGACTTATGTCTCAATATAAGAGATAAACTAGAAATAGACTTTCCAAGTGATAAATGAGTTTCAGTCTCCACATACCTTTTGTTGATGAAGTTCCACAAGCTCTCCTTAGTAGTTCTTCGTCTTCAAATGATGAACGCCGTGAAGTCTAAGGCTCAACTACACAATGTAAGATAACAATAGTTTTTCTTAACCGGAACCAATTGAATCACACACACACATCAATTATACCGAAATTTTGTAAGCCTAAACAATTGATACCACGCAATAAAGCAAGATAACAATAGATTTTCTTAACCGGGACCAATTGAAACACACTCCACACACACATCATGGAATAAATATCAATTGAACCGAAATTTTGTTAAGAAAAAGCAACAAATATATATAATATAAACTCAGGCTTTTCTTAAACAAGAAAACAATTAACTAACAAGATTGTTACCTCAAATTTCGCATCCACTTCTCCAATATGATTGCATCTTCATCCAGGGAGAATTGATATCGAAATATCACCACGTTGTCATCCTTATGCGTGAACAAAAGAATAACAACACACCTCAACCTTTACCAGAGAAAGGTTGAAAACCGGTTTTAACAATTGCAAGCAAAAGTTGAAAACCGTTGAAACACATATGCTTTTATGCTAAACCAAAACCGATTCAACATATTGTGACTTTTTCACATATTGTTTCTATTAGAACCCCTCATAATCCTTTGATAAAGCCTACCTACAAGGGCTAGAACTTAATCCCGCTAAATGAAAAAGTCACCCAAACCATGAGGGTTCACAATATATGATATCGAATATTAAGGTAGTAAACCCGAAATCAAACATCCCATAAACATACATAGCAATAAGGTAAAAGCAATTAAGCACAGGATATGTAAACCAAAAACTATCACAAGAAAAATTACTCAAACAAATAATTTTATTCATAATAGACCAATACAATCAATGAAAGAAATCAAAAATTGATGTCTATTAAAGATTAAGTATTACAACAAATAACTTAATCTCTAGTAACCTTCCGACAGGTGCTTTTCAAAGATCTGTTTATGGGTGAAAACTACTCCTGCAGAATTTGGTAATTTAGGGTGTGGATGAGGAATGAATTTAAACAAAGATCATCTTCAAGTCCGGCCTAAACCAAGAAATGGCTTCCTCAAATTTTTCTTAGGGATTTTCATCAACAAAAATGAACAAGATCACGATTTTTTCTCCCGTTGTTTGGAAATAGGGCGGAGAACCTATTTATACAAGTCATTGAGTCTTATTCACGTCTCTCGTGGGAAGTGGAGTGATGGAGTTGTGGAGTTGTGCGTTGGTGATACACCTACCAAAGCCTTGCCCACTTCTCATGTTCATCCCTAACCGTCCATGACTTCCTAACACGTTCTGTGATGGCGCGCGTTGCACGTTGTAAACCGATTCTCCATGAAAGATAGCATGTAATCGTGAATTGAATAACTGCGTTATTCAGAAGTCGATACTTGTGAAGTATCACACATTACCTTGGTTATGTTCACAAAGCATTTTGCATTAACCATTCAATTAATATTCCTAGCATACTCCCTATTACCGATTCCAAGTTTAATCATGCTTTTGAATCTTGGATGGTTACTGTAATATGCCGCAAACCCTAATTTAGGGTTTTCCGTCCATACTTGCTAAAGCTAGTGCCAATGGCCGACCATCGTGCTGTTCTCCGTTGGTTCGGCAGGGATATTCCATACCGCTGCTCATCCAATCATGCTTGTGGAGTTGGATCTAGTAATTCCATACTTGGATGATCGCGATCATATCCGACTGATACGCCTGCCTCAATCAGGCTATGAGTTTCAATGAGAGTCACCTGTGAATTTCGTACATGGTTTCAAGAGGACTTGTCAAGATTGATAATATCAACCTTAGCATCCAAACTGTATTCTGCGAACGGGATTATTGCCATATTTGGACAAGGAGATGAGATGTCATATCATCCTTTTCATTATCGGATTTTCATTTTCACAACATTACCTTGGTTATTTCTTGCATTAACATTTCAATTAATATTCCTAGCATTATCAAGATTTAATCAGTATTATCCTTAGAAGTCATTCCACCTTAGCAAGGATTTTTGGACAAGGAGATTTTTCTTTTCATTATCGAGATCTTGACGGTTTGAGAATACATCCTTTAGTATAAGTTCTCGTTTACACGTTGAGTACAAATACTTGAATACCTTTAACACATTCCAAACATAGATATCACCTTAAATAAATAATTCTCGACAAGATTTGAAGAGATTTTCGCATCTTAATGTGTTAAAGAAAAACAATATACTCCAAAGATATTTTCTCCAAAATAGGTATCAGAAGATACTAACTTATCCTTTTTACACAAGTTGTTGTAAGACAACCTTTCTACACTTAAAGACGATTAATATATCCTTAAGGTAGATTGTGTAAGCTCTCTATATTGAATAAGAGATATTAGTAGGATACCAGCTTCCCATGTATGTGTGCTATCTTACATCTGAATATTGGGCAAAGTAAGGATGCACATTCCAATGCGGTTACGCACTGGGATGAGGATAATCCTCATCATACATCACAGGAGAAGATCTTTCTCCCTTTTGAACATGATCATGTTCTTCTTCGTGGGTTTTGAACCCATCCACTTTGTTAAGAGAATTGCGAGATACTATATCCTTAATTACATCTTGTGCCCGGGATGGTATGTTCTTCGAACTTGAACCCGTTTTGTCTAGATCTGCCAGTCAACAGTTTGCTAACGTCTCTTGTTCAAGACGTTCTATATGTCCTCTTAAGGTTTTCATTCATTGCTGGAAATGTTTTTCTAAACACTTGTTCAGATATACCTCTTGACATGTTACAGTAAGGAGTTTCTCAATAAGGACCTTATTCCTTATCTATGAGTGTTCCAGCAATTGAGTAAGAATTTCACACTCTTTGGTCTGTTGATGAACTTCATTGCATAAAGATAGTTTTTGTTCCTCATAATCTATCAGATTATTTTGAAGACTTAAGTGTTTCTCGCTTTCCTTCACATATTCTTACATTCATTCGAACGATAAGTTCTAAGACATCATCTAGACTGTCAATGGATTTACCCTTTTCTGAAATTTTTTCAATATGTTTGAAAAAGATTTCTATCACCTTACGAAATTCAGAACTTGGGAAGACAAGAGAATCAAATCTCTTTTCATACGATTTTTCACAATGAATTGGAGAAGAGTCCAAACCATGTTTCGTGAGTTTCGAACTCACTCTTTTCTGATCAGAAACCTTATCCGCAATCAAAATATTAGTCATAGACTTTTTCTTTGATTTTTGAAAAGGCTTTCGAGACCAATTTCCATTGGTTTTCCTTGAGATCTTATTCTCATTATCTTGACTTACGTTAACTGAATCATCCTTTGGATTCATTCTTATAGGTTGGATCGCACCAAACACAGATTGTTAGATCTTTTTGTGTTTTCCTTCTCAGATACCAATTGAAAAGGCTAGGGTACCCAAATATACCTCAAGCTAAAACTTTTCCTACCTATAAGTACTTTCTCCGAAAGTGATTGTCTATGGACTGAGTCGAGATAATACAACTAATCGGTTCACACTTCGTGTGATCATCCATGGATACGAGATCGAGACAATACAACAACAAAGTATGTTTACTTGATACAAAGGTTCGGACTTAACCAAAGTAAATAGGAATTAACGTTTGTGTGATTTACTTTAATTATAATAAAACAATTATAATGCGGAAATAAAAGTAAATGACACAAAGAAGATTTTGTTAACGAGGAAACCATATATGCAGAAAAACCCTGACCTTGTCCAATTGAATACTCTCGTGATTAATCCGCTACACAAAATTACACCTAACTTCGTATAGTTGAGACCAAGTAACTAACCCTATAGTTCACTTAGTTCCGTCCGTATTCCCACGCCTCCGACTTGTGAATAAGCCACGACTTGGAACAATTTCTTTGGTTCGTATTCCAAACAAGAAAAATCTATTTGGGTATCAACTCTATTCAACCAAGTGATATGAGTCGACAAAGGCTCTTCTGTTTATCTTAACATAAACTCCTTCGTCGGGTCCTTAGATTTATCTTATGTTCAATCACCCAAACGTAATCGTTTAAGATTAAGCCAATCAATACCTTTAATCACAAGGAAATGTATTGATGTCGATCTACTCAATTAATCAATCCAATCTACCACAAGGATAAATCGATTATTAATTGGATCCTCTTTTACCCAAACAAGTATTTTGCACACCAAAGATTATAAAACCCAAGTCGATCTTCAATATCTTCTTTGTCTTCAAATCTTCTTAAATCTTCAATAAAACCATATACACAATCACTTGAATCTCTTGTGATCAATCACGCATGTAATGGAGTCCGTTAACAATGGATTATCACAAGATCGTCCTTTAGAACTAACAACATTCTAAAGATTCCCTCACAAAACTCAACTAGTTTGAGTGAATCTTATATCATAAGAGAAGATTCTCAATAATAAACAAACTAGGTGCAATCGATTTCAACCACCGTTAGTAAATCAAATCAATCGAAATCAAAGATAAACCGCAATTATCTAGTTTCCCACCAACGGTCGTGCTAGAGCTTCTCAATCCCAAAGAAGACTTTAAATTGAGCGGCCATAAGAGATTTTGCCTAATTAGGTTACTCTCCTCTCCGAATAGGCGGCTACACCAATAACAACAACAAAAGAGTAAATATATGTTACAAAGGATTAGTTTGCTAGAAAGGCAAACTTCGTGTATTTATAGACAATGAAGTTTGGACACCAAGGAATTTCCAAAACCTAAAATATTCTCAAGATATTCATAAAACACATATTGGGTTTTCATAATTCCTGGAAATGATCTGTCCAAAAATAACGATCGAAATCTCTCGGAAAATCTAATTAGTAAATGCACATTACTAATTCTGTAATTTCCCTACAAAATGAAATTAATAACCTTAATTAAAAGATTCTTAACTTACTTATGTTTCGATCCTGGGATTCTCTTCCCTTAGCCATTAAGGAATATCTTTGAACAATTATAGAAATAAACATTCACAGCACGTGTTCAAAGTTTGTCGACATCTTAACTTTGTAAATTCTCTTTCACACTTACAACCTTGAAACCGATTTGCCACACTTCCAAACAAATTTAAAATTGGTTCATATGAATTTCAAGAACTATGTGATTGATCAAACCAACATTCAATCACAATCATGGGTTTACGGTTCTACCAAAACAAGTTTCGATTCTACCTCCATGTGAGTACTGTGCATAGTCACACTAGCTTCCCAAAAGTTCGGTTGACTAGGTACTAGGATCGGTTCCTCACATATATATGGTCTAACTTATATGTGTTGCACATGTCCATAGGATCGGTTCCCCTTTCTGCTATAAACCTTGTTGCACCCCTTACTAGGATCGGTTCCCTTTTCCCTTACTAGGATCGGTTCCCTTTCCCTTACAAATTCAGACATACAAAATCCGATCATACCACAGGTGATTACTTAAGATCGGTTTTACTAATAAAAGTTATACCAATACATAAGTCATGCCTTTGTGAACAGTTCTACCAAGAACACAACAAGTTGTGAGCGGTTATACTCTATCACACATATTGGTTGTTCATAAGATATGCAATGAATAACAAAACCAATAACACCTGGCAATTTCCTTTTCGTTCACAAACAAGTTTATGAACTTACTTCCTTAGAACACATGTAAACATTTTTCCCAAGAATGAAATCCTCACCTCATATCCATACATAATCATAATAGCATTCAAATGATTATGGCAATGTCTTATCTATAAAGTTTAATGGTAAAGCAATAAACCTCGTATTGTATTCCTTAATACTATGTCTATCTAGAGTTCAAATATGCTTCGCAGTTATGTTTTCAATATGCACGACTTGAAAGATACGTTAGGGAATGAAACAGTTCAAGTCAAATATCACTAACCTCAAGTAAAAGGATGATTGTTGTTGTTGTAGCTCCTTGCTTCTTCACATCTTCAAGTCTTCACAATACTTGTAATGTCTCATATCCTTATACTTTCAAGCTAACATATACGAAGTTTAACTCTAGTACATAATCAAGCGACTCTTAACATGAGTTTTGATTCACTAAAATATGACAACCTAACTTGACATACCAACGCTTGGTGGGTTCAACCGAGCCATGCTCTAACACAACTAGACAGACAGACTCAATCTAGAGAAAAGTATATACAAGAGTTTATATCTCTAACTCTTAATTCAATCTGCAATCAGCAAATAAAAATTTGCGATCCCGATTGAATATAAGAGAAGTAACTTGAACGGTACCAAAGACCAATGTTCAAGGATCAGTCAATTTGAATCAACAACCAAAGGTTGGATTTCCTAATTGATCGATACAACGCACAACCTGTGATATTTTAATTATAAAACAAAATATAATATGGAAAAGAAATAACACAGACACCATAATTTTGTTAACGAGGAAAACCGCAAATGCAGAAAAACCCCGGGACCTAGTCCATCTTTGAACACCACACTGTATTAAGCCGCTACAGACACTAGCCTACTACCAATGAACTTCGGACTGAACTGTAGTTGAACCCTAATCAATCTCACACTGATTCAAGGTACAGTTACGTTCCTTACGTCTCTGATCCTTACAAGATACTACGCACTTGATTCCCTTAGTTGATCTCACCCACAACCAAGAATTGCTACGACCCAAAGTCGAAGAATTGATAAACAAATTTGTCTCACACAGAAAAGTCTATTGGAATAGATAAATCTGTCTCCCACAGAAATACCTGTGAGTTTTGTTCCGTCTTTTGATAAGTCAAGGTGAACAGGAACCAATTGATAAACCGGTCTTATATTCCCGAAGAACTACCTAGTATTATCAATCACCTCACGATAATCTTAATCGATTAACGAAACAAGATATTTTGGAATCACAAACGATGAGACGAAGGTGTTTGTGACTACTTTTTTATCTTGTATATCAGAGATATAAATCTCAAGCCAATCTTACGATTGCACTCAATCACAATAGAAACAGCAAGATTAGATCACACAACTAAAGAGAAAATAGTTGGGTCTGGCTTCACAATCCCAATGAAGTCTTTAAGTCGTTAACCTACATGGTCTCATGAGAAACCTAAGGTTAAAGGATAACCCACTCTAGATATGCAACTAGTAACACACAAAAGTGTAGGGATTAGGTTTCCCAGTTGCTAGAGTTCTCCTTTATATAATTTTTAAATCAGGGTTTGCAATCTAAGTTACCTTAGTAAGAAAGCATTCAATATTCACCGTTAGATGAAAAACCTGATTCAACCAAGATAATATCTTTCAACCGTTAGATCGAACTTAGATTGTTACACACAAATGAAATGTACCCTCATTTAGGTTTATGTAACCGTACCTAAACGTGTACACCATGTTGGCTCAACAATAGTTAACCGAGGTTAGCTATATGACCACTCTCATATCAACCTTATTTATCTGAACCATAACTAGTTCAAATTACTCAAATGAAACTAGTTAAAGAGTTGTTCAATTGATATATTCTCATAGAAGTATACAAGAACACAATTGAAGCAAAATCAGTCACTCGAATCAATTCATGAACATTATATCCACGGTTTGCAAAGATTGCATTCCTTATTATATAAATGTTTAATTTCATGTTTAAAACCGATTTTAGAACTTTAACCTTCAAGTATGCAAACGTGTACGCATACTTGAAATACCCGGACCAAGATTGGGTTTCGCCAGTACGCAAACGGGTACACATACTTTCAATCCCAGCAGAAATATTCGGACATGAACCTTACGCCAGTACGCAAACGGGTGCGCATACTTAGGATCCCGGATTTCTCAAGCCAACAGGTACGCGTATGGGTACGCGTATGCATACCATGGTTCTCGGACATGGATTACATATGTGCAAGAGTACATAACATGTCATATCCAATAATGGTTAAGTGTTTTAAACTCTTATTTCAATCACTGAAACTTTCTTAGAGGATGATAATATCCGTTTTCACACACTATTAGCATCAAAGCAATTTTCAAGTTATTGAAATAATCATAACGAAACATTCCAGTTTACACCAAATGATTGTATCACACAAACCATGTAAGATGTTACTAGGCAATTTTCACATGATCATCTTTTGACTTGTGTCAAGAATATAAGATGAACTTGGTCGAAGCAAAATCTTTCCAACACATATTCCGAGAAATATGTAAGCGAGTTAAACTCAGCTCGAAATCTCAAATATGTATAATATAAAACTATATCGTAACATGACTTTTGTCTCAATATAAGAGATAAACTAGAAATAGACTTTCCAAGTGATAGATGAGTTTCAGTGTCCACATACCTTTTGTTGATGAAGTTCCACAAGCTCTCCTTAGTAGTTCTTCGTCTTCAAATGATGAACGTCGTGAAGTCTAAGGCTCAACTACACAATGTATGTCCTAGTCCGAGACATCTATAAGTAGACTAGAAATCAAGACTTATAGTTTTGATAACTAACATTGACAAACATGCTTGAGATAACAACGCATGTGAGTTCGACCAAGCAGTGCTCTAACACATGTCACCAAAAAATCAGCTTCAAATTCATTGCATGTTGGGTTTGGTAGAAAAAATGGCCCTAAAATGTCAAAATTAAGTCATTCTAACCATGTCAACGGATCCTACCCCGTATGTAAATTCTTCAACTTTTATTCTATACGATAAGCTGATTTTATTTATTATCATCGTACTAGTCGATGACAATAATAGCTACCTAGGATGTGTCGCCTATCGCCTTACATATGAAACTCTCAATACCATCCAAATATAAAACGATAGAAAGCGGAGAGAAAAAAAATCAGCGCATGAGCAATGTGTTTTGGCAAGCCTGTAGCAATAAACATCATCAACATGAACAAGGTAGAATGGTTTCAGATTTAGAATTGATAATTCTCGGTATAGACAAACAGACAGGGATGACAGACATATGTAGTGGCAGTATAAGAGAAATAAAAGGACTAACCAAGTTGAGTTGTTAGAGATGTGAAGGAAGACTTAGAATATTCCGCTTGTGCTTAATTAGAACAAATCTGGGCCAAACAATCCCTTTGTAAAAATATCGACAATCTGATCTATAGTGGATATGTAGGAGAATTTCAAATCCTTGGCCTGCACTAGTTCCCCGACAAAATGAAAATCTAAAGCCATGTGCCTCATTTTACTGTGGAACATTGAATTAGATAATGAGTTGATGTTGTCACAAGATAAATGAGGAGCCACAACTAGAAAAATGTTCAAGTCTTGTAATAATTGATATATCCAAACCAATTCTGCAGTAGCTTGAGCAACAACCCTGTATTCAGCCACATTGAAAGATATTGCAACTGTTGCTTGTTTCTTTGAAGACCAAGATATGGGGTTGTTGCCAAAGAAAAGACAGAAAACGGAATTAGACCTTCTGTCATCGGGAGAGTCAGCCCAATCAGCATCACTAAATCCTTGTAAACACATGCAGCCCATTGGAGAAAAATAGACCATAACCCAAAGTGCCTTTAACAAATCTGAGAATCCTTTTTGCTGCAATCATGTGAGTTGTAGTTGGCTGATGCATAAACTGACAGACTTGATTTACTGAGAAGAAAAATTCAGGTCTTTTCAGGGTTATGAGCTACTGATTAAGGAATTTAATTCGAATTATAACCATGCCATATTTCAATATACAACTTGTGATCGATATCAGATGAAGAAATAAAATTACGTCCAAAATCTTTCTCGTCTCTCTCTCATGATTTTAAACTGAGATCTAAAAATAAAATGACTCGCTCATATATGTAACTCTGAAAGGAAGGCTAATTTTGGCATTGAATCGGCCTAGTTTGGACTAACTCGTCCAAGTTTTGAATAACCGGAGGATATTTGAACTAACGAGTATTGGGCTTAGAAGGGATGGACTAGAGCATCTAAAGCCCAACAAAAGTGGGACTAACCTACCCAAAAGGGAAAAGGATGAGTAACATGCCGGGTTTGGACCGGTTTTCTCAACCCGGTTGTTTTTTCGAGATCAATTTAAGTATGGAAGCCAGATGCATAAGCTTGATCTAGTGTTAGGGTTCGGGTTCGGGACTGTTCCAACATTGTAAGTATCTCTCTCTTTATCTTTGTATTTGGTTTATCTTAGAATGATTTCTTTGCGCGGGAAATTGATTTTTGTGATGAAATTTTTTGTTTCTTTTTCCCTTATAATTTGTGGGTGCAGGAGGAGATCGGTAGAGGTGAAATACCTGCCTCTTCTTTCAGGTCTATTCTTTTCTCATAGTCTTATCTTTTCTCTTAATCTTCTGCGAGGGTGCTCCTAAATCTACCATGTAATATCATTGTGATAATGGTGATTAATCTCATTTCTTGATTACAGAAAGAATAGTTTCATTACAGAGTTAAAGCAGAGAGAAGAGATATTAATACATGTCTCAACCGACACTAACAGGCAGAAAGCAAATGATCTCACACGTGAGAATTATAACAGCTAGTGACAGGCTGGCTGTTATCCTACACCACTTAATAGTCTTAACCTGCACCGCATCTATCTTCAGTGATAACTATGTATTTAGGCCCCCTCAAGTTTAAGGGCAGAGATGACATTGAGCTTGGATATTAGCACAACAAACCTAGGAGCATGAAGACCTTTAGTAAATATATCTGCAATCTGATCCAATGTATGAACATAGAACACCTCAAGTGACTTTGACTGAACAAGCTCTCTTATGAAGTGATAATCCAACTGCACATGTTTCATTTTGGAATGCATCACAGGATTGCAAGTGCTATGGAACTGATATTGTCACAACCCAACTTAGGAATGGAAGGAATAGAAAGATGTAGATCATGAAGAAGATAACAAATCCAAACCATTTCAGCTGCACTATGTGCCAGTGTCCTATATTCTGCCTCTGTTCTTGACCTTGAAATTGTAGTTTGCTTTTTAGAGGACCAAGAAATAACATTAGAACCCAAGAATATATAATAACCTCCAGTTGGTCTTCTGTCATCAATATTACCAGCCCAATCTGCATCTGAGAACCCAAAAGAAATGTATCTCCTTTTGTAAAATGTAGTCCATAATCCAAACTCCCTTTAAGATATCTAAGTATCCTCTTGCCTGCAGTGAGATGCTCAGTTCTAGGATGCTGCATAAATTGACACACAAGATTTACTGCAAAATCAATATCAGGTCTAGTCCAAGTAATGTATTGCAAGGCCTCAACCAATGACCTGTATTCAGTTGGATTGTCAAGAAGCTCCCCAGAAGAATAACTGAGTTTTGAAGTTGCTGAAATTGGAGTCTGACAAGGTTTGGCACCATCCATGTTGTATTTCTGAAGAAGATCTACAACATACTTAGTCTGAGTAAGATGCAGATATGTAGAATTCCTGTAAATCTCAAGACCCAAAAAGTAATTCAAGTGACCCATATCTTTGAGAGGAAAAGATTCTTGCAGTTTAAGAATAACATGCTGAAGAAAGGTTGATGAAGACCATGTGAGTAGTATGTCATCCACATACACTAAAGCAACAGACATTTGAGCACCATCCAAGTGAACAAAGAGTGAAGGGTCTGCAACTGAATTAACAAAATTTAAGGCTTTGAGAGTTGTACTGAGCTTATCATACCATGCTCTTGGTGCTTGCTTGAGCCCATAAATTGATTTGTGGAGAAGACAGACATGATGTAACTTATCTGAATCTACAAACCCTGGTGGCTGAGACATATACACTTCTTCCTGCAAGTCTCCATGAAGAAATGCATTACTGACATCAAGTTGATGCACAATCCAATCAAACTGAACTATCATTGAGAGAATAATTCTAATAGTTGTAGGCTTCAAGTTCTTGTTGTTGATGATATCCCTTTGCCACCAATCTAGCCTTGTGTCTATCAATTCTTCCATCTAGATGATACTTGATCTGGAACACCCGCTTACATCCAATTAGATTTTGAGAATCGGTTGGAGGAACCAATGACCAAGTGCCAGCATTCATGGGTGCATTGTATTCATCAGTTGAAGATACTCTCCAAACTTTTCCTTATTGGCAACAGCAATAGTCCTGGGAATATGACTTACAAAAGCAGTCTGGAAAGGATATTTAGTAGCATATTAGGACTTTGGAGTATAAATTCCATTGTTTCCTCTAGTAATCATGTTATGATCATTTTTAGTAATGATAGAAGGAGTAACTGTTTTTGAAGTAGTTTGAAGAGGAGGAGAAAGAGTGGAATTGGAAGGAACATTTATGATGGAAGATGAGAGCAAAGGATCAACAGATGATAATGAGGATGCAATGTTAGTATATGGAAAATAATTCTCATTAAATGAAATATGTCTTGAAATATAGACAGTACCAGAATTTGGATCAAGACATCTGTAGCCTTTATGCTGCAAGCTATAACCCAGAAAGATGCAAAGTTTGCTTCTTGGTTCAAGCTTGTTAGAAGTGTAAGGTTTTAGCCATGGAAAACAAGCACATCCAAACACCTTAAGAAAATTATAATCAGGCTGCTTATAAAACAGAGAATAATAAGGTGAATTGAATTCAAGAGCTCTAGTTTGGTAATCTGTTAATAAGGTAGTTAGCAATTTGAAGAGCCTCTACTCAATACATGTTTGGTAAACCAGATTGATAAAGTAGAGTTCTAGTAATTCCTATAAGATGTTTATGCTTGACTTCAGCAACACCATTTTGTTATGGTGTGTTGGACAGCTAAATTCATGAGTAATTCCTCTAGATTGACAATATTGTGAAAGAAAATGATTTAGAAACTCTCCACCATTGTCAGTCTTGATGGTAATAACAGAATGAGATAGCAGTTTTTCAATTCTGGTGACAAGTGATATAAAAGCAAGTTTAAAATCAGATTTGGAAGACAAAGGTAAAACCCAACAGTACTTTGTATATTCATCAATAACATTGGCATAGTACAAGCTGCATGACACTGAAGCTACATGACATGGTCCCCAAATGTCCATGCGTAAAAATTCTAAGGGCTTAGTAGCAACAGAAGAAGACAATTGAAAGGCAATTTTTGTGATCTGCATAGTTTGCAGTCATTACAAAAGACAGGTTTATTTGAAACATTAGTAAGATTCAAAAGTTTACAGATTTTTTGAAAAGTCTGAAAAGATGGATGGCCAAATCTTTTATGGAGAAGAGTTGTATCACTGGTTGTGGAAGAATATGCTTGAGGTGGTGAACTGAAGTTGATAGGATATAAACTATTTTTATATAAACCTTGGAAGAGAATCTTCCCAGAGGTCTGATCCTTCACAGAGAAACCATGAGAATCAAGAGTTAGAGAACAATGATTGTCGGTAGTGAATTTGTGAGCTGACAATAAATTTTGAGAAGCATGAGGAACAAGAAGAATATCATTTAACATGAAAGAAAGATCATTAACAATCTTACTAGAGTGTCATGTATGAGTGATAGACATACCTCCTCCATTAGCAGTTTGAATGATCTCTGAACCATCATAAGGAGTAACTTCTTGTAAGGCAGCAGTTGTTGATGTAATGTGATTGTTAGATTCACTATCCACAATCCATTCATCAGTGTCAAAAATGTCAGCAACAGCTAACATTGCTTGTAGATTTGTTGGTGGTGCTCTGCCTTTATAGGTGAAGTTAAGTTTATGATTACATCCTGGTGCAAGATGATTGTCTGAGAGACAAATTTGACACTTCTCAGATATGATGTTTCCTCTGCCATATGAGTGCCTGGAGAAGATAGAGGGATTTGGATATGTACCACCTGTAAAGCCTCTACTTGAATTTCCTCTGAAACTGCCTCTACTTGAATTTCCTCAATAGTATCCCCTTGAGTGATTTGCCATAAAAGCCTTTGCATCCAATTCAGGTTTAGTAGCTTTGAGTCTATCACTAACAACTATTTCTTCACTTAAAAGATTATTGTGTAACTCAATACTTGTTATAGGTGGATTTATGTGCCTCATGGAGGTAGCAAATGGAATATACTCAATTGAGAGCTTTAAGAGTAACAACAACAATCTCTCTATCTGGCACAATCTCTCCAGCAACTGCTAATTGATCTGATAACTGTTTGATCTCATTGATAAGAGTTGGAATTGATTTCTCACCTTGAGTTAAGGAAAGAAGCTTTGTTCTGAGTTGAATAGAGTGTGTTGAGGAGGCTTTAGCAAATCGATCCTCTATGTTTTTCCATAACTGATGAGAGGTTTCATATCTTGAGAGGTAGGCAATGACACTATCTGAGATTGTAAAATTTATCCACATGATGATGGTGGAATCTTCTTCAAGCCAATCTATATAATTTGGATTTTCAATTCCATTGAGTTCGTTTCGTGACGAAGTGTATTGAGCAGGACATGGATAAGAACCATCCAAGAAACGTCTAATCTTGAACTTTTGAATCACAGGATTCATAAGATTTCTCCATGTGAAATAATTGTCTTCTTTTAGTTTTAGATGAACAAAATTTGTGATTTGATTGAGAGGAACTTTAGAGAAAGTAATTACGGTGAGATTTTCCATTGAAAATTATTGAAAAACAGATCTGAGATTCAGAAATTGATGTTGGAAAAGCAAGAATGAAGATGCACTAAAAATACGATAAGGAATCACAGTAGCAGTGTAGATGATAGGAATTCAAAGACAAAACCCTATCAAAAACTAGAATTTAGGTAAAAAATCTTCAAAGAAACGATCAATAAATGAGTTAAGAGAATTAAAGGAATCACCAAAAACACATCGGAAAAGCTTCAAATTCAATTGATGAGTAGAGAACACAGCAGATTGCAGTGATTTGTTAAGCATGATCGAAGTAGAGTTGATAAACGAACCCTAACCTATCTGATACCATAATATCATTGTGATAATAGTGATTAATCTCATTTATTGATTACCAAAAGAATAGTTTCATTACAGAGTTGAAGCTGAGAGAAGAGATAGACACTAACAGACAGAAAGCAAATGATCTCACACGTGATAATTATAACAACTAGTGACAGGCTGGCTGTTATCCTACACCACTTAATAGTCTTAACCCGCACCGCATCTATCTTCAGTGACAACTCTGTCATTACCATGGAAAAGATGATCGAGGCTGAAATGGATGAGCTTTTTGATTCTTTTGGTCGGATTATGCATGTCTTCAAGTCCTTACCAGTTTCTAAAGAAGAATTTGATAAACAAGAAAAAGACGAAGATGCCTCCTCCACGAGTTGTGTCGACTATTATTACTCAGAAGAAGATGACGGTGAAGAAATCGCATCGACAACTGTGAGTATTGATTTTTTTTTCCAGTTCTCATTTATACTAATTTAGCAAACAATTGAGGTGCTTATATATATATATCAGTCCCAGTTATTTCAAAGATTTGATGTAATGACAATAAAGAGCTTTGCAGGATGTGGAACATGTCCCTACCTGGGAGTTGTATCATTACTATATGGTGGAAAATCGAAAAAGGTCTGGTGTTGTAGTACCACAACTGAAAGATTGGGTTGATTCGTGGAGAGTGAACAATCATCAAACACTATTTGTTTGGATTAATGTGTATGCTTATTATAACAAGGATAAAGGCTATGGAGGATACGCAGTTATTTTACGCGATTCGGCCTCAAAGCCAATCACTGCTTCAGCCAAGTTCGCAGCAGATGGAAATTCTTTCTACACTCAACTGCTGATGGGTGTAAAGGTTGGTTTCAGACTTGCTAAGAAGCGTGGACTTTCTAATTTTCGTGTCCAGTGCAATTCGCATCAACTTTCAGAGCTTATTGCTTGCGTCTGGAACTGTTGTACCCATGAATGTAGAAGCACAGTTGATCCTAAAGGTTATATTTGCAACGATTGTCGCACTTATTTTACTTGGTCTGATAGTTGTGACATGAGTTTGGTGGATATTAGAGCTCAGACATGTCATGGCAAAGATCTAAAAGATTTGGAGTATTTTTCAAGGTCTTTGAATGGAGCTGCATATTATCTGGCAAAAATTGATAAAAAGAAAAACCGTAGATTTGGCAACAAGAAAAAAAAGGATTGCCGCTGGTGATGGCGAGTGGCCAACTGAGATTAAGCCAGATGATTTTCCACAAGAGCTAAAAAATATTCTTTGGGAAGAAGCTTTTGGTTTGGGCTACAATCAGAAGATGATGGTAACTAATAGATGTCATAGATGATGGCTTTAAAATTCATCTGAATGCCACTATCAATTGTTAAGGCTTATTGAAATACTATTACTTTCACTTTTTTTTTTATAAATTAGTTACGGAATCGAAAACCATTTTATAGGAGAGCAAATTCTACACCGGAGATGTAACTTACTCTGACCGGGTGTGGATCACGAGTCACAAGTGCCAACTAAAAACAAACGATTTCACATCTGACTTTGAGTGTGTTTGTTTTCTCCTGACTCACCTGACTCATCTGAATCTGACTCACCTGGATCTGGCTGAAATCACCCGATTCATCTGGATCTGACTCAAGATGTTTGTTTTTTGAGTCGAATCTGACTCACCTGACTCAAAAATATGAGTCAGTGGTTTGTTCCCATGAGTCAAGGGTATTTTATTACCTGACTCAAATGGGTCCGGTCTGACTCAGATCGCAAGTCAGATCTGGCTCAAAATAAAAAACAAATGATCCGACATCTGACTCGGACCGAGTCAATGACCGAGTCAGATTCAGACCCTAAGTCAGCAGAAAACAAACATGCTCTTTGACCGAGTCACATCCATATGATGAGTCAGGTGCATATAAACATGCTACTAGTCACCAAAAAGCTAAAACCAGTGAATTACCCGAGTTGTACAAAGTTTATTGAAAACCGGAACAAAGTTGCAACACAGGATCTATTAACTCTCCATGGATAACTTCGGTAATTTGGCACATAGATCAGAAAATAGAAAGCGGAAGAGAAATAGAAAGTCCATTAGCCTTTAAATTGAGGAATAAGAGATGTCGAGAGCCAGGCGATATGATGGCAACAAAATGCCTTAGAAGTTCCGAAGATAGTGAAGAAGACGAGCATAAGTCCCGAAAAAGAATGGAGACTACTAGTCATAGTAATGAGCAACAAGGGAAACCTAATTTTCCTCCCGAAATAACGTCATCGAAATGATATGGGCACCCTCCTCCAAGGCTTGGAACATGACAGTTTGTCGGCTTCCTTTGCAACAAAAATTCCTAATCGTTTCTTCTAAGAAATATCCCAACAGACGCATTGAATAAGATGGATGCAACATCCCCGGTTAAGAAACCATGATATAATCCAGATACCATGAGATTACAGAAGCGCCTGAAATCCTTTTTCATCAATAATAATTAAAAATATGAATGTTGTATCACTGCTAACAACTCAAATTCAAAAAGTCCTTTCGCATCCTTGCGGTAGACTTAAAGTATATTAAGCAAGATATGTAGTGACATGCCTCACCATGCATTCCGAACAAAAAAAACAACTAATAAGACACCCTAATAAGTTCATTATTCCCCCAAAAAATTCAAGAAACCAAGAACCACTCATAGCACTTAACGGCATTAGGCAACTATGTATATACATGTGTATTGTAATTGTCTGCATATTGATCATTTTAACGTGAAACCTTAAGTTACCTACCTCAAAAATCCAGGTGAACTGTCTCACGACATCAATTGTTCCTTAAATGTGAACAATTAGGCACTTTCCGATGTATGCCAATCTTTGTTACATCCGAAGAGTCCAAAGTCAACCATCTAACAATAAGGAAAAACTTCTCAACAGCGAGGGTTAAATGTGAAAGATTATGCTCATACCTTTGGGCTAGCAGGGTTGCAAAATAAACAGGAGTAAGTCATCCTACTGCAGTTTCACCAAAACTTGCAATTAAAGTTTCAGTATTGCGAACAAAGTCGCAGAGTACTTTGAAACTAGCCAAGCAATACTCCTGCAGTGAACTTCAACTTGTCTGTAAGATAAATCCTCGGAAGTTTAGAGACATTAGATTAACAATGAACATCTTTCGTAGCAATATGCTTAGAAATTGGAAACATAAGCATTAGTGAAAGGAGAAAGAATACAATATTATTAATCGGGTATAAACATATAAGGCGAAATTTAGAATCTAATCAAACTCGCTCCACCTAAGTAATGACTGATTTTCAACAAATTCCTATATTAGAAAATTGAAAACCCTAACTTTTATAAAGAACACCAAAAAAAGAATAAAAAAATACTGGTATCGGTACGCATTGTTATATAAAAAAAAATAGAACCAATCTCAGTATCTCAGTCAGTATGATGAATTTGGACAGAAATATCCTACCCTGTATACTATACCACACATATACCCCTGGAAAATGTTATTATATGAACTAATGTTACCAATTATCATATGGAACTAATTAACTCACCTTTGGAAGGGTGATGGATCACATTGAACATCATATTGGTAATCTAGCTGCCCATGAGTTACTCTCAGCTTTTTAAATATATTCATTATCATCTCACCTCTTTCCAACTTCAAATTTAACTGGTACAACAACATGCATATGGTACAGCTGAACTCTTCTCCGAGAAAGGTTGGACTCCATACCGAAAAAACAACATCCGATTGAAATTAGTTCCCCAACTAAATCAACCTATACATCAACTAACTTCCTAAGTTTACTGCCACTTTGAAATTGAAAGTCGGCAGTGTTTGTACTTGTGATGAAACTTGAAAATAGAGTATATATCTCAACCTCGGTTGTAGGCATCAAGTCTAATACATACAAAGTTGTGTTTATGACAAGGTACAATATATACGAAATGTATGAGAAGTAGGACGCAATAGGAAAATTACCTTCCATGGAAGTTAGTGGTCTGACACCCATCGTCATTGCTTCTACTGCCTCATATCCATCCATGTGCCTATAAGAGTCATGAGTCAAAAGTTGTGGTTCGAAATTAGGAACTTTGACAACAAATAATCAATACTTCCAGACAGCATCCGTCCATACCTAATTTGCCTATCAAGTCAGGCTAAGTTGGCCTCCCGCTGGCCATATCATTGATAGTTGCAAAAGGTGCATCCTCTATGAAAGCGTTATCGAAAGTTTATCAAAAAAGTAAATGAAAGCGTTATCCTACAATATAAGTAGACTGAAGCTAGCATTGTATTGTAACCTACATATCTCGGCATACCAAATTGGAATAGTCGAACAGCTGTTGTAAAATAATAGTCTACTGCATGAGTTTCACATACAAAAATTGCATAATTAAAAACCAACCATCCACATACAAACATTCCCCGTAAGAAGCAAAACATCCTTAGCTTAACAGAGAATGGCACAAATTTTTTTAAAGCAATACAAATTAGCGAATATTTAACAAGATTGTTTATATTAAAAGTGATACAAACTGGATTTTGGGCGATCGAATTCAGAGTTGTTATGGTACGGTTCACAGTTCTACAGTTCTATAGAGAGGGAGAAAAAAGGCAGATTGATGGAACTTAGATTGAACCATGTCCCTGAAGGGATTCATACCTTATTGAGTAAAGAGTGGAACTGCCTGGTGAGATCAACCACCAACCCCAATGTGCTTCTATTCCTTCAAGACCAAATTAAAATTAGGCAACAGGAAATCATTTTCTTATTCACATTGGAAAGACATAAAGTAAACCATCAATTATATACAGGGGTCTTGTTAACTTGTATCCCATATACATGTTAAGGAGTCATTAATAACTCACCTTTTGTCTTGGAATTTGATAAATTTTATTGAAGTTGTAGTTATCTTGAAATAAGATTTACATGTTTTTTGTAAAAGGTTAATTCCATTTACGCCCTTATCACTATATAATTTAAATGTTTTTTGTAAAAGGTTAATTCCATTTACGCCCTTATCACTATATAATTTAATTTAATACTAACTCATACATTCACTTTGGTTGCTTACAGTTTTACATCCATGTATGCTTAGATTATAGTAGACTATGAATAATTTTTGACGGTAACAACACTTGATTAATGTTAATGTTTATTTAAAAATTTTACAAGAAAAACGTGGGTTAAGGATGATCCTATAAATTTTTCCCTTAATAAAAGAAGAAAACAAACTGATTTTATTCGCTATGTATCGGAGAAGCATGGGCCACTCCGGTAATGGCACTCCCGTAATGGCAAGGCTAACGGGGAGATAAGCCGTTAAATAAATGAAAATTTTCAACCAACTTCTGGACACAAATTGGAGTGATAGACGTGTGAGTCAATTAAATGTCTTAAAAAAATATGGCTTTTGTTAACTTGTATACCCGTATATATGTTAAGGTTTAATAAAGAATTATTTTATTTTTTTGGAAATTGTGTGTTTTTGTCTTATTCTACTAGAAATTGTTTTTTCTTGCACTAAAAACAACAATTTTTTTTCCCAATGCAAAGCATTACTGTTTTCAATATAATAAAACAAACAATTCTTGTTTCCAATGCAAAAAATTGTTGTTTTAATGAACCTTAACATGTATAAGAGTATACAAGTTAATGAATTTATCTCTGATAGTTATGAGTTGTGGGATCCAAATACTTAATTTAATTACCAAATCTCAAGGGTACTTATATAAATTTTTCTTTATAATAGTAAGTTTGTTATCAATAATTATCTCGAAATGTGTAGAAAATAGTTAGAAAAACAAGATAAAAGTTGGCTATTAATGTCTCCTTAACATATATATATATATATATATATATATATATATATATATATATATACTAGGGCTTAACCTGTGCCGTTATTTTTATTTAGTTATGTATTTTCCGACATATGAATATTAAATATAATATGTGTTAATATCAAGTTTATCCTTTCTATCATTGCAAAAGTAAAGGAAAGCTTGATAGATATTTTTATCCTTCACTTCACAAATCCTTTCTAGCATTTTCCGCCTTGACATCCTCCCATACTATGCCTCTCCTTTCTCGAGTTGTATCCTCAAGCCAGCAATGAAATTATATCGAAATTGATTTTTACATATTTTGTCCCCACAAAAAACATTATTTGATATGTTTTTTAGTTTACAAAGATATCTTATCGATCCTTTGAAATGGTATTACATTTTTGCATCTTCCTTATTTTAGTGAACGATGTTATAATCTTCATAGACCATAGGAACCTATTATGGGCCTGACCACATAGCACCGATGATAACCCTACTGGACCAACTTCGGATAAGAGGTGTGCGGTTTTAATCTAAAAGGCCTAGGTGCTATGTAAGGAGATGCCCAAGCTTATTAAGCTCCACATGTACTCCTCTTTCTTCCATGTGGGACTATCCCTAGCTATACTTATGTGGTTGATCGTGCCACATACTCCAACAATCTTCACCTTGGAGAGATTAAACCACTTCACCAGTCCAATCAGACTCCACCATATGATTACCATTTGTATATGCTACCCATCGATCATAATTATTGTCACTACGCCCCCTAGAATCCTACTCCACCTTGAGTTAATGAGAAGGCAAACACTAACTCCACCTTGAGCATTTCCTTTCCCACCTAGAACCCTGCTCTACTTGAGATTTAATGTGTGAGACACTAACTCCACCTCGAGCGCCAATTCAACCTTGAGCATCGCCTTACCGATCTAGAACCCTGCTCCATCTGAGTTAATGGGTAAGATACTAACTCCATCTTGAGCGTCAGTTCAACTTTGGGCCTTGCCTGCTCCACCTTGAGTTTGATTCCACTTGCGCCCTAAACCCGGTGACATCCACAACCACTTCTACGTTCGGCCAGTAGCCCCAACCATGGGCTCTGATACCAATTGTTATGATCTTCAAGGACCACCGGACACTACTCACCCGACCACATAACCCCGAACCCCACTTGACGCACCTGGGGATAGAAGGTGTGGGGTTTTTAACTAAAAGGCCTCCGTGCTATGTATGGAGATGCCCAAGCTTATTAAGCTCCACATGTATTCCTCTTTATTCCATGAGGGACTATCCCTAGCTATACATATGTGGTTTATCGCGCCACATACTCCAACAACCAAGCGGAACCAAAACATTAAACTATGTAAGCTATAGCAGAACTACAACACTTGAACTCATTTGTCTCAAAAATAATTGTGTAGATATTAACAGTGTTCGGATCCTTGTTGCTTTTTTACCCTTTAAGAATAGTTTGAAAAGACTAAAACTCATAATTGACTCAACAGTACATATCGTATTATATGTTCTTACTATTTCAATGACATAATAAAAAGATAATTCATCCACTTAAGCTATTATACTTTAAAATGTTAAGTCATTCCCGATGGAAACCATTGTACTCACATACGGTGTAGTTTTATTTTTTCAAAATTCCCATATATATTATGTACTTTATTCAATCTTTGGAGAAGAGTTCACGAATATAGAATATAGGTAATGTCTTGTCCTTTCGTAACATTGTGGCCTTTTCAACATAGTTGGATCCAGAGTTAGTAAAAATCATTGAATTTACGCATTCTCGGGCGAGAGTATTCTAGGGATGGGCTACCTCCCAGAAAGCTGTTGATGGATGACCACATCAGTGACTGAATATCCCACATTGTCGGATAACCGCAGTGACTAAGTGGGGACAGCATTGGCGGAGGATCAGGTCCTTACAAATGGTATTAGAGTCGACCACGGGTTACGTGTCGAGGGTGAAAGAGTATGCTTGACAGATTGTGTCGGGAATGGGTCCCATGAGTGAGAAAAATGCTAGAGTCTAGGATTGCACATATTCTGGAGGCGATGAAGGCTCCAAATTAAGTTGGTGGAATTATAGTACTCCGATCCGGCATGTAGGATTCGTCAAATGGAATATAGGTAATAGTTTGTCCTTTCCTAACCCGAGATATTTTCAACATAATTGTCTTCATAGTTGGCGAAAAATCTCTATACTTAAGCATGCTTGGTATTGAGTAATCCTGAGATGGGTGACCTCCTGAAAAGATGTTGTTGGATGACCGCAACGGTGACCATTGAAAACCCAATACTGTCAGACGACCGCGGTGGCTAAGTGAGGACATTATCGGTTGATGGTCAGACCACTACATTCTACGACATTACGCTTCAATGTCTTCCAAATAAGAGGTTATTCTTTGCATAAAAATAATAAAACCATGATTAGTTAGTAAGTCAAATCGTTAAGTACTTAACCTAATAACAATAAGCTCTACTAACAATTAATTATGTTATCCATCATCATTTATTAAAAATAAAGTTAAACCATTTATCAAGAAATACGTGAGACGATGCGAAATTACTCACTGGGCACCAATACTTGCCACTGTCACTATGGTCCACTTATATAATTGTTAGCCAATCTAACTATGTTTGGTACTGTTGTTTTTCTTTTAAAAAAAAGTACTTTGAAAACATGTTTATAGCAATATTTTTTTCATCTTAGTATTTGGTAAAGATTTCATAAAGTGTTTTTTATGCAAAACACTTCCAAAATCTATCAATTTTAAAAGTGGGGGAGAATGAGCTTTTAAAAGCTTTAAAGGCAAATACTATAGTTCACCCTAATTTCATATTTTATTTTCCAATTCTATCCCATCTTCTTTTATAACTGACAAAAATTATCCTTGAATCTATATATGATCACCAACTTTTATTCGCTATATTTTATTCTTTAAAAGATACCAAACTAATCCTAAGTATTATCTAATAAAAATATATTAATTATCATCAATAGTATGATAATTTATAATTTGACATTTAATAAAATATTATCATGGCAAATTAATAGGCTATTTATTATGAAGAATTATGGAACCTTAATGACATGATAAATTTTGTCCGTTAGATGCATTTCTAATCCCAATCACAACCATCACTTATGACAAACGATTACATCCCTAGATTTATCTCTTGTGAGGACAAATCTGAACCACCACTTACACAGGCAAAGTTATCCAAACCGTGCTTTATACTCTTGATATATGGGGATACAAGTTAACAAGACCCTATATACAGAAGTACAAAATTAAACCCTAAATAAGAAGATGGAAATGAAACAGATTTTGAAGAGTACGATGTCGTCTTGTAATTCTGTCTGTCTATACGTGCTCTCTCTATTAATGGCTTTGGAAGTGGGAACAACATCAATAAATAAGAAAAAAAGAACGTCTGATTTATCAGGGCCGGCAAACGTTAGGCAGTTGTATTTTATTTGGACAAAACCACAAACCACGTATTCATCTCCTCCTTGATGTAATCGAAAACAGATCCTGAAAGACTGAAATCGAAAGAAATCAGAGAGGGAGAAAGAAGGAGACGATTAGAGCAACCATAGTCATCGACTAAAACCAAATATTTGGTCGAGAATTCAAACGCTACGGAGAGGAGTAAAGAGAAAATACTAGACTAAAACCAAAACCAAACTATATTTGGTCTTTGGTTTGGTTTTGGTCTGGCGTAATTTAAGACTACGCCTGATTGGGGCGGAATTTCAATTTACGTTTGGCAGTGAGACGTAACTTTAATCGACGCCTGTTTGAAACGTAACTTTAATCTACGCCCGATGGGACATAGTTTTGATTTGCGGCTGGTACCAAGCGGTATGTTATAATTGCGCCCCATTGAGGCGTAATTTCAAGATACGCCCCGTCAGGCGCGATTTTAAATACCGCCTGACTACGGGCGCAATTATGAGTTACGCCTGTTACTGCATGGGGCGTTATTTAAATCTACGCCTCATCCTTCCACTATTTTCATGTATTTTTCGAAATTTCAATTTTTTTGGGGCGTTAATGCATTAGTTTTGTGATTATCGTTTAAATGACGCAAAACCGGTCATTAGAAGAATGACATGTCTGCATGGTTTACGTAGACTTTGCTTTAAATTCTTTTAAGTAGTAGAAAAACGTAAGGCACTAACATAGTCAAAAGGTATAATTAATATTAAGAGTGCGCCTGATTACATAAGCTAAGCTATGAAGTGGATTCCCACATATGTCGTCCAATAAACATATGAAGCTATGAAGTGGATTCCCGCCTGGTCAATAAACAAAACACAAAAATCACAAGTGACTTTCGAGTCTCACCGAAATACAGGCGTGTTTAAAAATTGCGCCCCATCAGGCGTAATTTTAACATACGCTCCGTGGCGTAATTTCATGTTACGCCCCCTCAGGCGTACTCTATGATTGCGTCCCATACGGCGTAATTTGTATTTGCGCCTCGTCCGGCGTAGTTTTTGATTACGTCTCTCCATCAGGCGGTTTTATATATTACGCTCCACACCAAACACAAATTTAGACTCCGCCCGATATCAGGCGTTAATTAAAGTTACGTCCAACCCAAACACAATTTATAGCTACGTCCCATATCAGACGAACCTTTATAACTACGCCTCACCATGGACTAAACCCATTTTTTTAAGTTTTTTTTGGTTTTTAATCTTTAGTTATAGTCGTATGACCGTAGTTTCTCTTAGGGCTGTAGAAATTTTCATACTGTTTTTCTTTAGGTCGGGAAGGAATTACTGTTGGCGTTAGAAAACCCATACCCCCCAATCCTACCCTACCCGCCAGTATTTTAACCATATCCTATCCTACCCATTATTTGGCTGAGAGATTATCCGCCGTTAAATGGGCAGGATGACAAATCTTATCCTATCCTACCCGCCTACCCGCCTATTTATATAACAAATTTTTTGTTTCTTGTTTAAATACATTATGGTGTTTGGAGTTTAAAACTTTTCTCAAGGAAAATCTAAATACTAAGATTCGAATCATATAAGCTAGTGCAAAACTTTTATGAAGGAAAATCTAAATGCTAAGATACGAATTTATAAGCTGGTGCAAAATTCATTTTATTTATATAAAGATTCATAGATCATAAACTTGTTCAATATTCAAACAACAGAGAAGCCATGGCTTCGCTTTCATCCCTTCACTCCATTTCTACTGCCTCCTCAAAGACTCTATCTGCATGTCCTACTAGATCACCTCAAAAGAAGACACAGAAATATAACCATCTTAGCGTTATCCAATGTAAAAGCCGTGATCAAGATAACCATGGAAATGAAACTAGCAAAGACGAGTTTCATTGATAAAGAGATTTGCTTATTGGTCTAGGAGGTATATATGGTGCAACAACATCTTTTGGTAAAGACCGCATGCCGGCTATTGCGGCTCCCATAACTATACCGATTTATCAAACTAAGTCCAAATAGATCTTCCGCCTGGTGTGACAGAATAAATTGTTGTCCACCACCAACCACAAAATCATCGATTTTGAACTACCATCTTATTCTACTCTTCTAAGGGTTCGTCCAAATAATCATTTAGTTGATGAGGCATATATCGCTAAAATTAACAAAGCCTATGCACTTATGCATTTAGTTGAAGTTTAAAAAAACGGTTATACCCGCCACCCTATCCTACCCGACCCGCCAATTAACGGGTCGGAGGATCTACCTGTTTAATGGTGGAGTGGCGTCCTTATCCGCTTGTCCTAGGGTGGCGAAATTGGCCATATCCTACCCACCCTACCCGTTGTGCAGCCCTAGTTGGCGTTAGAAAACATGATTACATCGGGAAACTCAAGGAACGGACGGGCTGATTATAAAACCTATGACAAATCTATCCCTGCCTTAGGACCGTGTACCTATTTTTTTATTTTTTTTCCTCTGAAACAAAAACGGAAGGAGTAGCAGTCAGCTTTCGAGTTTGTGATCTGAAAACAGAAGTTCCTAAGTTTAAGTGAATAGAGTTAAGGAATGAAGAGTGCTATACCTACTGCCTTTGTTCCCGTAAAAGAGCCCGACTTGAGATCGGAATTTTTGTGGGGGCTAGCCTTTCCGATTCGTAACAGAAACGGAAGAAGGGTAAAGTAAGTCGATTCACAAAACTTAATTCCCTTACAAATACCACCTCGATTTGTTCTGCACTTGTGTTGCGTTGAAAGAGTTAGGGTTCCTCTGTTGCTCCCAATTCCCAAACTCCTCTTTAGACCTTTGTAAAAAAAAAACTTTTCAGATCAACCAATCGGTCCAGCTCTTCAGTCACTTCTTATCAATCTCTTCAGCTTCCATGGGAAAATCAGAGTTATCAAATCAGAGAAGTGACCGTAGACTCCCACCATCACCAAAGGTAGCACCTTGGCTTGTTTTCCCACATGAAAAAGTTGGTAAGTTCCAAACTTTTTGTGATGTATTTGATGAACATCTGGAAAATAACAAATCTTTCCGAAAATTCATACCAGAGATGAGTAAAAAAGTATTTTGGCAGAAAAATTCTCATCAAGGATGGTTAATCAGTGTTTCTTATGCTGTTCAAGATCCAAATTTTAAAAGGTATTTTCTATGGAATCCTGTATCACTGGAAACTATATTCTTACCTAGTCAACCGGATCTAGTGTGTGGATGTTCTGTCAAAGATTGTGTTTTGTCTTCACCTCCTCAGATCAGCAGAACTAGTAATAGCGAGGAAGGCGATGTCGATTATAGTTCGATGGTCTACATACTTTCTGATGGAGGGGAAAGTCCCGACGTTCTTATTTATTGTCACCCTGGAGAAAAAGAATGGAGAAAACACGAGTTTGTGGATGTGGGTCAAAATCTTTGGTCCATGTTTTGTTTCATGGGTAAGTTATATATAATGTGTTTGAATAGGGCCCACTTGGAGATAACAATACAGTATGGTACTGAAAGGGCTGATGAAGAAATCCTTATTGTAAGTGATCTTATTATTAGTATAGATGACAATTCTTCAAATGGACTGGAACTGGTAGCAGGATGTTTGGAAAATAGTTTCGACACATATTGGATAGAGTCTTTTGGTGAAGTTTTTAGAATTTATAAAAGTTGCATTTCAAGAGGTATTTTCCAAAACTGTGTAACCAACATTGTAGTATCAAAATTGAATTTCTCTTCATTGGCTTGGGAAAAGGTGAAAAGTTTGGATGACTATGTCTTCTTTCTGAGTTATCATACACAACTGTCTTGCTTGGCGTCGGACTTGGGTTTATCAAAGGGTTGTGTGTATTTCACACAGCGGGAGAAATGAGCTTGTACAAATATCAGTTTGAAGATGATAGTATTTTACTTTCTTTACCATGTCTCGATCTACCAGCGCCCTGGTATACACCTGAATGGATGATGATTTCTGCAACTCAAAGGTAACTCTGAAGTACCACAAACTCTTCTTCTTTTTTTCTTTTTTCTTTTTTTTTTTTTTTTTTTGTGTTAAGCCTGCCTATTGAGGATGCTCCATTGACATTCTAATTAAATTTTGAACCCTGAAATGCAAAAAACAATTAAAAAATATTAGAGATAAATTTTACTTCTTCCGTCCTAGTTTACTTGCCAAAGTTGGTTTTTGCACAAAGATTAAGAAATGTAGAAAGAGTAGATTTTTTTCCAAAATTCACCCAAGCTAGTACTCCCTCCGTTCCTAAATAATAGGCTGGTTTCTATAAATAGATGTTTCAAAAAAATAGGCTGGTTTCCTAATTGGGAAAGTCAAATGTTACTTTAGTTTTCTGAGACCATTTTGCTCTTAACTTCTTTTTGATGACAAGTGTCATGTGACCATTTCACTTTACTTCTTTTTACCGACAAGTGTCAACCATTTCACTTCACTTCTTTTATCGATGTGTCATGAGGACCACTTTCAATGATTAGTTCTCTTATTACTTGCTAAAGTTGGTTTTTGCACAAAGATTAAAAAATGCAGAAAGAGTAGATTTTTTTTTTCAAAATTAACCCAAGCTAATATTTAAGATACATAGTTTTTACATATCTAGATTTTTTATCTTTACTTGAATAAAAGATTTAACTCAAAAGAATAAAGGATATATCATAAATAAACATTGTCTTTAAAAACTTTAAAAATACATGTTTATGTGCAATCTTCAATACAAATAAACATTTCTTTCATACTATTTTTTAACTTTTTTTTGGCATTTTCCCTGCTCCAAGAAAGAGTTTATTATTAAATGTAACTTCAATACGAATCGACGATAAATTTTTATTTTTATACAAAGGTTATTGATTTATGGAGTATTCTTATATACATGACTGGGACAGAAATTTGTATTCTTATATAGAGGTTATTGATATATGGAATTCTTACTGATATATGGAGTAATTCTTATATACAGGTTCTACTATATCTTCAATGCTATCCGAAGTTGTAAAATGTTATGTTCTTTTGTTTTGTAGGTTCAACGGCAATAGAAGAACAACGGATCGCATGTTAGGAAAGGAGGAATACATACATGAAGTAGTCATCAAGGCAAAGGAAAATGAAATCGTAGATAAAGATGGTGAGAAAGAGGATAGTGAAGAAGCAAGGCCGTGGATCACGCTTAACAATGATATATTATGGTCAATATCAAATTATCTGCATACCTTGGACTACATACATTTACGTGCAGTCGGTAAACAATACCGGATGGTATTAAATCTCAAAAGATCCTCATCTACTAGGACAATGCAGACAACAGAATCATCCCCATGGCTGGTTTTTCCCAAGCATCAAGGCGTCTACAATTTCTTAAATCCAATGCACAACAATGAGAACTACCTTATAAACATCCCCGAGTTGTTAAATGGTTCTAGAATTCGCTTTTCAAAAGGTGGGTGGTTGCTCTTGTCGAAAGGCAGGGCTTTGTTCTTCTACAATCCCTTCACGAAATCGATCATCAAACTTTCGAACTTGCCAGATCCGTATTGTTATGCTTTCACAGGTATCTCATTCTCGTCCTTGCCAACATCTTCAGATTGCGTTGTCTTTGGCATTCGTAAAGAAATTGGGGATGCGGTTGAAATCTTTTTTATCAAACGGGGAGATGAATGTTGGACACATGACATCTTCGATAACATTTATTTACCTCCCAGAAGGGAAAATGTGGATTTCATGCCGAACTTCAACAATCCAGTTTTCTACCGTGGTGCTTTCTATTGCTTGGATCTTAATGGAACTTTGGGTGTTTTTAAAGTAGAGCAAGGCATTAGTTGGGAAATTCTAGCCATGGTAGCCAGGCCAAATTGCGAGTTTATCTACAGGAGTTTCTTGGTGGAGTTCGATGGAAAACTGATGTCCGTCTTTTTTAGGCCATTTAGGAAAATGGGTTCGTATTTTTAGATTGAATGAGGCTGAAATGGTTTGGGTTGAAGTCAAACATATGGGGCGTCATATGTTATGTATTAGCAATACATCTTGTATCTCAGCAATGGCTCCAACCAGTCGTTTGGAGAACAAGATCTACTTTCCGAGGTTGCATAATGCAGGGATCTTGTATTACTCTCTTGATACAGGTGCGTATCACTCTTTTGGGAGTAAGCATTTTGCTAAAGATTACCGCGATTCTAAGGATAATTTGCACTGCAGTTGGATTGAACCCAATTGGTCGGACATCTCAGATCACTGTCTGGACTGGCTTAACAACTAGATACATTATTTTTAGCCTTCCAGTTGTTTTTTCTGTTTCTGTAACAGTATAATTGTTTATTTGCAACACTAGTGTCCATTTATTTTGTTCCATGTCACAGTAGCTGGTACAACTTTCCCCCACCATGTATGCAAGTGTCCTAGTTTTAAACTGTTGGCGCATTTCAGCATTCGCATGGGCATGACTTTAAATCTATCATTTTAATGCTAGTTGTTTCATCAAAATTTGTTAATAAGATGGGTAGTAGAAACATTTTTGTTTATCATCTCAGTGCTGAAATTCATCGAGTAGGGATGTTCTTTGCTCCAAGGTCATGATTGTGGACTCTCCAAGGCAGCAACCATTAGATCATCTGCTTCACCTTTAACTTCTTTTTTGCATCTTTTATGCTGGTTCATTCAAACTCTGGTCTATTTTATATGCACATCTACTTTATTGTGATGATATGTTTTTTCAAATCAATCGCTTAAAAACGTCATGAATTTACATTCCAAAACAAATCATTAATGTTTTCCAAGCGGGGTAAAAAGAATCTATTAACATCATAGAGGATCTATATGAGCATACTCATTCAACTCAATAAAACTAAGACGGGTATTTAATGTCAATAAATGTCATAGATGATGGCTTTAGATATTATACTGCCAATTTGTTTAAGGCTTATTGTAACGTTACTTTTTTTTTTTTTCTATAAATCAGTTGCCGAGTCGAAAATCATTTCGTATGAGAGCTAATTCTACACTAGAGATATTACCTTTTTTTTTTTTGAAACTGAAAGATTGGATTGATTATTAGATAGAGTTTACATTGTTTGCTTCCTGTTGAAGCTGATGAATAATTTCATCAGGGGGATCTAAAAACCAAACACCACTAATAAATTGAGTTCTAGCTAATTTAGAAAGGGAATCTGCTATTTTATTTTCCTCTTTAGGCACATAGGAACATTGCCAAGAGGAATGAATACTTAATAAGTTTTTGATGTCTAAAATTAAATTGTGTAATCTCCAATCAATACCAATAGCGTCTTTCATAATTGCATCCACTACAAGCTTTGCGTCCAGCTCAAAAATCACTTTCTCCAGCTTCTTCTCTAATGCCCATTGCATTGCCTCCCATAAAGCTTTACACTCCGCTTGTTCTGAACTAGTCGCCGTCGTTAAGTAGATGCACTTTGATCCCTGATGCGCACCTGCAAAATCACGACAAATTAGTCCTACGCCTCCAGTATTATTCTCTGAAATAAAAGAACCATCAGAATTGATTTTAAGATATCCAGTAAAGGTGGTTTCCGTTGGATGTTGATTCTATTCTCGAGGAGCAAGGAGTCTATAGTTTGTAACTCGGTTTATAATCTAAAACAAATAATTCTCTTCGCATCTCTCGAATGATGCTTTCAGTGAAAAGGACGCGCCTTGAAAACCTTGTCACATCTGGTATTCCATAGACACCAAGTCGTGATTCCTATCTTGCGAGAGATCGGCCGAATCATGCCAAATTGTGACTTTATCAAACCATTCACAAATCCATTCAGGTAACACGCTATCCCGAGCAATGTGTAGACCCATTATCGCAAACCAAACCGCCTTTAGAAATGGGACAGTCAAGGATTATGTGAGAAGTGATTCCAGTTCATAAGAGCATAGGGGACAACTGAAGTTATTGTCTTGAATAAATCCCATAAGTGTATCTCTTGTAGATAGAATTTTCTTTGAGACATTTCCACATAAATTGCTTGGTTCTTGGAAGTATAGGTAATTTCCACAGTCTTTTAAAAATGCCTTGCATTCTTAAACCAACTGAATTATCTCCATTTCTTTCTTTGAGCAATCTGTTATATGCCGACTTGACTGTAAAGCTTCCATTTTTTTCAAGAGTCCATACCAGCTTGTCTTCTTGATACTTATGGATAGAGATTTTTAGAATTAATTCTGTAACTTGTGGATCAAAGAGGGAAGAGATTAGACCAATTCCAACCATCAGTTGTTGCAGAAAAGTTCATGAATATAAGTATAATGCGATAATAGAAGCACCCGCTTTAGGATTAGGGGAAGATCAATTTCAGAATCCACCTTGTGTTGCCATATCATTATTTTTTTTCCATTTCCTACACACCAGCAACTGTGAGTTTTGATGAAGGGAAATTCTGAGCTAATACTTTTCCAAGACCAAGTGGAATTATCATTATTAGTAGCATTGAAAGAATTGCCATCTTGAAAGTATTTTGCTTGAAGAGAAGCAGCACATATAGAAGTTGTGTCAGAACAAAGTTTCCATGCAGATTTTGCAAGGAGTGCTCTGTTAAACAATTGTAGATCTCTGAATCCAAGGCCCCCTTCTTCTTTAGCATTATTTACATTTCTCCAGCTTATGTAGTGTTTGCCTCTCATAGACTTTTTATTTCTCCAGAATTTTTGTTTGAATTGAGTTGAGTTGATTAATCAGATTATCCGGTAGCTTGAAGCTTATCATATGGTGAATCGAACAAGATTAGTTACATTCTTGATCATCACTCCTCTGCGCTACCTTCGACACATATTAGAACCATTCCATCTTGAGAGTCTATTTTCCATTTTAGTGATAAGATCGAGAAAGGAATCTTCTTATTTCTCGCCAACAAAGAAAGGGAGTCCTAAATATTTTTCCTCTTCAATGTTTAGTTGTCTCGACTTGAAGAAGCCCACCGATTAGTGACAAGAGTGTGAACTCATATTATTACTCAAATATCTGTTGTGATTTATGAAAATTTATCAACCATCTGAGCGGGAACTAAAATCTTGAATTAATTGGAGAAGCTTGTTTGTTTGCAACTGATTTGCTTTACAAAAAAGTAAGCAGTCATCTGCGAACAACAAGTGATTAATTTTTGGAGCATTTCTTGAGATTTTCATTCCAGTTAACATGTTCACATTTTCACAATGATTCATCTGCCTTGAGAAAGCTTCAATAGCAAGAATGAATAGATAGGGAGATAGTGGATCTCCCTGTCTAATACCTCTTGTTGGTTTGAAAGAAGGAGAGGGAGAACCATTTACCATTATTTCCACCTCGTAGTGCTAATACACCGCATAATGAGATGACAGAACTTATCCACGAAGCCAAATTTTTGAGCACATCTAGAAGGAATGACCATTCAAGTCTGTCAAAAGCCTTTGACATGTCCATCTTAAGTGCCAGATGACCTGATCTTCCTCTTTTTCTCTTCATTGCCTTCACAAGCTCTTGTACTAAACAAACATTCTCAGAAATAAGTCTCCCAGGCACATATGCAGATTGCATTGGAGAAATAATTCTTACCATGTGTCTCTTGTACTAAACAAACCTCTTTTTCTGTTTCTGTAACAGTATAATTGTTTATTTGCAACACTAGTGTCCATTTATTTTGTTCCATGTAACAATAGCTGGTACAACTTTCCCCCACCATGTATGCAAGTGTCCTAGTTTTAAACTGTTGGCGCATTTCAGCATTCGCATGGGCATGACTTTAAATCTATCATTTTAATGCTAGTTGTTTCATCAAAATTTGTTAATAAGATGGGTAGTAGAAACATTTTTGTTTATCATCTCAGGTCTTTGAAATTCATCGAGTAGGGATGTTCTTTGCTCCAAGGTCATGATTGTGGACTCTCCAAGGCAGCAACCATTAGATCATCTGCTTCACCTTTAACTTCTTTTTTGCATCTTTTATGCTGGTTCATTCAAACTCTGGTCTATTTTATATGCACATCTACTTTTTACAGATGATATGTTTTTTCTGAAATCAATCGTTTAAAAAACGTCATGAATTTACATTCCAAAACAAATCATTAATGTTTTCCAAGCGGGGTAAAAAGAATGTTCTGGCGTACTGTTAACATCATAGAGGATCTATATGAGCATACTCATTCAACTCAATAAAACTAAGACCCGTACTTAATGTCAATAAATGTCATAGATGATGGCTTTAGATATTATCTGATGCCACTGTCAATTGTTTAAGGCTTATTGTAACGTTACTTTTTTTTTTTTTTCTATAAATCAGTTGCCGAGTCGAAAATCATTTCGTATGAGAGCTAATTCTACACTAGAGATATTACCTTACTCTGCCCGGATGTGGATCACAGGTGCCAACTAAAACCACAGCTGACTTTGACCGAGTCAGATCCAAATGACTCACCCGAGTTGTAGTAAGTTTTATTGGAAACCGGAACAGAGTTGCACTTGGATCTATTTCGTAAACTTAACTCTCCATGGCTAACATAGATCAGAAAATAGAAAGCGGAAGAGAAATGGAAAGTCCAATCATAATAGCCTTTAAATTGAGGTAGAAGAGTTGTCGAGAGCCGAGCGATATGATGGCAACAAAACGCCTTAGAAGTTTCGTAGATAGTGAAGAAGATGAGCCCAAGGCACAGAAGAGAATGGAGATTACTACTCATAGTAATGAGCAACAAGGAAAACCTAATTTTCCTCCCGAAATGGTTTTGGAGATAATCAACAGAGTTCCAGTTCAGTCAGTGATCAGATTTGGCAGCATAAGTAAATACTGGTACAACTCAATCCATCAAAACCCAAAATTTCCTTCCGATTACTTTCTTCAATCTCTGAAAAACCCTAGTTTAATTCTTTGCATACTAAATTTAAACCCGAAAGATTCTATTTTTTATAATCATATGTTATATTTTGAAGATAATCGAAAACATAAGCATGCTAATGGGAGAACTGTTCATAAATTTTTAACTTCCCGTAGCCATGGTAGAAAACAAGTAGTGGGTTTTTGTAATGGTTTGGTTTGTCTATCAAAGATGATTAAAAATCCTAGTACTTATGATATCTACAGCCTAAGTATGCCTGAGGTGTTCTCCATCTTCACTCCATCTGTTGCAGATGGATATGTTAAGTTCCATGGATTTGGATTTGATTCAATTACTAAGGAATATAAGTGCGTACTTATTTTTAACAGTAGTGCTTCAATTGATCTTTTCAAATGCATCATGGTGTTCACTCTGGGTACCAGCCTTTGGAGAAAAATTGAAATCCCTAACCCTCCTCTTAAATTGTTTGGTGATGATGTTTACAAAGCAGCCAACTCTTCTAGTGGTGTTCTCTATTGGAGAACAACTGTAGGTTCTCGTGATATGATTTCGTTCGACCTCCACAGAGAGAAATTTCAAGTCTTTCAAATCCCATCTGAATGCATTGTTTCTTCAACTGAACAGCAGCAGCAGCAACAACAGACAGTGATAGTACAGCATCTGGAGTTTAAAGGATCATTGTGTGTCGCACATCTAGAAAAGACATCAGGAACAAGTCAGAACAATTGTAAGGTTCACTTTTATACATTGAATGATAGAAGTAGGAGTATATGGACCAAGAAGACTTTACTTCTTTCTCTTTGCCGACTTCCCTGCAGCGGTGAAGGTGTTCGAGTTATGGGCTTCAATGGTAAGGTTTTACTTTACTGGTTCGACGGGGGAAACTTTTGCTTCTACGTTCTTCACAGGGAAAAGGATTTCAAGGTTGTAATATTCTCGTGTGCTACTCTCTTTGAGAAGGATCGCAATCGTGGTCTTTTTGATTATCAGCTATGCACTCATGTAGAGAATTTTCTCTCTTTAAAAACATTTGTGCCAGAAGGGGCTCACCAATTCCCAGCTGAAACTCTAAAAGCCATCATAGAGGAAAGACCCAGAAGACCTGGAGGAATCTTGCGTCTATCTGCCCCGAATCAAACACCGGTAGCTTCATGTTTTCTATTTGATTAGTTTCCGTTACTCATGTTTATTTGTATGTCTATCTTGGTTGTCATTTCGTGCATTTTGCTTCACCTGACACAATTTAGTATGAAAATTTCTCTATTGTCCATAAACCAGTTTTCTGCTTGGCCAGCTATTGCATCTGTATTCTGCTCTGATTCTATAGTTAGTATGCTTATCGTTTATATATGAAGACAAAATATGTTTGAATCATGAAACACAGATGTTCTGCAACTTTCATTACCATATGAAGACTCGTAGATGCCTTCACCAACTCTCTTCTTGCTTGAATGGAGGCATTAGATGGAGATACTCTTGATTAACTATGTATCATCCTCGATCGCCATCAATGCTTAGAAGAAAGGCAAGCTTCGTCACTTGAACTCCCTTCAACCAATCTAGGAATCACAGAAATCTTCGTAGCAACACTGCTATGCACTGCAATGGGCTGTCACCATCCAGTCAACAATGAAGAACAACTAAATAGAAATTTTTATTGTGGAAATGTGGGTTTTTGTACCCATGAATCCCAAGAACATCAGATTGATTGCATCATCACTGGACATTATTACTTAGCCCCCAACTAAATCCCCTTTCCAGCAAACCTCTTACCTTTGTAGCTGCAACAACGCATGAACCGAGTTGCCAAAGTACTCTTTGAGGTAGATGTGGTATCAGTCTAGTTCTGTTCCCAGGGGCTATGATATACTTAAACGTCCTCCTCTGGATCAAATGCCGAGCACAGGTTACTGCTACCTGAACGTGAGCCATCAAAGCTTGCAAGATGTGACAGCCATTTGCTGGACTGATCTGAATTGGCTTTCGCTTTGAGTATTGAAATTATTATTTTTTTGTGAAATTGTAGGATCTCACACTATAATCGGATCTATATGTATGGCTTTCTATAACATGTTCAGCATTGACAGAAATAAGTTAGACGGATGGGGCAATTCGTGTTATTTAAAACAACTGTCAAGAATAGGACATTACCTCCACCTGCAGATCTAGAGATCTCAGACCGTGACTGTGTTATGTCCATTTAGCGAGAAGAAGGACGGTTCAACTACACCAGGAACATCTATTGGATCGAGTATGACAGCCACAGTTAGGTGATCTGCAGATGCATGAATAAATTTTCCATCGGCAGAATTAGAGTTAATATAGACAGATGTAGTTCCGTCATCATCGTGTTTTTCAACAGCAAACGTCCAGAGGAAAGAAATGATCCAATTTTTGTGAAAGAGAGAATATGTGTTAATCCTCTTGTTTCTTGTTTGGGTTTAGCAACCTATTTTAAATATCCTGAATTCCGAGCAACTCGAGGTAAGAGTCATAGTGCACACGAAGATGCTGTGAAAGAGGGAATGTGTGTGAATCCTCTTTGCTTGCCGTTCTGATGAAGATGCGGTGTGAAATGCGCGCAAAACCATCAAGAGTTTTACCAAGTTAAAATCTTATCAATAAGAAATGGCTTCGAAGGACCATTGCCATACTTTGTAGCAAACCATTTACAGTACAACCATGATTACCCCCATCATACCACTGGTTGCCATTTGAGAGAAGAAGAAAAACTGGCCGCCCTTTGGTTTTCATTTACTTAGTGTCTTTCATTCCAACGATTCATTACTTCGGTTAAAAGGGAAAAACTAAAAACACATATTTATTCCATGATGAAACTTTATACAACTCTAGAACAAAGAAAACCATAAAGCCTAATCCTTCACGTAATGGACTTAAAAGGAGATAATAACAAGCAAACATCTGCTGTTTCTATACCCTATTACTCTATATTACAGAAAGAAGAACATGAACGCAACTCTAAAACAATTAACCAGTGGATCGAAAAATTAAAATAATTAAAGGAAACCTTAAATAGGAAATTTAAAAAAAAAAAAAAAAAAAAATCTTCTAGAGATCTGATCTTCTATAAGAAACTTTCTTCATAACTTAAAATTTCAGATCTGCTTCACGTTCAAAAATTCACGGAAGTATAGATCTTAACTTCGCCAAACTTGTAATCAAAGACCTAGCAAAGATCTTCATATACAAATTCCAAAAACTTGTAATCAGATAGAGAGTGCCTTGAGATTGTTATCTACAAATACACCATCAATCCCAAGCATCCTTCTCAAATCTTCTGTGGCAGAAACAGCTACACTATCATCTACAACAACAAAGCCCTCTTTCTTCTTCATGTTAAAAGAAGGTAAAGGAAGAGAATCTGGCTCCGGAGATTGAAAAAAACCAGCACCGGCGTAAATAGGACCGGATCGGTTAAAAACTCCATGAAAAGATAAAGAAGGTGGAGAGGAAGATACAGAAGGAGGAGATGTAGACATTAAATCTGAGATGTTAACCTGTTTAGGAACCATTTGTGGATCTGGTCCTATTCTTTTCATACCACCAAGTACAACAAAATCATTATTTTTCTTCTCGATTTTCTTTTTCTTCGGCTTTTCATCTACAAACTGAATTTTCTTCTTTGATTCGACAAAGATCTTAGGCTTCTCATCTACAAATTGAACTTTTTTCTTTGATTCGACCACCAAACACTCGTCGATCTTCTTCTTGGTCGATTCATCAAGAGATTCACCTCTTTTCAAAAGAGTAAAACCACCCATCACTAAATTATTGTTGTTACTTTTCTTCGATACAACACAATCATCTACAAAAGATGATGATTTCTTCAAAATCATATTCTCTCGTTTCTTGTGTTGTTGCTTATGTTCATGATGTGGTTTTCTAGGGTTAGGATTTTGATAATCAGATCTGCAACTACTGCGCCGCACCGGTGATAAAACAGGCGCTCCATGACCTATTACCCTCATCCTCTGCAAAGGATCTTGTGCTCTCATCACCTCTGTTCCCATAGCTCTATTATAACTTAATCAGATCTGAACCCTAATTTTTCTTTGTTTGATTTGATCAAAAAATTATAATCAAATCTAATGTAATTTGGGTTTGAGCTTTTTTCTCTCTGATGATAATTTAATTTCTTATGTGAATAAGTGGTGAGGCGTGATGGACTTTTATAGAGATTAGGGTTTGGAGAATAGAAATCAGGATAGGCTTGGAATTTGGAGAAAGGTCGGTGTACCGACTTGAATTATTTTATTTCTTTATTATTATATGCTTCTAAAAAGACGTTCGATTCCTTCAATGGTTAGGATTAGTTTTTGACGTTACCGTAGGGGACACGTGGGCGAATGTGAAATGGTCAACACGTCTTTGACGAATTAAACGGAGGGTAAAACGCGGGATTGTGTTCCCACGATAACAATGAAGTTGTAACGGTGAGTGAATATGGAGATTTCTGGGAGGTTTGAAGTTTCCTTATAATACTTTATTTAAGGAGAAATGTCGAATTACCCCTCATCCAATCACGAGAAAAGGTTAGTGAGGAGGGTCATGTGTAGACCAACTCCAAGTCACATTTTCATATCAACAACCTAAAAACTCAATACCATCCCTCACCTGGAATAAAAGAAGACTCAGCTGTTCACCCTCCTCCTATTGGCTGGTGAGCGAAACCTCGCGCTCTCATTGGCTAATTGAGAAACCATTCGTGATTCGGTTTCGGATGAAATTTCGTTATATATGGTGCGTTGATCTGATAATGCGGTGTAGATTAGGCCGATTGGTGGGACACACACGACTGACGACCCCATTGTTTAGAAAAATTGTTATATTAATTTAGGTGCATTTTTTTGAAAATCCAAAAATAAAAATAACTACTATATTAATTCTGGACATTTATGATTAAAATAAAAAAAAAATCAATTCAACATATTTATGAAATAATATAATCTTTTATAATTTTATGAAAATCTAAAAAATAAAAAAATTACTATATTAATTTTGGACATTTATGATTAAAATAAAAAAAAAATCAAATTAACATATTTATGAAATAAAATAATTACATTTATAGCTTCATGTAATTATTGTAAAAGATCCAGAGAATTAACAAAAAAATACATTATAAATTTGGACATTTATGATTAGAATAAAAAATAAAATCGACGTATTTACGGAATAAAAAAAGATTTATATTTTTTTAATCTTTTAAAAGGGAAAAAAATATAGAAATAGCTATATTAATTTTTAGTATTAATGACAAATATCTAACAAATGAAAAACCAACAATATATAAAAAAAAAAATACTACATTAATTGATATTTAAATTACTATTTATATTTATGTTAACGATATCCATTAATATAAAAAAAATCTAATCATTTACCTGAACACAATCTAACAAGTTCCATTAATACAGTTAATTTACTAATAAAAACAAAGCCAATAGTTAATAAAGGATGGAAATCATTCTTCATCCCTATTTTCTTTATAACAAACCATATAACTGGATTAAATTCCATAATGATTTTAAAGATTTTCTTTGGAACTAAGTTTCTAACATCTATATAAAGAATGCAAACCACTCTTTATTCTTTATTTCTACATAAACCACGTACTTTGTGTGAAAAAGGAGGAGCGAACAGAAGATATCGACTTTTGAAGAAAATCACAACAAAGGGGAAGCAATGGAAGTTGATTCCGGTGGTATGTAAACTTATTCAAATGTCGCAATTTGGATTCATAGGCTGCTGTTTTTTTTTTCTCTTATCAGTTTTTTCTTTATATTAATAGGTTGATGTTTTTTTTTCTCTAATCAATTTTAAAATATATGATGTTTATATGTAGGTAAGAAATATTTGGGAACAGTTTATACCCCTTCAAGCGTCTGGTTAGGAATCAGACACAACAGAAAGCCGTGACAGCTTTGGTTCTAAAACAATGGAGGGTTGAAAACAGAAAAACAAGTTAATTATGGAGTTTGGACCTACATCATCTCATTGATCAAGAGGTAAGTTAGTCGACCTCTATTGCATATTTATGGTAAAAGTTAATTGTTTTTTTTTTTTTTTAGCCGATTAGAAATTAATTGTTGATTGGATATAATACAGGGTACTCAAATGCATGCTAGGGTAGGCAAAGATTATATACAGTTGTTTGAAGAGAAATTCGAGGAGGGAAATGTGTATTCCATTCAGAGGTTTAGCATTGCCAAGCCATCAGCCAGTTCTAGAATTGTGTCCTTTGAAAATGTAATGTGGTTGAACAGGTTTAGCAAGGTGGAACATCTGAAAGTTGACATCTCGACTTTTCCCAAAGAGATATTTAGTTTCCTTGCTCTGGAGAATATTGGGACCAGAAAAAATGATACTATGTATTATACATGTGAACAGTCGGAAATAAGAAAAAAATAATTTTTTTTTGTTTGGTAAAAACAACAAACATTAACCTCTTCTTATATAATTCCTGCAGCTGTGATTGGAAGGCTAAATTTCGTGTCGAACGTTGTGACGAAATCAGTTGAAGAATTTGAGAAAGTAAGTGATGTGCTTATGAGGGAGATTATGCTTGAGAATGAGAGGTAAACTACACGGTATCTTATGGGTTTTTGATTCAATAATTTTTGTTGAGTGAATTAGCCTAATGGATTTTGTTCGTCTTTAGGGGAACTACAATGAAAGTAACCTTATGGGGTGATTTGGTTAATGCTATCAAGGATGGGATATTGGATGGTCGACCAAATGTACCTGTGGTGATGATTGTCACTGGTACATATGTGAAGGGTCATTTGGGTGAGCAATTTTGAAGAAACCATTTGTAGACTAATACTTTTAAGTTATTTATGGAAGCTTCTACCATGCAATATGCAATTGTTCATACATATTTATGACGTAATCTTTTTCAACAGTTGTAATTATATATGGAAAGAAAATTTTAAATAAGTGTTTATAAAACTCAAAATATCTAAAAAGTTTAGGGCAAAAAAATCTTTAGAGGTCTACTTATGGTAAAAGAATCCCAAACGGCTAGCTTAAATATTTAGTATGTTAAAAAAAATCTTTTTCCTACCCTGTATTTTCGAATTAATTTAGGGAAGAAAAATCTTTCCATTACTTTGTTATATTTTGTTGCCACGCAAAGCATTTTAATTGCATTTCATTTCTCATTTCTCATTGTTTTCTTTGCAGACGAGTCTCAAAGGCCTATATTAAGGACATTGACATGGATATTTGTACAATGAATAATTCTCTTTGTCATCTTAGATATATTCTCTAAACATGTACAAGTCTTTTTCGATGATGCAAAGAATATATAATTATAAACCGGGATGATATTGGCCCTACCCATCATTTTCAATTCTATGTGGGGAAAAAAGGATAAATGTTAATATGAAATAGGAAATAGGAATATGGATGGATGTAAATCCCAAACAAAATTGTTAAGTTATTGTCCTAAGAGCATTCTACTCTCTTTGGCCTTCCTTTATAAATTTTTCTCGATATTTTTGATGGGGTTATGCCAAATTATTGAATTATAGTTTTTTGTGAAACTGTTCTTATTATTCTTTTTTCTTTCTCGAACATGATATACGCATGAATTTTTTTGTTTAATAGACCATGTCAGAACGACACTTCGTTATCTTGACCTACGGTTGATGTGAGTTTTATGTTTTGTATCAAGCCACATACATAGTAAAATTAGCTATATGCATCACTAAAAATCCAAAGAACTAAATTATTTAATTAACCAATACAATTTAGATTCTCTTTGTGGGACAATCATTAATTAGTGGACAATCTCTTACGGTTAAAGTAACAATCACGAGTATTCAAACATAGTCTTAGTGGGATGTTAGTTCATTGCTTGATTACAACTTCTTTGACGGGAAGCATTTCATCCTGTTTTGTACTATCTAGAATTGGAAAATTATTTTATGTTATATCGTGTGTTCTTTTAATGTCTCTAATATCATATATTAATATTTGAGTGTGATTTTTCATTTAACTATAAGGAGTTGGTGCACAGGTTGGGTTGACCAGCTTGATTCTTAGCACAATTTTTGAAGAAAGATATATCAATGCATTTTCTTGATTACATCATCTTCGACGGGAAACATTTTATATTCTTTTCACTATTTATGGTTGAAAATCTATTTTATATTAATATCGATTTTTAGTATCACTAATATCAGATATCCAAACAATTATACAATGAGTGTGATTTTTCATTTAACTACAGGGACTTGGATCCTGGAAGAGAACTTGAGTTGGTCGTAGCTTGATTCCTAACGCAAGTATATGATTCTTAAAAATATATATCAGTGAATTTCCTTGATTACATCATCTTCGACGGTAAGTAATTCATATATATGCTTTGCAATATTTAGAGTTGAAAATCTATTTTATATTAACAATAAATACAATTCTGACCAGTAAGAGTCATAAATAGGAAAAGAAAAAAATGATAAGAATTCATAGCCAATATAATTCAGATTCCGTTTGCCAATTAAAAAACTCCAATTATCAATAGGCGATCCTTACGGTTAAAGCAACAATCACGGATATTCAAAAGGGGTCATAGTGGGATATTAGTGCATTTCCTTGATTACAACTTCTTTGACGGGAAGCACTTCATCTGTTTTGCACTATTTAGAATTTACAAACTATTTTTATGTTATCTATCGTGTGTTCTTTTAATGTCTCTAATATGAGGTATTGATACAACCATATAATGAGTGTGATTTTTGATTTAACTATACGAACTTGGAGTCTGGAAGAGAACTTGAGTTGGCTTCCTGATTCCTAACACAAGCTTATGAATTTTAAGAAAGATATATCAGTGCATTTTCTCGATTTCTTCTTTGACGGGAAGCACTCTACATGCTTTCACGATATTTAGGGTTAGCAATTTATTTTATATTAAGATCGTGTTATTTTCAGTGTCTCTAATGTCAGATATCAGCACAACCATATAGTATGTGTGATTTTTCATTCAACTACAATAAGTTGGAGCCTGGAAAATTACCCGCTTGATTTTTTAGGCAAGCATACATTTTCTGAAGAAAAATATATATGTGTGTTTCCTTAATTACATTTTCTTTGACGGGAAGCACTTTATATGCGTTGCATTATTTGGAGCTGGCAATCTATTTTATATTAATATCATGATTTTTTAATGTCACTAATATCACATATCGATGCCTATATAATGACTAATGACATTTCCTTGATTACTTCTTTGACGGGAAGCACTTCATATGCTTTGCTTATTTAGAAAATGGCAATCTATTTTATATTAATATCTGATTTTTTTAATGTCTCTAATATCACATATTGATGCCTATATAATGACTAATGACATTTCCTTGATTGCTTCTTTAACGGGAAGCACTTTGTATGCTTTGGACTATTTAGGGTTGGCAATATGTTGTATATTAATATCGTGTTATTTTTAGTGTCTTTAATGTAAGATATCAACACAACTACATAATATGTGTAATTTTTCATTCAACTACAAGAAGTTGGAGCCAAGAAAAACAGCTGAGTTAGCCGCTTTATTTTTAACGCAAGTATGTGATTTATGAAGAAAAATATATATGTACGTTTCCTTAATTATATTTTCTTTGACGAGAAACATTTCATATGCTTTTCCCTATTTAGAGTTGACAATCTATTTTTTAGTGTCTCTAACTCGTATATCGATGCCTATATAATGACTAATGAGTGTGGTTTTTCATATAACTATAACAAGTTTGAGCCTGGAAGAGAAGTTAAGTTGGTCCCTTAATTCTTAACACAAATATATGATTTTCGAAGAAACATATATCAATGCATTTCCTTGATAACATTTTCTTTGACGGGAAGCAATTCATATGTTATGCACCATTTAGAGTTTTCAATCAATTTTATATTAACATCGTGTTTTTTTTAGTGTCTCCAATATCAGATATTGATATAACTGTATAGAAAGTATGATGTTTCAGTTAACTACCAATAGTACTGATACATGTAATGTAATGAACTACTGATTGATTTCAAAGGTCGGTATAATTTTTTTTAAATTATTTTATTTAAGAGGATTTCTTAATCTCCAACCCTTTAAACAATATGTAATCGATGAATAATTTGGTTCTGATTGTTAGTTTACTAAATGATTGCTTCAAAAATAAATAAATGATAATTGGTGCTTTCATGGTACAATGCAGTTGTTAATTGAGATCCTTTCTTGACAAAAGTGGGCTTCGCCCAACCGAGGATCGATTCTGTCGTATCTTGGTTCAAGCACGGGTTCAATACTAAAAAAATAATTAATTGTGTATTTATAGCTTAAAATATTTTAGTTTATTTGTAAAATTGATTATTATTTTATTATATTGCATGAAATTAGTTTTCAAAACCATGTTAGATCCTCAAATCATAATAATATTATATATTTGATTATTATAAAGTTTTAATTGTTAATTGTCAATCTATTGGATAGTAATTTTAGAAGCCTATTAGAACTCTTATTAGGACGGGTGCGGGGCGAAGCCCCGAACTGACGATGTAAGAAATTCCATCAGTCCCAGTGCGTAGCACGGGTTTCAAGCTAGTTAATATTATAATAATGGGTCCAATTAACACTCATGTATCCATTTTTTATTTTATTTTGAAACATGCATTAATCAAAAGAAAACCCAATTAAATTGTTGTTACCCGTGGGAACACAATTCCAGCTTTAAAGAAGGTAAGAAATACCATTTAGTCCTAATAATAATATATTAGAGTTAGTTTGGTTCAGTTGACCCAGTCAACTGTCTGTTTGGTGCTTTTTAATAATGTAGTATATTGTTGTTTGGTCCTAAGGTGGACAATAACTACGGGGAATAAGGTCATCAATAATGTCATATTCTATTAATAGTGGTAAAAATGTCAGTTTTTCTCTTTTTCTCTATCCTAATAAAAATAAATAAATAAAAACTTAAAACTGAAATATCTTTTGAACCACAAGTCCAAAAATGATAAATTATATATATTCAGAAAGCCCTCGACGAGAGCTTTCCAACAAGTATTATTGTTGCTATGTTTCGGAGCTTTTAATTTTTACCTTATCCTTATTGTGAGGTGATCAATAATACTAGGTTGTTCTTCGGGAATATAAGTCCGGGTTATTGATTGGTTCCTGTTCACCTTGATTTATCAAAAGACGGAACAAAACTCATAGGTTTATTCGTGGGAGACTGTTTATCTATTTTGTATACTTTTCTCAGTGATACTGATTTGTTTATTAAAGTATTCGACTTTGGGTCGTAGCAACTCTTAGTTGTGGGTGAGATCAACTAAGGGAATCAAGTACGTAGCATCCTGCTGGATCGAGGCGTAGGAGCATAATCGTACCTTGGATCGGTGTGAGATTGATTGGGGTTCAACTACACTCCGGATCGAAGTTAATTTGGAGTAGGCTAGAGTCTCGTAGCGGCTTAATACAAGTGTGTGTTCAATCTGGACTAGGTCCTGGGGTTTTCTCGCATTTGCGGTTTCCTCGTTAACAAAATTCCCGTGTCTCTGTGTTATTTTTATTCCGCATTATATTTGTTTATATAATTGAAATATCACAGGTTGTGTGTTGTTCAATCAATTAGAATATCCGACCTTTTGGGTTGTTGATTTAAATTGATTGACACTTGGATATTGGTCTTTGGTACCATCCAAGTTATCTCTCTTTGATAAAGACTCGCAGATTTCTATTTGCTTGAGTAAAGATCAAATCGAGAGATTGAGATATAAACTCTTTGATATACTTTTTATCTAGATTGAGTCTGACTGCCTAGTTGATTCTCTAGAAAGTATATTGGAGTTTGTCCATACAGATTGCTAATCGAATTGTTGGGTGTGGTTGTTAGACCCCCACTTTTAAGACCTTATAAGTCAGTATTTGTAGCGATCTGACTCTATGGACAAAAGTGTTATCTCAATAAATGCACCACCAGATCCAGGGATTTCAGAATTCTCTTCCGTGACTAATTTAATAAAATCTGTAGAAGAAATTATATCTAAACCTCCACCGGGTTTAAAATCCCTTGAAGTGTTTTCAGGGCTTGAAAAGAAGCTTGAGAGCTTATCTCTTGATGTTGAGTTATACCTCCAGAAATAGCAAGAATCTCTTGACAAAGCTAAATAAAGTTATGATGAATAATATTTATGTTGAGGTTGATATTGATTTACTAATCGGTGAGCAATGCTCCTCCTCCGCGTAATCCAATTATTTGTAACAAACTAAACGAATTACAAGAGGAGTTTAAATCTCGATCATCCGAGTGTATCACCTCAAAGCATGAATTGATTCGTTGCTCAATTCCACGATACTTCCTATCAAGATAGTAGTATTGTCTTCTTTTATGAAGAAGCTAGGATGTCTCTGTTTATCAAAAGAGTTTCCCTTCGGAGTACTAAAAACTATATGTAGAAACTGTTTTTTATAAGTTGGAAAACAAGAAATCAGAAACACAAATCTTTTTGGGTTCTCTTGAAGTTCTTTGATGGACTTATAAAAACAGTTCCTTGGGTGTTTCACAACACTACAAGATGTAAGAGTTGCTGGAAAGAAACTCTTTCTTGGTGCCATGGTGAGCAAGACATTGTTCACCTCAACACAACTTGATTGTGTTGAAAGTGCATCCTCACTAAGAAATGCCATGTTATGTATACGGTGAGGGAAGCACAAGAACTGGGGCATACATATTAAGTCGGGTATGATCTTGAATGTTTGGTAGCGCGGTATAATTCGATTGGATTCTTCTAAAAAGGTATGTCTATAAACTTGAGCAATATTTGTATTTTTATTTGCTTAGAGCAACCACAGTGGGCGACTATAACTAAAAATTTGGTCAAAATATGTGACACAGCGGGACATACTATCTACTAAAATCCGGACCAAGACCAAATCCCAGACTATATTTGGTCTGGGACCAAGACCAAAACCAAATATAGTCGAGCGAACGTATAATGTTCGCCCCACCACCAGGCGGGTATATAATCTACGCCCCACACCAGGCGTGCATAAAGTCTACGCCCCACACCAGGCGTGCTTTATACCTCCGCCCCATTATTATTTTTTTATTTATTCTTCTTTAGTGTGGGGCGTGGTTTATACCTCCGCCCCATTCTTTTTTTTTTATTCTATTTATAGTGGGGCGGGCTTTATACCTCCGCCCCATTTTTTTTCCTTCATTTTTGTATTTCCGCCTCATCGGGCGAACTTATAGTGTACGCTCCACCATCGGGCGAACGTATAGTGTACGCTCCACCAAATTTAGTCTTCTGCCCATCGCGTCACACTACAGACTAAACTCAAATTTGGTCATTTTTTTTGGTCTTTGATCTTTGGTTATACTCGCACCACTGCAGTTGCTCTTAGAGTACTTATAATGATACATGTACCTTGCTTATCGTTCATTTCTACCTAACTTGATCTGTGTTTAAGGTTCCTTTGTGTTTAGGTTTGAAAATAATAGTTCGGGATGTTTGGACTTCATGGTACACATACCAAGTATGCATACCATCATTTAAAATCAAAATCCAGGGGTTTAAGTTCGCAGGCCCAGTTTGCAAACTGCTCTAACTCATGAAAATTCGTTGGAAAACCCGTATGCATACTTGCCTGTAGGCGTTGATATTCGGTAAACTTGCTTTGGTCGTAATTTCTTCGTCCGAACTCGGAATGACCTCATTCTTTTTGCATTCTCTTTTTATTAGACTTATCTTCAAAATGGAGATGAGAAACCTTGAATTTGGATGAGTTAAGATTAGTATTTGTCATGTCTCTTGTTTTGAGTGTTTTGCTCTATTTCGTCACTTGTTCCATTTCTCTTGGGATTGGGCACTTGGATTCTTGGAGTATTACTCTTCTAAGCTAATTTGTAGCTTTTACAAGAATGTTGTTGGTGAATCTCAAAGAAGGGAGTTCAAGAATGGGCTATAGTACGCATTACTATGGAATTCTTGAATGTTCACAATCATTTTTTGTGAACTATGGTGCATGGTCGTTAATGACTTTGTATGATCTTCTTTGTTAATAAAATCTTTTTATACGCCTTTGGTAGCTATTCTTGGTATAAATCCGAGAGAAAAAGATTTATTCTACCCTCTAAGGACAAATCATCTTATATGTGCATTACGAGTTTGTCTTGATGCCTAGGAAACTTCTTATGAGAATTTATTCTTGTTTTTGAGAAGGATTACTAGAGTTTGGAATAGCAATTATTGTGATTACACATAGCTATGTCCAACGTTTTCATCTTCATGTTTTTAGATTTATTGGTTTAAATTCTAAACTTGTTTGGAAGATGATGTTTGCAGTATTAATCTTTATGGTTTTATATATTGCAATTGTTATGGGATATGTGTGTTTGCGTCCGTGAACTGTTATTGTCCTATACCTTGTCAAAAGTAAAGTCTTTCGTATGTCGATATGCATGTATTGATAAAAGAATGAATAAACTTTTGACAAATACAAAAGTTAAGACTATATTGTCAATTTTTGATGGAAGATAGGTTAAAATCTTTTGTTTACAAGGATTATGTCTATTGTATGTCGTTATGCAAATAGTGATGGAAAATAGAATGAATCCTTGTGTATTCCGCAGTAATTGATCTTCCCTGATCCATATTTTTTGTGTATTACTGTGAGGCTCCGTAATGTGTCTTATGTTGAGCACTAAAACAATCAAAGTTGATTATTTTCATGGTTAGCTTTGTTGTTGTTCCATAAGGTACTTTGTGTCGAGTATATTGGACTAAATTAATCATCTTGTTTGGTTATTTGGTTATGACTCCATAAGTTTTCTTATGTTTGAGCACTTTTGATTGGGTTGGTTATTTTCATGATTAACTTAGTCATTGCTCCATAGATTCTCTTATGTGAGTATGGCCAATTAAATTGATTACTTTTTGTGATTAGTTTGGTTGTGTATTTCGATTAAATTAATCATGGGTTCTCTTGTGGTTAATTTAATTGAGTATTTTGGATTCAAATTCATACTTGTATGTGATTTGTTATGTCCAAAGAAATCCTTCTTTTCCTTCGAAATTAAGGTCGCTCTTGTTGTTCTTTCGGGAATGACATATTATGGGGGCGAGTTATTTTTGAACTTGCGCTTAATTGCCATATCTTTGTGGGGTGTGCGGCTGTGGAATATTATAGGGGTTATCTTGTATCTTTGAACTCCTTGATGAATGCATTTAGCTTCGGCTTTATGATTGCATCTAAATAAGATGATGTGTGTTTCTTTCTTCTGGTCATGAAATGTCTCTTTCGAAAATTTCATTAGGATCCCGTTCTTGTACCTTTGCCAATTTTATTGACAAAAAGGGGGAGAATTAATATGTAGTTCACACTACAAATACATATGGTTTTTCGGATCATTATGTAGGGGGGGGGGGGGGGGGTTTCCATGTGAGATGGGGTATTTACTAAGGGAGAGTGATAGATATCACCATAGTATTGTTGTTGAAGTTTTGATACAATTGAACTTTGACACTGTGTAATGATACTATGACACTATATAACAATGATTGAGAACTCTTGTTTTCTTATTGTTATAGCTACGGATTTTCAACAACGATGATACTAAACTTACAACCTTTGGGATCATTGGAGTACTCGGAAGTGACGAAGATTTCGAGTAATGTTGAAGATTAGACATGTGGAATAGGAGCTACAAAAGTTTATTTATTTATTTTTTGTATTCCATATGTATTAATAGTTTTTCCACTCAAATTGACAAAGGGGGAGATTGTTAGAGCATTGCTCGGTCGAACTCGCATGTGTTACTATCTCAAGCATGTTTGTCAATGTTAGTGATCAAAACTATAAGTCTTGATTTCTAGCCTATGTAGCTAAAGGTCTCGGACTAGGATAGAAAGTGTAGTTGAGCGCAAGAACTCCATGGCAATCATCATACAAGACGAAGGACTACTCGAGGAACCGGTGGAACTTCATCGACTAAAAGGTATGTGGAGACTTGAACTTATCTGTCACTCAAAAGTCTATTTACTCTATCTCCTACTCTTAAGACAAAAGTCGTTTAGACGTATAGACTTTCATTATACACATTTGCTATTTCGAGCCGAGTTTAACTCGCCTATTTATTTCTCGAAATATGTGTTGGTAAGCTTCCGCTTTAACCGAATTCATCTTTACCTAGTGACGAAAGTCATGATATGTTTCAATCACTTTGGAAATTGCTCTGACGAAAAATGGTTTGTGAATAACGACTATATAACGTTCTGTGAGAACGTTTCAATGATTGAAATGAGAGTTTAGATTACATAACCATTGGTAGGATATAAGCATTGTTGTGGAAACACATATATGTATAAGTCCTTATTCCTTGAACCAAAGTTTGCGAACTTTGTTAATCAAGAGAAATGGAAGTGGCGCAAGCCAAGTCCGCGAACTGGCGGAAGTTATCACTCGAGAATTTTTGCTGGAGTTTGTGTACTCCTTCCATGAGCTTAAGTCCGCGAAATTGAGTAGGTTATATCTAAAACCGGTTGTTCTTGAACTCATGTTTATTTAAACTAAGGAATGCTTTTGCAAACCGTGGCTATAAAGTTCATGAACCGATTCGAGTGAATCAAACCGTTTTTTGCTTCGATTGTGTCTTGTGTAGTTACATAAGATCTAAGCAATTGAACAACTCTCTAACTAGTTCATTTGAGTCATTTGAACTAGTTATGGTGAAGAAGAATACGGTTGATATGAGAGTGATCATATGGCTAACCATTTGGTTGACTATTGTTGAACCAACAAATATTAATGTTTGGGTACGGTTCATAAACCCAAAATTGAACATTTCATTTGTGTGTAACAAGCTAAGTTTTCAATCCAACGATTGAGAAATATTAGCTTGAATCTAATCGTGTTTTCATCTAATCGGTGAATATTGAATGCTTTGTTACCAAGCTAACATTGATTGCAAACCCCGATTTGAAAGACTATATAGGGAGAACTCCTAGCAACCGGGAAACCTAATCCCCACACTTTACGTGTGATACTAGTTTCCTAAGCTAGAGTCGATTCTCCTTTAACCTTTGGTTTTCTTCTTCTAAAACCAGGTTAACGACTTAAAGACTTCATTGGGATTGTGAAGCCAGGTCGATACTACTTTTCTTGTAGTTGCGTGATCTGATCTTGCTGTTTTTATCGTACGAGTACAATTGAAATAATTGGCTTGAGATTTATATCTCATATAGGCAAGATAGAAAACAAATCACAAACACTTCGTCTCATCGTTTGTGATTCCGCAATATCTTTTTTCGCTGCATCGATTAAGATTATTGTGAGGTGATTAATAATACTAGGCTGTTCTTCGGGAATATAAGTTTAGGTTATTGATTGGTTCATGTTTACCTTGATTTATCAAAAGACAAAAAAACTCATAGGTTTATTTGTGGGAGACGAATTTATCTATTATGTAGACTTTTCTGTGTGATACAGATTTTTTTATTAAAGTCTTCGACTTTGGGTCGTAGCAACTCTTAGTTGTGGGTGAGGTCGACTAAGGAAATCAAGTACGTAGCATCCCGCTGGGATCGAGGCGTAGGAGCATAACTGTACCTTGGATCGGTGTGAGATTGATTGGGGTTCAACTACACCCCGGCACCGAAGTTAATTTGGAGTAGGCTAGAGTCTCGTAGCGGCTTAATACAATGTGTGTTCAATCTGGACTAGGTCCCGGGTTTTTCTGCATTTGCGGTTTCCTCGTTAACAAAATTCGGTATCTGTGTTATTTCTATTCCGCATTATATTTGTTTATATAATTGAAATATCACAGATTGTGCGTTGTTCAATCAATTAGAATATCCGACCTTTTGGGTTGTTGATTTAAATTGATTGACACTTGGATATTGGTCTTTGGTACCATCCAAGTTATCTCTCTTGATAAAGACTCGCAGATTTCTATTTGCTTGAGTAAAGATCAAATCGAGAGATTGAGATATAAACTCTTTGATATACTTTTTATCTAGATTGAGTCTGACTGTCTAGTTGATTCTCTAGAAAGTATATTGGAGTTTGTCCATACAGATTGCTAATCGAATTGTTGGGTGTGGTTGTTAGACCCCTGCTTTTTCACATTCTACAAAACAAATTGCTAGCATATACGAGTTCATTCTACGAAATGAACTGTTAGAAGTAGAATGAACTACCATGTTCTAAAATAATGTTCATTCTTGGATATGAACTACTATTATACCGAAAAAATTAAATTTTCAAAACATAGTATAATGAGTACTCATTGTGTAGATCTCAACGAGACCTTTCTGAATATATAAAATTTATTAATTTTCGACTTATATTTTGAGAGATATTTCAATTTTAAGTTTTTTATTTATTAATGTTAAGAAGAGAGAGAAAAAAAAGAAAGAAAAAAAAAACAAGCATGTGAAGAAAAGAGAAAATAAGAGTGGGAAGGGGTATTTTAGATAATTTAATATTTTTGAATAAATAATGACCAAATAGTACTCCCCTTTTGTAGGTGGACCAAATTAACTTGGGACCACACAATATAGGACCAAACGATTATTTTCCCTTAAAGAATTTGATTAAGAAAGGCCGGACTTGTTTGGTCCCAGATTGAGGTTGAGAAGTTTCCCGCCTAACTGCCATCTGCTGCAAAGTTTGCTAGACCATCTGCTGCTTGGTTGCCTTTTTTATAATTGTGTCGAATATCACAGCATGGTATTTGACGCATTCTTTGTATGATTTCAGCAATCATTTCGGAAATATAACATGGAGCTTCCTTCTGAGATTTAATGAAGAGCAAGAGATTCTCTGAGTCCCTCTCAAAGAGGACCTTAGCCCAATTCCTTTCAACTGTTGTTCTAGTTGCTATCATTGTGGCCCATGTTTCCGTTGTTAGCGTCGTTGTTATTCCTAGAGGTTGTATAAGATCCATTATCGTTTGCGCATTCGAATCCCTGTATCTAAATCATGCTCCCGCCATACCTGGGTGAACCCTAGCTGCCCAATCAATATTTACTTTAAACCAATCTTGTGCTGGGATGCTCCAACCCACTTGAATGGTTATAGAAGTTTTGGTTATATTTGTTGTCATACTATGAGGAGGCTCCCATGAGAGAATTGGAGGGGAAACCTTTTTCGCCCATTCAAATTCTTGTTGTTGTGTTAGAGATCTGGCCAGAATGTCTTCATGAGTGGATTGCATTTTTTTAAACACGAGTTCATTTCTGGTCGTCCATACTGACCAAAGAAGGAAACAACAAGATGCGATGGTCGAGGTATTGCCTCGCATTTAAAGAATTTGTGATATTGTTGTTGGTGGTTTAGGGTAATTGGTTGGTGGTTACCTTAGGGTTGGTTTGTTGATATATGGTTAGATAGGGTGGTCCAAGTGGACGTAGCTACCAGACAGTGAATCAGCATGTAACTAGTTGTTTTTGGCTAAGATTTGCATCGAGGGCATAGGTTGGTGTTGGAGAGATTGATATGATGGAGCAAAGATAAGGTTGGTAAACCTTCATTGATAGCTTTCCATAAGAAAATCTGAATTTTTGGAGGACATGGTAATGTCCATAAGAATTCGGTCTTTGGGAGGGGGTGTGGGTGTGCGAGGTTCTCCTATTACACTAGACAACTGTACCCTCCTGATTTACAGTGGGGCCAGATTATTTTGTGTGAGATATTGTTAAGGGGAAGGTGGATATTTATGATATGTTGGATGGCATTAGGAGGGAGGTTGTTTAGCTGATCATGAGAATGGGTCTATTAATTCTGCTACAGATTGGATATTTGCACATTATAAGGGATCAAGGTTTTGAAAGTAGGGTATCCAATTAGCTTGGATAGGTGTGTCTAAACCATTTCCTACTTGGTGAAATATATGACTTTTGACAGAAGGTATAAGAGATGCCATTTGTTTCCATTGCGGGCTGGCGGTAGTAGGTATTGTGATTGTACCTTGAAGTATTGGTTGATGATGGAGGTATTTCTTTTGTAGAGGCTTGAGCAAATGGAATGCGGCTGTTCCTGTATGTTCCATAATCTTTTCATGAATAACGCTTTATTTTGATTGCTACTTTTTATGATGCCCAACCCTCCTTCCGCTATCAGCGTGTTGAGCTTGTTTCATCCTAGTGGGTGAAGCTTTCTAATAGATGGATCATGACCCCTGAAAAAATTCCTTGTGATCTTATCAATTTGTTTGTGCACATGGGTGGAAAAACTTATATACCCATGTATAGGTTAAGGATCAATATAATAATATTATTTATCTTGGATATTGTGATTTTACTTGATGTCTTAAATTTTGTTGGAAACTTAATTATCTATTTTATAGGAGGGCTCATTTCCTAATCTACCCTCAAATATTTAAATCATGTTTTAACAATATAATCTACTCGTTAAATCCAACTTTAGATGGTAACTTCTTGTTAGTATTTTATCTATAATAGCCGGGATAAAAAAGGCTCGGGATCGCTATCCCTCTCTTTCTCGTGCCCTAGTGTCCGAAAAGTTAGATGTGCCATGTGACATCATTACAGTTAAATGAATATAGTAAATTCGGGAAAGATTATATTTTCTTCCAAATTTATGATACATTGCCAGTTGAAAAATATATACGGTCAAAACGTCGAGAATTGAACAAGACCTTTGTGACCGTAAATGCCAAGGCAGAGAGGTTTGTGAAATAATGGTATGCCTCAAGATTATTAAGCTTCATCATGAAAAGGATACTCATGCCCATGACTAAAGAAATATTTTTTTACCAGCCAATGGGTCCTTAATTTAGAACAGATAGAGTCTAATGAGCTATTGGGGAAGAAGATCATCTTAACTTTTCAAATCAGATTTTATTATTGATTTGTTGATATTATGTCCTCATTGATTAGATACCAGTCTATGAATAAGGAGAATGAATTTCTTATAAACTGTGTTGATTATTTTTTGTTCAATTGAAGACCTCGTTTGATTAGAAAGGAGAGATAAGTTCGGATTTTAGTTTGCAAACAATATCACGTCGTATAAAGAAATAAGCTTGGTTAACTTTTTAAGGGTAGAAAAGGAAATGAGCTATCAAGAAATAAACAATTAGATTTCCAACGAAATTTAAAATATCACGTAGAATTACAATTTTCAAGGTAAGATAATATTATTATATTGATCTTTAACCTATATACGGGTATAGAAGTTAACATGACCCATAAAATATGTGTTATCTCATTACCACTTCTTGGTACAGATTCAAACAAATTTTTTTGGCTCTCATGATTTTCATCTTAATGTTTTCTGGTACTTGATTAATCGTCTCATTGATCGCAGTAGATACATTTTCATCATCACCCTCCATAATAATTTTCTCCAAATAAAGTTGTCTCGCCAGATCAATTCCGAAATTATACGCCCTTCAGCAAGATATATCAGAGAAGCAATATGTGGTACATACCATAAATCTTCCTTCACTATCTTGAGCCACTGCAGCAACAACACCCCTGTACAATCGGAATGCATCATCAGCGTTTCTCTTGACATAATGAGCAGGTGGTAGTTCTCAGATTTCCGCTTCCAGATGATGAAGTTCCCAAAATTGTTGTTGTTGTGAGGAAGACTGTGATGAGTGCCAAATATTGCATATTTCTACACCTTTTTATTGGCATTTAACTCATCTTTTATGCTCGAAATCGATATTATCCCATTCTCGTATTTTCTTTGTTTTCAAGAATAAATATTTGTACTAATTAATTTTGTGTTTTTAGGTAATAAATAAAGTTCAAGAAACCGAGGAGCCAAAAGAGCAAAGAATTGGAGACAAGCGTCTATGGAGCAGAAAGCCAAAGCCGCGCGCGCAATGGGGTTGCAACCCAACAAGGAGCAACCCATCTACAAGACATGGGCCCAAGCTATCCAAGACCCGACCCACGACCCGGATCCAAGCCCGTCCTTTCCGAGCCGTTAGATTTGATCTAGTCTTCATCCAACGCTCGCTCAGCCTCCTCATCATCCTCTCGATGTACCCGCTCAACACCGAAGTTCCCTATACCTATACCCCTTCGACCTAACCATTTCTCTTCTTCCATTTCTCTTTCTTCTCCCACGACTTGAATCGGAAAACCCATCTCCTCACCATTCCTTTACCCATACCATGGCAGAGCCACCACATCACCACCATCCCTTTCCCCGACACCAACACAACCATAGCCACCTTCTTCCGCCACCCTAGTTCGACCCATCTCTTTCTCAAGCCTTCTCCCTTACCCTAGAAGCTAAGTTAAAGATGGTTGGAACTAGGGTTTGTACAACAGCCCATGCATGGAGCTCTGAGACGAATTGACAGAGGAGAGCACGATTCAGAGGGTATGGGCGAATGGGTTTGCTTTTAATTTTTGTTTTGAAGAGAATTAGGGTTTGGTTATTTTGCTTATATAAATATGTGGAGCTGTGTTTGTGAGAACTCATGCCTGGGCTAGCCAGAGCACCAATTGTAGTTTGAATTGTGTTTTTAGTGTGTAAATCATGTTCTAAGTAAATTGCTAGGGTGTTGATGAAACCCCTAGTTCATATGCTAATATATTCAGTGTTCTTGTTGTCTTGATGTGTTTAACTGTGTTAGGATTAATAATTGGCTAAACCATCAAATAATCCTGTGATAGAGTGTACTGTAAGAAGACACTCTATACTAGGGGAGAATTAGTGATTTAGCTAACAAAAAATCTACCTGAGGCCTTCAAGAGAAGGTTCAAGACACACTAAGAACTTGCTTTGCCTTAGCTTAGAACTAGAGGGTTGATTCAATCACCCTAGTACTCTCAATAACTTCATTACAACCTGTTGCTACTTTAGTTTACAACTTCAACTCAGTCGCATCGATACAATACCAAAACATCTCTGTCACTTCTTAGAAATCAGTAGAGTAAAGCTTTAGATCAATATTACACACACCATTTCTCTGTGGGATCGACCTGTGCTTGCCCTTGCCTCCAATAGGCCTGTGCACTTGCAGTAGACATAGTCGTAGGCATCTTTGTAAGCCTACCAAGTTTTTGGCGCCGCTGCCGGGGACTTGGCGTGTGTTGTGTCGATTATTGGCTAACACTTAACTGATTTTCATTTCTCCCTGTATATACTCACCTTGAATTGTTACTTTTAGCCTGTAGTAGTGTAACTTAGTCAGTAGTTTTCCATTTCGCATCTGTTCATTGCATTTTCGGTTAGCCTATCGTAATTGCATTCTCTTAGTACTTCTTGCTAGTTTGCATAACATCTTTGCATAGTTGCATCATTCTCTATGAGACTTAGCTTACAACATCTCAATTGTAGGATCACAAAGTGCACCTATGCATTGCACTCAATAGCTCATTTAGCATTTGGCCCGAGTGTCACCACTCACCGCATTACACATCCATGCGATTAATCAATAACCCATTCTCTGTGATAACTGAAACTTGCAGTGGTAGGTGTCACTTACACTGCACTGTTGGAGTTTTGTTTGCTTAACTCATAGCTCTCAGCATATCATCACCCTGCAAAACTCCAATCCATCACCTCTGCATATCATATCTCTCATTGTGCAGATTTTTGAACTTTTGCATCTTTATACTTTCTTTGCGTTAACTCGCACATTTTTAGGAACCGAGATTTCTCTCTTGAGTAACAGGTACACTGTGGAGCAGGCAAGAAAAAACCAAGGAAGAGGAGAAGACCAAGGCGCAGTACCATTGGTGGATTTGCCTAAACCCAGTGTTATACTGGCAGTATTGTATCTCAACCCTACTTACTTGAATGAATGGATGTTATAGCATGCTTGGTTGTATGATTTTCCGTGTAGGCATATGTATAACTGTGACATGAACCGAGGCCTTTCATGAACTGAGAACACACCGCTAAGCCTTGTTCACATGATAAACCAGCCGACATTCCCAAAGTGTTACTCAACATCTGTCCTTAGCTGCAGCCCCCTGTAGCTGCTGAACTTGAGTCGCATTCTAGCTAAACTGGTTAGCTGTTATCCCTGTACCCTTTTGCATGCTATACTGTGTGATCATCTGTAAGACCTGGTTAACCCATCTGCCCTGAAATTCCTGAGCATAACCCATATGACCCTGTGGCTGATTTGCCTTGGCTGATTGTCAGTGGTGCGCAACCTTGAATCTATGAAATGCATGCTTGACCTTGTGCTGTATCTATGAATCTGTGAACCATAACAAGCATATTGTATTGCCCCGTCACATGTGATTTTGAGATTAGCCTGTGAATGAGCTGTGAATGAGCTGTAACTGAACTTTGATATCTGCTGAACCTTGTATTGCCATGTGCATAACCTGTGAAAATTGAAACCTGTGCTCAACCCAGCCCCTGAAGATGTTGAGTGTGAGCTGCAGCTTGGATATCCAAGTTAGCTGCAAACCCAGTTGAAGTCAACTGAATTAGTTGATATCAACTCAGGCAGTTGATGCCACATACCCTGTAACCTTGTGCATACTTGAATTTGTTTGAAACCCTGTGTGAGCTATCATCTGCCAAGCTCGCTGTCATTTTCACTTGTTGAATGCTAAGCCTGCAAATCTGTTGTGAGTCCTGTGTCAACTGAGTTTTTTTTGAGCTATCTGCCCTGCACCTTTATGCATGCTCTGAACCCTAAGGCTAGCCAATCCTGTGATAACCTGTGCATAATGCACTAGCCACCTTGCTAAGCAATCACCACTGTGATATTTTGAACCTGTGCTTGTGTGAGACCCGGTGATCCAAGTGTTGCTGCACCCTCGCATCTGGGCCGCACTTGTGTGCAATCCCGTGACCTTGTTGAGCTGTGAGTCATAGCCTGTAAAGATTGAGATTTAAGTCAATCATCTCGCCTTACGTAATTTTTGGTGCATAACTCGTGAAAATTGAGGTCAACAGACCTTGTTGACATCAACTCAACCTCGTGATACCAACCGTGCATCCGCTTCATGTCAAGAATGCCGTAGGGAGTGCCAAAATTACTTGCCTGAGTAGTTCATAGCTAATCTGCTACATCTGTAAAGTTGCATATCTACATTTAGCTGATCTGTTATCCTGTTAATGCTGTGAACCACATGCCCTGCAATATCTGAAACTTATGCATGATCTTGTGACACTTGAATGAGTTGTTAAATAGCAAAGTTTGCATTAGCAAGTAGCTTGTTTTTCAAACACACAACCCAGCACATGCTTCACCTTGAGTGAGCACACCTTTACCCCGTGCACCTCACACATTTTTGTGGATTTTCTAGTGCACCCGCTAATCTGGGGCAGTTACATAAGTCATCTCAGGTCTCACCTAAGCAACAACATCCAGTTTCCTGTGTGCTACAATTTGTGTGTGATTACTTGTGAGCCGAGCTGCACATTACCCGCACCGCACCCGCCAAAGTCTTGTGTCATTTTGTGAGTTGTTGTTTCCCTGTTTTGATTTCACTAAGCCACCCTGTGCTTTATAGCAGCAAAAAGCACACCTCTGTGCTTAATTCTGTGAAATGGGGTGGCAATTTTGGTGAGTTTGTGCTACTTCTGCTGTGCAACAACTAGGCTTTGCACGCAAACCCTGCACATAACCAAACTGCTGGGCTGCACAAAACCAAACTGAAGCCCATACAAACCAAACATAAACCCAGCTGAAGTCCACATAACTGGGTTGTGCAACTGCTGGGCTGCATAAACTGAACACAAGCTGGGCTGTGAACCTTCCAAGCTGGGCTGGAACCCATCAACAGAGCTGAAGCCCACTGTGCAACAAACCAAAACCCACACAAACCAAACAAAAGCCCACAAAACCAAATAGAAGCCCACTTAACCCAAAATGAGCCCACAAAAACTGGGTTTTGCATGAACTGGGCTGCACACAAATTGAAACCCACACAACTGGGTCGTACAACAACTGGGCTTTGCACTCCTGTGGGCTTAACTTTCCTGTGTTGGGACATCATTGGTTAAACATGTTTGATGTGTGCTAAGCTATGCTTCTTTTTGAGTTCAAATTGAGTTGCTAGATCATGTCGTGATTTTGGTCTCAGAATCGGGATGAAAACAAATCCATCAGAGAACTTACTTACGGGCATAATTCATGTTATGAACTCCCCACAGTCCATGATGATTTTAGGGAATATTATGAGCCATCTCAGGGCCCTGACCTTGACTTCACATACCCTAGTCATTCTTCACACATGTATCACCAACCACAGTGGGAAGTTGAACAATGTTATGCTCCCCCAAACCCTTGTATGCAAATACTAATGGAAAACTCATAGAGCAAAACAATGATATACTTGGATGGAAAATGCATGATCATCCCTTCTCTAGTGAACCATGTGCACAACCATGTAATGATCCTTCATATGAAACATGCATACCCACAAGTGAAGACTCCCTTCACTTGAACATCTCACTATGATTCTTCAAATGAACCTGATTGAGGTACAAAATAAAGATTGGAAAGAAGTTTATGATAGGATGTTTGTTATTCCTGATAATTTTGAAAATAGTGTTTCTAGTCCTACTCATGCAACTAAATATGAACCTAATCTAGAGGTAGATGAGTGCACTAAAAATGCTACAATTTTGAATAGGGAAATGCAGTGTTATTATGATGATGATGATGATGAATATGAAGAGCATGTGTACTTAGAAAATGTAATGGAATCTTTGGGTTCAGAGACATTTAGCTTCTCTTCTGTGAACCCTATGAATGATGCTTCTTCTAATATTCATACTTGTGATGCTGAATTGGGGCATGTACAATTGTTCTGTGAAAGTGAGCATGTTATATCACCTGTTTGTAACTTGGAGAATGCTAAGACTTTTGTTGACACAGATAATTCAATGCATGAAATTGATGTGTCTGATTCCATGCCTAGGTTACAGCATGATGTTATGCATGAGGTTGAAATTTTGGATAATGATGATTATGACATGGAGATTGATGAATTATTCTATGCAGGTGAACATGATTTACCTTCTTCTGACCTTAGGAAAGTGTGTGATGGTGCAAATGATCTTATACATGAAAACAACTTAGATGTACCTAATCTCTCTCCTAAGGCACAGATTGAAACTCCTCCACCAAACCTAGGTGTAGTTTGTAACAAAATTGCAAAACCAACTTTTCTGAAAATGCCTAATTTAGGCCTAGAGCTTTGTGCTTCCCAAGTCCTCTTGGACTATTTTGCATCAAAGTATAACACCTTTAAGGAGCCACAGTTGGAATATGTATGTCCATTGTTCTTAGAAAAACTCATTTTGAGTTAGACCTTCTGCATGATGTACCTTTAAAATTGCAAGATTTTGTGCTCAAGAACACATCTGTTGACAAGTTTAGGTTTGGGGGAAACTTGTTCACGTATGCAATCTTTCCCGCACTCTCATGTTATATCTGTGTAAGGCTGTTGATGTTTGTACATATTGTCTTTTGGGTTGATCCTTAACTCTTTAGATTGTTGGTGTATGGTGAATTTTCATTGTATATAATCCAAAGAGGACTTGTTAAATTTTCTTTTCTTGATTCGATTGAGTCTTCTTGTGCATATATTGTGCTAATCCGATATGATCTCCACTGAGAATGTTGGATTCTAGCCTTGACAAATGAAGCTCTAACCTTGCTCCCGCCGACATCCTAATCTCTTCCCTTTTCTCTACTCAACATAGTTCTCTTGGTATGTGATTTTTTTGAATTCTTATTATCTATTGACACATTGAGGACAATGTTTGATTTAGGTTTGGGGGTGCATTTGCATATAGAGTTTTTAGTCTTTCTTTTATCGAAAATAATAATAATAAAAAAAAAAAAAAACTCTTTGTAAATATGTACATAAAAACCTCCAACTTTTAGAGATTTTAGAGTCACTAGCATGCTTCTAGCTATGTTTACATAGAGAGTCTGGCCGAAATAACCGAAATTGGAAGTACTGGAGAACACAATCTGGTTTCTTAGTTGATTAGAGCGTTAAAGTTGGATTTAACCATACCGGAGGGCGAATTAGGTGATGTTTAGATATTCGGTAGTAGAATTGTGATCACCCATAGTGGAGACTACCCATTTTACATCAAGCGAGGCACCAACCTTCATTTTTTGCAACTTTCTAAAAAAGTCAAGTTAGAGTGTGTGTCACCGTACGTCAATTCCGGTAGGAATGGTGAGCTACCCAACTTCGCACCACTTTCAAAGCACTATTTTTGATCTCTTGAGTGCTAATTTCAATAATCATGAGGGTGACGTTTAAAGATGAAAACTTCTTCTAAATACCGATTTGCAGTTAGCATCACTCTCTCCCTCTCAACAACATCAACACATTCATAGAAACACATCATCGTCAAGAAGTTTTTAGCATCATCAGAATATTTGAAGAAAAGTTGAAATAGTCCAAGGTTCACGTGCAACAAAGAAAAGAAAAGAAAATAGGATGAGAATTAATGAAGTTTGTGAAATCAAGATAATACAAGTTGTGAAAAAAATTGAGTTTTATTGTTATTTTCATTTCATGTATCAAGTTAAAAAAAAAAAAAAAAAAAAAAAAAATGTTTGTCGAGTTTTTGTGAAGTTCAGAAGTTCGTCATCAGCTATTGAAGACCGAAGATTGAAGACGTTTCTATGAATGCTTTGAGAGAGTGATATTAATTGCCGATCGGGTGAGAAGGTAAGTGAGTACTCCCATCCTTGCTAATGGTTGATTTCCTTTCTTAGAGATCATCGAAAAAGATTCTTTTTGTCCACACTTCGTGGAGTCTCCGAAATTATTTCGGAAGGTTATCCTTTTCATCTTCAACGTGTGCAGGATTTCTCTCTTTAGTCCTACTCGCACACATGAGAGACTAAAAGCGATCTTTTTGAGTGCAATTATCATAAAACCCTATTAGTGAGGCAGAAGTCGAGGCTTATGATCACAATCGAACCCGAATTCTTTCATATGGTATGGTTATTTCTCGCTCAAAGACTTAAGGATGAGAATGCGTTCTTTGATAGTTCTAACTTCGTGTTACTAGCATGCGAAACTCTATGTCCTCATAGCTCCTTGGATGCTTGAGACTCTTTTACACTCTGAAGTTGGAGAAGGTTTTGTGGGTACACCTATGGTAAACCCTCACGAGACTACAACTCGTCCACTAGGGACACCTAGGGGTTTAAAGGCTTAGTGCATACGCTAAATGCATTCGAGAGACCAAATGACAAGTGGTATAGTTAGGATTTCTATTCTCGTTTCACTTGAGGACAAGTGAAATTCGTGTTTGGGGGTATTTGATGAGTGCCAAATATTGCATATTTCTACACCTTTTTATTGGCATTTAACTCATCTTTTGTGCTCAAAACGAGATATTATCCCATTCTCGTATTTTCTTTGTTTTCAAGAATAAATATTTTTACTAATTAATTTTGTGTTTTTAGGTAATAAATAAAGTTCAAGAAACCGAGGAGCCAAAAGAGCAAAGAATTGGAGTCGAGCGTCTATGGAGCGAAAAGCCAAAGCCCGCGCGCGCAACAGTTGCAACCCAACAAGGAGCAACCCATCTACAAGACATGGGCCCAAGCTATCCAAGACCCGACCCACGACCCGGATCCAAGCCCGTCCTTTCCGAGCCGTTAGATTTGATCTAGTCTTCATCCAACGCTCGCCACAGCCTCCTCATCATCCCCTGCTGTACCCGCTCAACACCGAAGTTCCCTATACCTATACCCCTTCGACCTAACCATTTCTCTTCTTCCATTTCTCTTTCTTCTCCCACGACTTGAATCAGAGAAAACCCATCTCCTCACCCTTCCTTTACCCATACCATGGCAGAGCCACCACATCACCACCATCCCTTTCCCCTGACACCAACACAACCATAGCCACATTCTCCGCCACCCTAGTTCGACCCATCTCTTTCTCAGCTTCTCCCTTACCCTAGAAGCTAAGTTAAAGATGGTTGGAACTAGGGTTTGTACAACAGCCCATGCATGGAGCTCTGAGACGAATTGACAGAGGAGAGCACGATTCAGAGGGTATGGGCGAATGGGTTTGCTTTTAATTTTTGTTTTGAAGAGAATTAGGGTTTGGGTATTTTGCTTGTATAAATATGTGGAGCTGTGTTTGTGAGAACTCATGCCTGGGCTAGCCAGAGCACCAATTGTAGTTTGAATTGTGTTTTTAGTGTTTAAATCATGTTCTAAGTAAATTGCTAGGGTGTTGATGAAACCCCTAGTTCATATGCTAATATATTCAGTGTTCTTGTTGTCTTGATGTGTTTAACTGTGTTAGGATTAATAATTGGCTAATCCATCAAATAATCCTGTGATAGAGTGTACTGTAAGAAGACACTCTATACTAGGGGAGAATTAGTGATTTAGTTAACAAAAAATCTACCTGAGGCCTTCAAGAGAAGGTTCAAGACACACTAAGAACTTGATTTGCCTTAGCTTAGAACTAGAGGGTTGATTCAATCACCCTAGTACTCTCAATAACTTCATTACAACCTGTTTCTACTTTAGTTTACAACTTCAACTCAGTCGCATCGACACAATACCAAAACATCTCTGTCACTTCTTAGAAATCAGTAGAGTAAAGATTTAGATCAATATTACACACACCATTTCTCTGTGGGATCGACCTGTGCTTGCCCTTGCCTCCAATAGGCCTGTGCACTTGCAGTAGACATAGTCGTAGGCATCTTTGTAAGCCTACCAGACTGTTGACTACAATGTTTTCTATAATCATCCCAAACCAACTTCATACACCTTTCTTTTGAGAAAGATCTTCATCGAAAGTAATATCATTTCGCATATTCCATAGGTTCCACAGTAAATAAGAACCTATAATAAATGTTTTACCACCATCATCAACCTGCAACCATGTAGTGATAATCTGTTTGACATCTACTACTCCTGATGTATTTGGGGAAGTAAAAGGAAAGTCATGGAAAACATTTTTCGAGACCCGACAACCAAAGAGAAGATGAAATATTGATTTTGTGTAGAGTATCAATAAAAGAATTCAATCTCGCTATGTTTTCTTTCACTGTCACACTATTATGCACCACTTCCAGAGAAACAATAAGATCTTTGGAGAAATATTTTTAATCTTCTATAATTTATTCCACATGAAACTGCTTATTGATGAATAAGATGCACTACTATCAGCCAGTTTGTGACAAGACTTTGTAGAGAATTTCCCGGAAGGAGTTTTGAGCCACATCAAAGATTCCTCCATAGAACCCTCATTAAACAAGTATAAGTCTATTATCTTATCCCCAATATCATGCTAGAACAATTCATGTAATACCTCTAGTTTCCAGGTCCTTGTATTTTGGTTAATAAGATCTAAAACCACCTTATATTGAGTTGAATATAAATCCAGATTCATTAATCTATGGCCCAAAATATTTGGCACCCACTAATCGTCCCAGATATTTACTCATCACCCCTGATAATAAGCCAACAAATATTATTCTCCATATACTCTCTGACTTGCAACATTCCTCTCTAGGTTGAAGAACATTGATTAACTTCATTAAAAAGAATCACCCTTCAGATACTTAGCAGATAAAAATCGATCCCACGTAGCATTTTTGTCATTGAAAAATCTTCACACCAGTGTGCACATATGACTTGTTAATTAACTAGCTCCATATCCCTTATACCCAGACCACCATCTTCTTTAGATTTGCAGATTTTTTCCGAACCTATAAAATGTAATTTCTTTACCTCCATCTCATGTCGCGACCAAAACGAGCGTTGTATTATCTTGGTCATGTTCAATACAATCTTCGGAATCAAACAGGTATAGAAGAAGAAAATATGGATAAAAGAAAGAACTGACTTTGATGACATTGTAGTACCTGCTTGAGAGAGAAAGTAATGCCTCAATCTATAAAGTCTTTATCAAAATTTGTCAACAAGGAAATCAAAACTTTGAATTCTTGAATCTGCTGACAAAGGGAAGATACCCAAATACTTTTCATTCTTCCTCATCTCTCTAACACCCAAATCAGAAATAATTGTTGCTTTTCTAAAGTCATCAATGCCTCCACTAAGTACCACTGCAAACTTGCTAAAATTTATTTGCTGACCTGACCAATCTGAGTATTGCTTGATCAACTTTTTTAAATTACTAACATTAACTCAGTCATTTTTTCCAAAGAAGAATAAATCATCAACAAACATTAAATGAGAAATCATAGGTGCCCATCTTTTAATTTTTAACCCCTGATCTAACCCTTCTTCTTCTTCATATTTTTTCATTAACAAAGACAAGCCCTGAGAGCAGATAATAAAAAGAGACAACATACACCCTTGACGCATACCCTTTTCTCCCACAAAGAATCCATTTGGAGCACCATTCAACAATATACAAAAACTTACAGAAGTGACACAATTCATGATTAACTATAAGGAATGCCCATGTATATCAAGTAACTGCAACATCTTCTCAAAATAAGACCAATTTACTATGTCATACGCCTTCGACATATTAAATTTTAGAGCAAAAAATCCTTATTTAGATTCAGATTTGTGCATGGAATATAACAACTCCTTTGCAATCACTATATTGTCAGTGATTTGTCTCCCTCCATAAAAGCATTATGTGACCAAGAAATAAAGTGTTGTATGTGAGATTTTAATCCATTTGAAACCAGTTTTTCCACCACCTTATATAACACATTACATAGAGATATTGGCATGTATCCATCTGCAGTAAGGGAATCAATTTTCTTACGGATTATTTAACGTTTGATACCCAACAAATGTCCAACACCTAGGAATGGTACCAACCATTCAAAATATTAGGGGTTGGTACCTAGACCTGTCGTTGACTGTAGAAGTCAATGTTTGACCATTTCTTTTTCCTTTTTATCAGATACTTATTTAAAAAGTTTTTGAATTTACCTATTTATCCCTTATGAAACCCCTAAGTTTTATTCTCCACCTCTCTTATTCACCCTCAAACCGCGTGAAGCAAAAACAATAGATTCGATGAAACACTAATTTTTAAGCATATATATATATATATATATATATATAAAGTTGATTTTTGGTTGTAGCGCAAAAATGATTTTCGTCATCCCAATTAATTCAACTTCAGGAGAAATTAGAGACCAGTTCTTTCTCTTCTTATGGCGCGACCTAAACCACTTTTAATCCCAATTTTCACACAGGTGCTATGGGTTTGATGGTTGAGTTTGATAGGTTTCGACAGATTTTAGAAGTTTAGGAAATAAGGAAATTCCCTGACTCAAAATGTGGTCTTAGACAATGTTTTCCAACCTGCCAAATTTGGGAAAAAGTCAAGAAGACAAGATGTTGATTCCATGATATTGTGTTGTTGTTGAAGGTCTCCGTAACAACGCACAACCAATGATATTGTATTGTGTTGGATGGTACCAAAGACCAATATCCAAGTGTCAATCAATTTAAATCAACAACCAGAAGGTCGGATATTCTAATTGATTGAACAACGCACAACCTGTGATATTTCAATTATATAAACAAATATAATGCGGAATAGAAATAACACAAACACCAGAATTTTGTTAACGAGGAAGCCGAAATGCGGGAAAAACCCCGGACCTAGTCCAGATTGAACATACACCGTATTAAGCCGCTAGACTCTAGCCTACTCCAAATTAACTTCTGTCTGAACTGTAGTTGAACCCCAATCAATCTCACACTGATCCAAGGTACAGTTATGCTCCTTCGCCTCTGATCCCAACAGGATGCTACATACTTGATTCCCTTAGTGATCTCACCCACAACTAAGAGTTGCTACGACCCAAAGTCGAAGACTTTAATAAACAAATCTGTATCACACAGAAAAGTCTATAATAATAGATAAATCCGTCTCCCATGAATAAACCTATGAGTTTTGTTTCGTATTTTGATAAATCAAGGTGAACAGGAACCAATCAATAACCCGGACTTATATTCCCGAAGAACAGCCTAGTATTATTGATCATCTCATAATAATCTTAATCGACGCAGCGAAAAAAGATATTGTGGAATCACATATGATGAGACGAAGTGTTTGTGATTTCTTTTGTATCTTGCCTATCAGATATATAAATCTCAAGCCAATTATTTCAATTGTACTCGTACGATAGAAACATCAAGATCAGATCACACAACTACAAGAAAAGTAGTATTAGTCTGGCTTCACAATCCCTATGAAGTCTTTAAGTCGTTAACCTGGTTTTAGAAGAAGAAAACCAAAGGTTAAAGGATAATCGACTCTAGCTTAGCAAACTAGTATCACACATAAAGTGTGGGGATTAGGTTTCCCAGTTGCTAAAGTTCTCCCTTATATAGTCTTTCAAATCAGGGTTTGCAATCAATGTTAGCTTAGTAACAAAGCATTCAATATTCACCATTGATGAAAACCTGATTAGATTCAAGCTAATATTTCTCAACCGTTAGATCGAAAACTGAGATTGTTACACACAAACGAAATGTTCAATTTTGGGTTTATGAACCGTACCCAAACATTAACATTTGTTGGTTCAACAATAGTCAACCAAATGGTTAGCCATATGAAAACTCTCATATCAACCATATTCTTCTTCACCATAACTAGTTCAAATGACTCAAATGAACTAGTTAGAGAGTTGTTCAATTGCTTAGATCTTATGTAACTACACAAGATACAATTGAAGCAAAAACGGTTTGATTCACTCGAATCGGTTCATCAACTTTATAGCCACGGTTTGCAAAAACATTCCTTAGTTTATATAAACATGAGTTCAAGAACAACCGGTTTTAGATATAACCTACTCAAGTTCGCGGACTGGGTTCGCGGACTTAAGCTCATGGAAGGAGTACACAAACTCCAGCAGAAATTCTTGGGTGTAAACTTCCGCCAGTTCGCGGACTTGGCTTGCGCCACTTCCATTTTTCTTGATCAACAAAGTTCGCAAACTTTGGTTCAAGGAATAAGGACTTATACATATATGTGTTTCCACAAAAATGTTTATATCCTACCAATGGTTATGTAATCTAAACTCTCATTTCAATCATTGAAACATTCTCAGAGAACGTTATATAGCCGTTATTCATAGACCATTTTTCGTCAGAGCAATTTCCAAAGTGATTGAAACATATAATGACTTTCTTCACTAGGTAAAGATGAATTCGTTTAAAGCGAAAGCTTACCAACACATATTTCGAGAAATACATAGGCGAGTTAAACTCGGCTCGAAATAGCAAATGTGTATAATGAAAGTCTATACGTCTAAACGACTTTTGTCTCAGGAGTAGGAGATAGAGTAAATAGACTTTTGAGTGACAGATAAGTTCAAGTCTCCACATACCTTTTAGTCGATGAAGTTCCACCGGTTCCTCGAGTAGTCCTTCGTCTTGTATGATGATTTCCATGGAGTTCTTGAGCTCAACTACACTTTCTATCCTAGTCCGAGACCTTTACTACATAGGCTAGAAATCAAGACTTATAGTTTGATCACTAACATTGACAAACATGCTTGAGATAGCAACGCATGCGAGTTCAACCGAGCACTGCTCTAACAATCTCCCCTTTTGTCAATTTTAGTGCCAAAACTATTAATACATATGGAATTAAAAAAATAAATAAATAAACTTTTGTAGCTCCTATTCCATGTCTAATCTTCAACATTACTCGAAATCTTCGTCACTTACAAGTACTCCAATGATCCCAAAGGTTGTAAGTTTAGTATCATCGTTGTTGAAAATCCGTAGCTATAACAATAAGAAAACAAGAGTTCTCAATCATTGTTATACAGTGTCATAGTATCATTACACATCGTCAAAGTTCAATCGTATCACAACTTCAACAACAATACTATGGTGATATGTATCACTCCCCCTTAGTCAATAGTCCGTCTCACATGTAAACCACTCCCCCTTACATAATGATCCGAAAACCATATGTATTTGTAGTGTGAACTACATATTAATTCTCCCCCTTTTTGTCAATAAAATTGGCAAAGGTACAAGAACGGGATCCTAATGAAATTTCCGAAAGAGACGTTTCATGACCAAAAAAAAGAAACACACATCATCTTATTTAGATGCAATCATAAAGCCGAAGCTAAATGCATTCATCAAGGAGTTTTTAAAGATACAAGATAACCCCTATAATATTCCACAGCCGCACTCCCCACTAAGATATGGCAATTAAGCGCAAGTTTAAAAAGAACTCTCCCCCATAATATGTCATTCCCGAAAGAACAACACGAGCGACCTTAATTTCGAAAGAAAAGAAGGATTTCTTTGGGCATAACAAATCACATACAAGTATGAATTTGAATCCAAAATACCCAATTAAATTAAACCACAAGAGAACCCATGATTAATTTAATCCAAATACACAATCAAACTAATCACAAAGAGTAATCAATTTAATTGGCCATACTCACATAAGAGAATCTATGGAGCGATGACTAAGTTAATTATGAAAATAACCAACCCAATCAAAAGTGTTCAAACATAAGAAAACTTATAGAGGGATAACTAAATAACCAAACAAGATGATTAATTTAGTTCAATATGCTCGTCATAAAGCACCTTATGGAACAACAACAAAGCTAATCATGAAAATAATCAACTTTGATTGTTTTAGTGCTCAACATAAGACACATTACGGAGCCTCACAGTAATACACAAAAATATGGATCAGTGAAGATCAATTATCATGGAATACACAAGGATTCATTCTATTTTCCATCACAATTTGCACCATGACATACAATAGACATAATCCTTGAAAACAAAAGATTTTAACCTATCTTCCATCAATAATTGACAATATAGGCTTAATTTTTGTATTTGTCAAAAGTCCATTCATTCCTTTATCAATATAAGAATATCGACTTACGAAAGACTTTACTTTTGACAAGATATGGGACAATCATAGTTCACGGACGCAAACACACATATCCCATAAACAATTGCAATATATAAAACCATAAAGATTAATACTGCAAAAATTATCTTCCAAACAAGTTTAGAATTTAAACCAATAAATCTAAAAACATGAAGATGAGAACGTTGGACATAGCTATGTGTAATCACAATAATGGCTATTCCAAACTCTAGTTATTCTTCTAACAGAAAAATAGAAGATTTACTAGATGGTATAAGAAAATCAGAGTTCGTTGAGAACCTCATATCTTTCAATGAATCCATCAAAGAAGGTTTCACTGATTTCCTTTATCCTCTTGACCGTAGAAACACCATGTTCGTGAGTCAGAATACTAACTTTACGATCAACAACCCGAGCAAGCTGTCTAGCCTTAACACAGTCCATGATGAGCTTCTTTTGATTTTGTATCAGAAGATTCTGATTAGAAAGGATTCTGGCCTGACCATCCAAGAGTTGGTTTATCTGTAGTTGAAGATTTGCAAATTCGACCTTTGAATCATTCTGAAAACGAATTAAATCCTTGACGGAATCATTAATCCAGGAGTTGTGATCCTTTCTTTCAAGCATCTTCTTTAGAACAAGCTCTTGCAATGACTCACGTTCTTGAGCGTTTTCCTCCATATCAAGATGCACAATCTCTTGAGATTTTGCAGAGTTCTCCATATAAATTTTGGTTAGGGATGGAAAATACACAATATATAATATATATATATATATATATATATATATATATATATGTGTGTGTGTGTGTGTGTATGTAAACAGGAGAAGGAACCTCTTGTTTTTGGAAACCCTAGGAACTCATGAGAGGAAGACACAAACGTTTGTGGACCGGTCAGCATATACAAAAGAAAAACATAGATACAAATAGTGTACAACATACTTGAGTATTTCTCAATTATTATCCTTGCACCTCTCAAGTTAGAAACAAGGAAAAGAGCACCTGAGTTCAGGTGGTAGAGTGAGAGATAAATCCCACTATGATCATTGAGAAAGGAGTTGTACATATTATCTGCTAGTATGATTTTTGTGTTCTTCGTCTTCCTTTGGTTGACCTTCATCCCATAAGAGTAAGACACAACTTGTTTAGCATATCCGTCAGAAGGATTTCTCTGAGGACTAAATCTAGGACCTCTTGCAATCGGTTCAAGAGGATCAGAATAGATAGGGATCCATTTTCTAGATTTAGATTTACCAGTCTTATAAGCACATGGAATGCTTTTAGTAGCACAAGAATTTATACCACTAGACTGCACTTGAACCCTGTGATGACTTCTAGGAAGAAGATCATATTTATAAGGATTCTGGTATTATGTGGATATGCGATTCACTGCATTAGTCGACTGACTATTTGTTCCATTGACAGTGGAAAGAAGCAAATTGTGAAGTTTAAAAATTTGTTTCCTCCTGGAAAAACAATGGATAGCATAGTGATTCTTTTTCCCACAGAATGTACAGGTTCGTGGAGATGAAGCAATAGATGGCACATGTTTTGACTTCATAGCCATATGAGGAGATTGTAAGTTATGTAAACTTTTCTTGACACAATCTTCTTCCGAGAACATTTCGCTTACGTCTCAGTAACTCATGAGAATTAGTTTGTACGGAAGAATTTCTCCTTAAGACAGAGTTTTCCTTTTCCAAGGATCTGCACTGTTCATGGGCTAGAATAAGAGATGCTTCTAGTTTCTCTTTCTCGACACGAAGTCTGTTAAGATCCGATGAATGAGTCTCGATCAAACGTTTCTCTCTAATTGAGTCTTCCTTGACAATATATTCAAGAACACTAATCTTTTCACGCTGTTGAGTAGTTTCTTGATAAGTTTTTCAATATTCTTAGAGAAGGACTCAATGATGTCAGAGTTCATGCTCTCGATCAAGAGACTTTTCAAATTCATCAATAAGCTGATCATGATCATGGAAATCAATAATCTCAACAGATTTTTTTGAGATTCTGGTGAGCGCCTTTTCAGCTTTTGCCATAGTGCCCAATGTCTCATCGGAAAGAGATATGTTGAAACAAGATGGAACAATATACTTACCTAGGGATTCGATAGAATCAACTAAGGAGTAATCCTTTGAGGTATTCCCAAGACATTTGGCATAGTTAAAAGCTTTAGAAGACATCTTGGTATGCGTGGAAGAGATTCTGTCCTCAGGCTAAAGCGTAGAATAGTTTGATAAGCATGTAAATGCTACATTTTATACCCATATTTATATTAGTTAGGATACAATATTTTAGTTACTAATACTATTTTAGTGCTTTTGTAGAAAGTACAAGTGAATTCGATCATCCAACGAATAAACAGCAAACTGTGAGACTTATTGTGTTTGCGACGAAAATGGAAAAATGTGGTTGGCCTGGTATCTCCATGTATCAGCAACCACAATGATCAAATATGTTTGGCTTTGGTATTTCTATGTATCAAAGCACTTATTATGCTTGGCCGGGTATCTCCATATATCAGTGACAGAATGAAATTGGCCGGCCCGGTATTTCTATATATCAATGGCGGGTTGGCCTGGTATCTCCATGTATCAAGTAGCCACAATGATAAAACGGTGTTGGCGTAAATTTACGTATAGCATGAACAAAATTGAGTTTCCAAAGGTATCCGCATTAATTCTTGAAGCACCTGCTACACTTCCAAATTCAATATCTAAGATTGTTTCCTTAGTGGCACACCTCCATCGGGTAATGACATGCAGAAGAAAAATATATGGGGATAATTAATTGGTGTTAATTTATTAATGAGAGAATATTGTGATTGTCAATAGGGAATCGGTATTCAATGTGAAAAGATTTTGCAAGATGGTGTATGGCATGACAATATATTCATGAAGTATTATGGGATCCACATGCATGCAACTCTCACTCGGAAAAGGAAAGAAAATAAAGAAAATGAAGTGGTATTATGGAAAATGGAAGAAAATAAAGTAATGAAGTAATATTATCTTACTTACCATTATTAGTGGGAGTGAATTATATTAAACGTGGGCATGAGATTGTGAACATGCATTTTGGTTGGTGGTTAAAGATACATGCAAGGGAGATTAATTGTGATTGGAGAAAGAATTATACTTCTTACTTTAATTATTCACATGCAAAAAATTGATAAGGAAAGAATATGTTATTCTCATGTACACTTTAATATGTGTGAAGTGGAGGAACCAGAGAGGGGGAAGCAGTGACGAACCAAGGAAGGGGCGGCTACGGCCGTTTAGGGAGAAGAGGGTTTTGCTGTTTTGATTTCCTTTTCTCATGATTTGCTAGATTGTTTGTTAGGGTTTAGGTAGAAATCAATTAATTATGAAGACTCTACATTGATATATGCTTAATAATGATTTGATTGGTTAATAGTTTTTCTTCACATAGCTTGGTATTTAATTGCTCATGTCATTTTCTTGATTATTTATGCTTTTGAATTGATATTTCGTGCTTCGATTAAATCCCTAGACGTGGTATGCAAGGATAGATAGGTAATGCTTTAAAATAACTACCCATGAAGCGAAGGAAACTATAGCGGAGAAACAATAATTTGAAAATGCATGGAATATATTCTTAAAGATTAGTAGAGTTTGAGTAATTAATTGGTGGAAACCGAAAATCCTAATAACCCATTCTCATTTGTTTATCATTACAATTATTATTATTTCATTTTGTTCCAAATTTCTGAAAAAATTGCTAAAACATCATCTTGTCGATTGGTTACTTTTGATATTAGTTTGTAGTAGTATTTCACACTCCTCGTGGGAACGACCCGCATTTGCTATCGATACTACAATTGACCCGTGCACTTGCGGATATAACTAGGTTTTATTTAATCGTTAATTTGGTCATATAAAATCTACATCAAGTTTTTTGGCGCCGCTTGGGAGTGGTTGCATAATACACTCGACCGATATCAATTTTTGTATATAGCTTATTTTTATTTTATTTTTTATATAATTTATTTTTCTCTTTCCAGTAGCATGTTCTCAAACAAAAACCTTAATTAAAAGATTCTCAATTTATTTCGATCCGGGATTCTCCTTTAGCTATTAAGGAATATCTTTGAACAATAAAAGATAAGAGTTACTGCACATGTTCAAAGTATGTCGATTTAACGCCCTATGACGATTACGACATGGGGAAGGAAATTTCATTCACCACAAGGAATATGAGGTGTTGTACCATCATGGAGGTTCATTTACAATGTAGTGATGTGCGAGATTCAAGAATTTACATACTAAATTGTACTATGTAATGCGATAATTTCCTAAATTATGTAATGTGCCTACGAATAAATATTTTGTTTATGAAAGTATCAGATAACCGGTTTATGTGTATATTTATAACTTCCATTTATAATAATCGGTTTATGTGTACATCAATAAGGACCGATTCTGGGTTTTCTTCGTGAATTGGAAAAACTCAACCCAAAATCGGTCTACAAGCGCACGAACATCAACCGATTCTGGATTGAGTTTTTTTTTTTTCTTAAACCAAATTTTTACGTGTTTTTATGATTTAAGATTAGTTGATTTTAAGTTAACATAATTAAATATCAATTAATCACCCGAATTAACAATAACTAATCAGAGAAAAATTAGCCGATAATAGCATAGACCTCAGAGCATCTCCAACGGTACCTCGATATATATCCCATGTGGAAACCTAAAAACTAAACATTATGTATAAATAGAATCCTATTTTGATAAACATCTCCAGTGGTAGATGTATCTATATCTATTTTGATACAAGTGCCAGTTAATTATAGGTTACTTAATCTAAAATGTGGGCCAAAATAATTTTAAACAGAAAAATGTATGACGTGGGTATGGATTGGAGTATCTAAATTTAGATACTCTCGTCCAAACTCAAACTGACAACTCATATTAATTTTTGACTATCCAACTACCATTGGAGAGAGTTTTTTATTTTAGGGTATCTAAAATCCTATGTGGCACCAATTTTTTTAGAGACCCAAACTCTATTGGAGATGCTCTCAGAATAATAGCATAGACCTAAAATCTAGGGAAGTTAAACATCCTAGCGTTTTTAGGGGCCACTCAGAAGGATTTAGGGGCCAACAATAAAACAAAATAAGGTCATCCAAACCTAAATTGAGTCACCCCTTATCCTTTTTTTTTCGTAATGGCAAAATTGCCCTTCAATAATCGGTAGTTAAACATGAATTCGGTAGTTACTTTATATTTAGTTATTGTTAGCAAAAAAATTTTTCCGAATTTCGGTTCTATTTTATCTACCGATTATGGATGATGTTCTTGGATTTACACTAGAAGAAACATAATCAGTAGATAATAATCTACTTTACCTACCGATTATGGTTGATGTTCTTAAAAAAACCGATTATTCTTGATTCAAGAAATTCAATTTTTCTGCACTAAAAATTAAGCACAATCGGTAGATAATGAACACCATTAACTACCGATTGTGAACGTAGAAAATTTCAAATTTTTATTAAGTTTTGAAAATTTGAATTTGGGTCCATGAACACAATCGGTAGATAATAAGCATCACTTATTAACACAGTTTACTACCGATTATGGTAGTATCAAAGTTCGAAAATTTTAGGATTTTGGCAAAATCTCATTTTGGGGCCAATATACATTCGGAAGTTAAATTTACTACCGATTATGGTAGTGCCAAAATTCGAAAATTGAGTACATTCGGAGGTTAAAGTAACACATTTTACTACCGATTATGGTAGTACTAAAGTTCGAAATTTTAGGATTTTGGCAAAATCTCATTTTGGGGCCAATATACATTCAGTAGTAAACTGTGTTACTTTAACCTCCGAATGTACTCAATTTTCGAATTTTGGCACTACCATAATCGGTAGTAAATTTAACTTCCGAATGTATATTGGCCCCAAAATGAGATTTTGCTAAAATCCTAAAATTTTCGAACTTTGGTACTACCATAATCGGTAGTAAACTGTGTTAATAAGTGATGATTATTATCTACCGATTGTGTTCATGGACCCAAATTCAAATTTTCAAAACTTAATAAAATTTTGAAATTTTCTACGTTCACAATCGGAAGTTAATTGTGTTCATTATCTACCGATTGTGCATAATTTTTAGTGCAGAAAAAATTGAATTTCTTGAATCAAGAATAATCGGTAGATAAAAATCTATTTTATCTGCCGATTATGGATGATGTTCTTGGATTTACACTAGCATAAACATAATCGGTAGATAACTATCTACTTTACCTACCGATTATGGTAGAACCAAAATTCAGGATTTTTTTTTTTTTGCTAACAATAACTAAATGTAAAGTAACTACCGAATTCATGTTTAACTACCGATTATTGAAGGGTAATTTTGCCATTACGAAAAAAAAGGATAAGGGGTGAACTCAATTTAGGTTTGGGTGACCTTATTTTGTTTTATTGTGGCCCCTAAATCCTTTTGAGTGACCCCTAAAAACGCTAGAACGCGTAATTGGGGGATATGAAAACTAATTGGGGGATATGAATTACTTCCCCCAACCAAAGGTGGCTGTTAAGGGGTGTTTTTGAGTGCGAAAATACCAAAACACCCTTTCCTTAATTAAAAATCATTATGAAAAGACTTTAATGCCCTTTCCTTAAAACATAAAAATCAAATAACCAAAATCATATATCCCCCAATTCCAATTTGTACCCCAAGATAGGTTTAGGTTTTGAAAATTTTATTTTTCTTCATCTTCTTCCTCATCGCTCATTCTTCATCGACGATTAATCGTTGAATCAAAAATTTCTTTGTCGATTAACCTAACATAACCATGCCTCCAAGAACCAAATCGAAATCAAAACCGAGAACCAAATCGATCGCTCAACAAACACACGAACAAAGAATCGAGAACATTGCTCAACAACTAGAAGAGGACGCAGCAATAACTCGGATGATCAAACACTCATGGCTTCTCCGAGAAGGTAAGTGATTTTTGAACTCATTTATGATTGTTTTAATCGATTTGTAGCCATGGGTTTAGGTTAGAATCGCCAACAATAGCCGAAACTCACGTCGAGTTACGGAGAGTACCGCATTGGATGTTTGTTTGAATACCAAGCCAGGTTTAGGTACCTAGCATAGAATTTGGGTCGAATACCATACCGGTTTGCATTCCGAAACTGAATTTTTATACCGGCATACAATTAGGCTGAATACCATACCGGTACTCAACTAAAAACACACAGAACTTAATTGTTTATACCGGCATTCTATCTAGGTTTCGTGAATGCCGGTATCTAAAACCGCATCTGTTAGTTCAATTCGAAATGCCGTAGTACACTTAAAACATACAGAACATCACAAATGGTGCTCAATACTGCACATAATTTAGTTTCTAAAAATGCCTATACAACGATACCGCATGCTCGATATTTAAGGTCTTATGTCATCCATGAAACCGCATTGGTTTGTTTAGGAATTGGTATGCCTGGTTCCTAAACCGCAATGACTTTTCTAATGTTTGTTTTGTTTGCTTATGTTATAGGTCAAAAGCCAAAGAAGCGAAGAAAAATAAAGGTCTTATTCTCACTAAGAGAAGGAGGAAGGACGGTCTTGATACTCCTCAGTCCCTGCCTCCACGGGGGAAAGACGCGGTCGCAAGAAACGTTTGGGGTTTCAAACAAGAGGGTCAATTTGGGAGAGTGGTGGTGAACGTAGTGCACTTGCAATCTGTGAAGGTACTGGAACACTTGAGGACGATGAGCATGATGAAGTGGAAAGTGAGGAGGAAGATGATGAGGTTCCCCAAGTCAATTAGAAAGCCAAAGCGAAGTTGGTGGTACTAGTCAACAACCAACACAAGGCAAGGACAAGGGCAAGGGCAAACAAAAAGTTAAAGGTTGTCACCTTCCTCACCTTGATGACATGATACCCGACCGCGACGATGGTAAAATTTGGGGTCAAGCTCCTAAACCGAAAGTACTATTTGGATACAAGCACTCTTGGGCTCGTATCTTATCTTTCAAACTTATGTAAGCATTTTTTTTTTGTGCATGTGCATTGTTTTATCTTTTACATCATCTCTTAATCGTATTATCTCATATTTGTAGGATCATACTATGGCTGTGCGTGTTTGCCGAAACCAAGCCGCGGCTGATTGGGATTTGTCTCTAGAGCATGATGATGTCCAAGCAATAGTAAAGGAATCTGGTCTATATCCTTTGGTTGAAAATTACGTGAAGCCAGATATTGTCACCGTCAATTGGTTCGTCGAAAGGTATCATGGTGAAACGGATACCATGCACTTCCCGTTTGGAGAGATGACCTTGATTCCTGAAGATGTTCATGACATTCTAGGCTTGAATGTTATCGGCAAATCAATTTCGAAGGAGTTGAGTCTCGGGACCTAGATTGGTTGAAGTTGTACGATTTGACCAAAAAGTCAAGTTTGGTTGGGACTTCAAAACTTCGTCGGATAGCTTTTATGTAGCATCGAACGGAAGTAAGACGAAGATATTCAAGCTGACGATGCTTAATAAGATGTTTGAAAATACAAAGGCTAGAAGCTTGGTGGATGGATGGGACCCCACACAGATTCGGTATACAACCGTCGCGACACATGCTATACATCTTGGGCACTAGGGCATTCCCCGACACTAATGGCAACAGGGGTAAGTGCAAACTTTCTCCGATTACCTTGACCCGTTGGAAGGTGTCTATGGCTATTCTTGGGGCACCATGCGGTCATGGCACATTTGATGGCGGAGATGAGAAGGGCTTCATTGGCTAAAACAAACCAATTTGTCGGGAATTTCACTCTACTCCAGTACAAATTTCTTTAATCTATTGTTGACATGTATTTTTTTTACTTATGTTCACATGTATATTGTTCACATTGGATTAGGTGTGGTGTTATGAACACTTCCCAACCTTGTTCAAGGACCCGCCAATTCTTGAAGATCAAAGACCTTCCCCGAACCCGATACCCCTAGAGCTCGGAGGTTTGAGTTTAACAAGTAATCCGAAGCCCGGTAACAAAGGTCGAGTCATCGATATGAGATTGGCTCGGATGCTATGAGGAAGGAAGACGTTGTGTTCGACACTTATAAGGAGATTAGAGGATACCTTCAAATTCCAAGAGATGTTGCATTTTACCATGGGCCGTTGTACCACCCAAAAGGATACATCATGGCCGATCCATGCCGTGTGATGCGCCAACATGGATTTAAGCAATTATCCCGTTTTTGGTCGACCTCGATGATAATTATCTTCTTTACTTTTCTCGGTGCAATTCAACTCCCAACAAGTTGCATGTAGTGTATGATCCGTAACCTAACCAACACATTGGAGGGAAAGAGAGCCACGTCATTTGGTTGAAATTAGTAAGTGGGAGATTGCGGAAAATGGTTATGAAGTTGATGACAACTACATGAGGAATTACCTGGAATGGTCACATCCTTCTGTCGTGCGCCCTCCCTCCGTCGAAGCTCCACGCCAAGAAAACCCTCCTGTTGAAATTTCTCCACCTCCACAACCTACGATGTCCCAACTTCTTACGACTTTAGGAATGGTGGTAAGTTTTCTTAATTGCTTATAGTCATTAAATGTAAACATAATCATATATTAACATATATATTGATTATGTGTTTGATGTATTAATCTAGCGACGTCGGCTTGGCAAGGTTACGAAGATGTTAGGTTGCAAGCATAAGGACGGAGTGGTGCTATCTATTCAAGAAATCAAGGAACTCGAGGAAAAGCTTCATAGAATTGAAGAAACCCACCCTACTGTCAGAGCTATGTATGGGGAAACAAGGAAGGCGCCGACCCAAAAGAAACAAAAGACTAATTTAGTGGAAGAGAATTGATGACAATTAGTGATGGTTAACTCTTTAGTTCTTTGGTTACGTCAAAAACAATTTCAAACTTGTTTTGGTTTGTACTGAGGGTTAACTCTTTAGTTCTTTGGTTTATGTTGAACATGTTAAGATTTCTAGTTTGAAAGTTAAAATGTTCCGGCATAGTAGAGGTCAGATTTTAGAAATACATGTACACATACCGGCATATAAAGAATGCTCAAAACACTGGCGGAACCTAGTCCCGGCATAACAATTTTTATGCCGGAACAATCAGGTTACATTATTTTGTTCCTGTATAGAAACTGACATGTACCGGCATTGTTGTGTTTGCTAAGGTAAATGCCGGTTTTGCAAATGTCCAAATACTCTTAAATATGTGACAGAAAACCGGCATAATAAAATTCATTTTGACAATGCCGGTATCTAAAGTTTCCAAATACTCTTACAGAGTTGACATAAAACCGGCATCGTTGTTTTGAATTCCGTAATGCCGGCACTTTGCTTAATTCATTTCAAGTTCTCTTTTATTTCGGTCTGAAGTAATCGACTACATTGGATTAGAAACTTTAAATTAAAAAAACAGTGAATGGATTGCACTTAGTTAGAGATAATCTATTTCCATCCCTTTTCAACAATTGCGGAACCTTTGAGCCTTTCTCGAACCTCTTCGAAGACATCGTCCGGGAGGGGGGTGTCAAGGATCAGCTTCATTGGTTTTTCTTCTCTTTCAACATATTCCTTTCCCTTCATATAACACCCATCACACCCATCGATAGGCTTGCATTGGCCCTTGTGGTTTTCTCTTGACTCTGCTAGTTCAACCGCTTTGTCAAAACATTGAAACTCATCGCACTTTGGGTGATTCAAACACCTTAGAAACATTCTTCCATTTTCAGCATCATCAGTTTTTGCAATCCAAAACCGGCGTGTCCCATCACAGCTTCTACACTTTGAATAAATAAATGGACAGTCCATGGCTAGGTGAGAAGGTGACTTGCAAATTTGACACTTGCAATGATGATTCTGTAAGAAAAAAATAAATTAGTTTTCCGTCATAGTATTGAAGAGCATGTGGTTAGGAAATCTACTTACTTTGCAAATAGAGGTAGATGATGAATCCCCCATTCTTTGAACCGTGCTTGCTTTCTTGAGAGAATGATTTTTTTTATTTGGTGCTTGGTTTGTGTAGTTTTTGCCAAAGGAATGGGTGATGTTATATAGAAATGAAGCTCCAACGGTCATATTTTTCAAAAAACTAGCCGTTTTTTTTTTTTCGAATTTTACCCATTCCTAAGATAGAGGTTATTAAACAAAGAATGCCAGTATTGTAGGCATATTTGGGTCGTTTCCTGTAAAGAAATTACGCATTACCGGCATCATCGTTTTATACCATGCAGTGCCGGAACATAATACCGGCATCGTTTTACTTCCTCCTACGTATGCCGGTTCCGAAAATTGAATGCTCAATGGCTAGTTTTTTAAACCATACACTAGAAAACATTGGTTCCGGCGTGGGATCTAAGTTACTTAGAGTGCCGTCACTAAAGTGGAAAAGATCCGTTATGTCCACATCTATTTAAAGGAATGGATACACCCATTGCACTTGATACCTCACAGATACATCTCCGATGGATTATCAATCACCAGCTGCCAAGTTCATCAATTCCCTCGAGAAAGATAAACATATGAGGAACATATTGTCCACTCCGACAGGAAATCAATCATCAACCACGACCAACTCCATTGCCACAATACTAGAAAAACTAAGAAGGAAGGAAGAAACCACCAAGTCAATTGCCGCAATGGAAGAAGAGATAATTAAGAGGAAAAGAGAAGAAGAAGAGGAAGCAAAGCTTGAACGTTATCGTCAAAAATTAGATAAGATAAAAGAGGAAGCTGAGGAAGAGGTTAAACGTCAAAAAGAAGCTAAGATAGAAGCGGATGTTGAGGAGGAAACAGAGTGGATTAGAAATTACTACATAGTATCGGATTTGCTTGGAGAATCAACACCCTTCGAGATGTTTTTTGGGGCCTTGTAATGACCGGTTCTTACAAGCATAACAAGTTTGACGGTAAGAAAAACGCATAATTGAATACGCTCATCAAATAGTACGCATTCGAACAACTGCACTCATCAAATCATGTCTCAAATACAACGAATTTCTTGCAAGATACAATGGTTATAGGTATGAAGCTCAGGATGCATATACGAAGTGGAGAAAAGAGCCTTTGAGGCATTTCGAAGCTGCTTTGCTTGTTCAAGCTCGTTCCAATAAATGATGTTAGGTGTATTTGGCTTGAGATCTTTCATTCTAGGTGTAACGTTATTCCCTTAAATGTTGTTAGTTGGAATTTGCTTTAGATATTATGTTTGTGCTTAATGAAGTTTCTTTCAAATACCGGCAAACCCGATGAGTTAAATTGAATGCCGGTATCCTAATACCGGCATTATGGATATGTTTACACTCGACGCCAGTTTTCCAACACTAAGAAGTTAAAAAAATCATGAACTTGTAATACCGCATTATTGGTATGTAATTGTATATGCCGGATTTTACGACGGTTACAATTTCATTCAACTAGTTTGACGGATTACAATTTCATTCCACTAATTTGACTAAGTTACAAATCTTTAATGAGTAAAATTGTAATGAGTTTCTTTAATGGCTCGTCGGTTTCAAACTACTCATGCTATATAAGTGACGGTTTTGGAAAGAAAAATATTCGATCTATTCAATCTCTCCCTATTTTTTTCATCTTTTATACCAAAGCAATGGCTCGTCGCAAATCTCGTGATAAACCCAATCCAGAAATACCTGTTGATGATGCGCAACAAAGTCCTGAAGAGTCTCTTGGTGAAGCGGACGTAACAGATTTGATTCGGTAAGTGATGTATAACACAAAGTCTCCTGTTGAATTGAAGTACTTTTAGGGTTTATCCCATAATATATAACACAAAGTCAAACATGCTAGGGTTCATGACGGATTGAAAATTCTGCTTAGGGTTTTGAAATTGCATTCTAGTCAATTGAATTCAATTTGAAAATCAAAAACAAAAAATTGTTAAGAATCGTGTAAAAATTCCAAAACCTAAGATAGATTTTTAATTTACGTATGCCGGAAATCATACCGGCACTATCGAATTTTCTTTTGCTATGCCGGTTTTCGCTCCCTAAAACCGGCGTTCGACGTATTAATCTTTTATATGCCGGTATCTGTTCCGGCACTCAAGGTATGGTAACAAATTATACCGGTTTTTGTTTCATACGGCTTAGAATTTTCTATATATAATTCAATATAACCGGCATATAGTTATTTATTGCCAAGAATGCCGGTATGCATTCCGGCATAGTGTATATGTCTATTTAGTATGCCGGTTTTCTGTGTGTTCCTTTGGTATGCCGGCATCCAGTATGTAACTCAGTTTAACGTGTTGGAACATAGGTCTCACGCACCAAGAAAGGACAAAGGAAAAGGAAAATCTTGAAGAATCAAAACGTAAGTCTTCTCGACGTAAACGTCAAAATCCTATCTCGCTAAGGTCACACCGGGATCATCCTATAAGCGACTCAACCAAAGACCGATGATGATGATGAGTGGGAAACTCCACGAGTAACCTAGGAAATAGCAGTGGCTCATCCTCACAAGCGGTGGCTTAGGACAAACCGATGATGAAAAGGCACCCCACCTCACTTCCCGATAAGTTAGACTTGATTCCTGGACAAAGAATGATGGCAAACATTGGGGTCAACCGATAAACTCCGCAACTTTTATTTTCGTATAAAGACTCTTGGGCTCGTTGGATCTATCAAACTTATGTAAGACGTTTGTATCTTGTTATTATATTATTTACTCGTGATCAATTTAATTAAGTTCGTTGTGTTTTTATAGGACCACAGAAACCCCAGCGTGTTAGCCGCCATCAACAATCGGATGTGTGGCTTTTGGAGGATGAGTGTCCGGCTGTTCAACAAATAGTCAGAGCATCTGGGTTGTATCATGCGATAGAAAATTATGTGGCCACGAGATACCGTCACGGCAAAACTTGCTTTTTGGAGAGGTTTTATGGTGAAACCGACACCATGCATTTTAATTTTGGCGAGATGACCATTATCCCTGAAGATGTCCAAAGGATAATAAGACTAGAGGTTCTTGGGAAACCGGTTAAGGTTGAGACAAGTCGAATGACCTAGGGTGGGAAAAGATCTATGATCTCACCGAAAAGTTGTTTGGATGGAACAAGGAAACCACGTTGGCAAATTTGTACAAGAAAAAACTGCTCAAACAAAGACTATAACATTCGTCCAACTCATTCAATTGTTTGGGAATACGAAGAACAGGGAATTGACTCCGCACAAGCTCAACAAACTGCTGCCGCATATATGTTGTTCATTTTGGGAACCGCTATATTCCCTGACTCTAATGGTAACAGGGTGCATATGAACAACCTACAGTACTTGGATCCGTTGGAAGACGTTCATAAGTATTCATGGGGCACCGCTTTCTTGGCACATTTTTTGGCGTAAATGCGTCGAGCTTCTAAGGCGAAAGGCCGTCAATTTAATGGGAATTTCACCGTGATTCAGGTATAGTGAACTACATATTTTGTGATTGTTATCATTACATTTGTTAGTTTCCAACTATTTATTTTCTTATACAATTTATGGGCACAAAAGTGGGCTTATGAACACTTCCGAGATTTGTTCATAGGGTATAAAGGATTGGAGATTTGGCGTGATTACCAACCGAATATGGCTCTAGCTCAGAAATACTACTTCCAAAATACCCCTTCGCCTAACAAGGACCGGTTTTAAGAAATGAGATTGGCTTTGGACTTGTTTTCTGTGGAACATGTTGTGTTTGACCCTTATAGGAATGTCAGAGGAGTTCACCTTCAGAGACATGAAAATGTTTCATTTTACAACGGACCGTTCTTTCATCCAAAAGGATTTGTTATGCATAACCCTCTCCGCGTGATGCGCCAACTCGGTTACAAGCAGAAAGATCACACGGATACATCTTATCATAAATATTCTCACGACTTTACTAAATTCCAATCAAATGAGAACCATACTCTGGTATGCTACTGATAGGTGTAGAATACACCGTATTTAATATCTAGTATTTATGCTTTCTTTGCGAGTTTTCTTGTAAATTATGTATCTTATGTGTGCTTTTGAGTTTATTAGGTGCAATGGAGTCATTTGGAGCAAAAAGACCAATTGGAACTCGTTCAAATACAAGATTTCTACTTTTCATTGTGTAGAGGACGAGAAGATGAAAACAATGCCGAAAGAACGGAGTCATTCCGACATCGTATGAAGAAGTTATGGGCGAAACAAAGAATGAAGTTGAACTAAACTGTCAGTCTTCCAGACCGATGATTGAATGAAGATCGCTAAGGGACACCCCCATGTTAAGGGGCGGACATTTTCAAAGGGAGTGCTAAAGGGAGTCGAGTCATTTACTGGGAGGAAGCCATAATTCAAATAATACTAAAGACACCCAACTTATTACTCAGGGCACTTCATCTTCTTTATTCCTAAACAAAGACACAAGTAATGGCAAATGTGCTCGTGATGCGATGATCATGATGATCACGATGGTGATCGATTTTTGGCGAAGAGATTTTAAGCTTTTGTGGACATCATTGGGTTCCCCGGGGACGACGAAGTATGGGTTGTTGTCCGATTTCGATAATTCAAGATAGAAAACATAGAAACCAGGTCACGCCATTATCGGGCAAAGATGAGAGAAGCTGGTGTTGTGATCATTAGTTGTTGCTGGTTAACGAAGAATGATTAATCGTGATAACAGTAAGGGTCGGTGATGTTGTGGAAGAACAGGGGACTGTTATCGATCATTGACAGAGAACTCGAGCTCGACAGGGAAGTGATGGAGTCTTGCCGGTGAGGATAAACTGATGCCATGGAGAACTAGGTGGTGATTCATGGAAGTTGAGTCATTTAGGATCGACAACGAGAGGGAGCTGCGATGCTCGATGGAGATGATCGAGATTGATGGAGTTGATCGTATCAATGATCGACTTTTGTCTTTGCGGTAATGGTGATACTTGCCATCAAGGTGGTGCTCGAGTTTGCAGCTGTTGGCAGAGTCGACGGAGTTAATGGAACTGAGCAGTGCCCTCTGCCATTTGCCGACGAGGATGACGATGTCACCATGGAAATTCTGCTGTGATAGAAGCCCAACAGTCGTACAAAACAGAAGAATGGATGAGACGAGCACGTGAAGACGTGTGGTGGAGCCCAGGCTCTGACGCGTAGAGAGTAAAGTGGTTATTCAGTGTGTTGCAGATCACCAAAGTGGGACAGTTGGACGGTGCAGATGAAGTACAAGGATTCATCAGAGGATCGAACGGAACAGAAACCATATACACGCTACTAAAGTGTACCGCGCTGCACCCAATTATCAGTGGGATAAATTCCACCGACTTTGCATCTAGGGTATTTGAAGCCTATAAATAGCTACCTAAACCAAAAAGAGAAACAACTTTTGGTGGGGGGAAGAAAAATACACAGAACTTTTGGGGATATCTTTTCTCATATCTTATCTTTTATTCTATTCTTCTTCTCTCTACTTTTTTCTAGGGTTTAGAACCATGAAGTTTCTTCTCTTTCTTCTTGTGATGAACTCCATGAATATGAGTACCTAAGTTTATTATTGGTTATGGAATAGTTGGATTTCACATAATATGTTTCTTTGTTCAATATATTAGTTTTGTCTCATAATTATCGTTTGCAATTCTCTGAAAATATTGTTTTATGATTGATTGATTGTTTTGTCAAGTTGCAAATTGGTAGAACTTCTAATCACATCTATTGCTAGTTTAGGGTTTATTATACGCAAAAGTGATATTCCTTGGATACAAGTAGCATAATATGATTATAGTTTGTAGTGATATATTCTTATGATCATATGTGAATCGTATCCTTTGTTAAATTGAATTAGTGCGCTTTCACGTTCGATTGCTTTGATTGGCCTGATTTCATAGAACTTAACGCATCTAGGGAATTAAACTTGATTAGTGCTTTTACACGTTAGGTTGTTCCTTTAGGTAGAATTCATATTCGCATCTTTTAATGTGTTTGTTGATGACATGAGGAGGTTTGCGGGATATTCTTGCGATCAAGGTATTCTAGGGTCTTTGATAAAAGTTGAGATTAAAATATCAATTCTAGTTATTGTGAAAAGCATGTTAGTGAATGAAAACGAAATCCTTAACCAATATCTCTTCTATCTTATTTGTTTGCTTATTTGTTTATTTGCTTTTATCTTATTTTAGTTTATAAAATCACAAAATCTCGGTATTTTATATAGGAAACCATAACAATTTGACAACCTAGACCTCTCTGTGGGATCGATCCTTTCTTGCCCTTGCTATATTTATATTTTGAGTAGTAAGAAAGTGTAATTATATTTGTGTCGCTTACGACAATGATCAAATTTGGCGCCGTTGTTTGGGAGGCAACGGTTGTTAATTGTTTTTGGTTTCTTATTTTTGTATTTAGTTTTGTTTTATTTTTTTCTTTCTTTGGTTCTTATTCGAGTTTTGAGAATCTCGTTTGTGTACCAATTTCTATGGACGGAGCTTATTGGAGCAATCAATACGGCTTTCAACCTCAACAACATAACAATTATCACCCTTATGGGGAGTATAATCAAAACCAATCCTTTGGCTATGATCAATACTCCACGTACCCTATGAGTTATTCTCATACATATCAACCTTCTTATGGTGGTTATGTAAGTGAGCAACCACAAGGAGGGGAGAATAGTTGTTTTCCTTATAATTTTTCCTCTAGTTTGGTAGGTGAAATGCAACAATTTATGGACAAAGATGGAGTCAATTCGTAGACAACCAAGCATGGAACAATTTTCATCGACCGAATGTGCTCATAGTATGTTTGGCCCAATTTCTGATCGTAGTTATGATCATCCACCCATTCAAAGGGAATATAATTGGCCTAACAATACTAAGTAAGTAATTCTACTTTTTCTTTGTCGAATGAGCTTTACCAACAAATGGAACACTATATTCAGAATTTGGATGGAACACTCCAAGAGCTTCAAAAAGGTGTTTCCACTTTAAGACAAGGCATTGATGAGTACAGGGAGGAATTGAATAATTATGTTGAAAAAGGCGAACCTTTGGGGACTTTTGTTGATATTTGTGTAGTTAACTCAACTCTTGATCGTAATAATGATCATTCACCTATTCAAAAGGATGAGTTCGAGATTAGCAACACTAAATTCAGCGAGGACCAATGTTATGATGACTATGATAGTGATGATGATTATTATGAAAATACATCGTTTGAACCAACTCATGGTGACATCCCCGAGGAGTGTACAATGGAGTCTTTTTGGGATCAAGATGAAGATGAAGAGGAATGTATCGACACTTGTGTAGATTACTCAAGCATTGATCTTAATAATGATCAAGAGCCTATTCAAAGGGTGGAGCTTGAGGATGATGCATTTTCGAGTGTTCTAAAAAAGTTTCTTATAATAAAATTTGGATCCGCAAAAGAGTATGTGCCTTACAATAAAAAGGAGGAATGTGTTGAGAATGAGACGGTTTTGACCAATATTGTGGAAGACCCAATTGAGCTTGCAAATGATTGTAATGATGATGTTTATGTCGACACTTTGGTTACGGCAGAAACGGACGAAGAATGGTTGCGAGGTTTGATAGAGGACCATGATACACAAGAGGTGAATAATTCACTTGAGTTTTTCAAGGATGAAGAGGATTCCGTAATACAAGAGATTGTGCAAGGTTTATCTAACCCTTTGCCTATTGTTTCTTCTCCTTTACCTCTTATTGGTTTGAATGTATGTGCTTCGAAAACATTGTTGAATGACTTTGTTTCTCGTTTTCCGCCATTAGAGATACTTGATTCTCATACTATGCAGGTTATGGAACCAGAAACCGTGGAAATACCCGACTTCTATATTCTTTATACACTTCCAAGTGTAGACAAGAATAAGTGTGGGGGAAGCTTTTATCGGTTCATAGCTTCACTTTTGCTTTATTGTACTAATATTTGTGTGAAGTTAGTGTTTCCAAAACAGGTTCTATGGAAGGATCCCCAACTTTTCCGATTATTGGTGTATGGGGAATGAATTTTACAAGAAGCTAGGTCGGGCCGTCGACTTTAAAACAAGCGCTTAGTGGGAGGCAACCCACCGGTTTTGTATTTCTTATCCTTTTGCTTTTTATTTTTGTTTCGTTTATTTATTTTTTACTGTTTTTATATCATATTTGCATCCCTATGTTTAATTTCATTGAGTCCGTAATCTATCTTAGAAGAGAATTATGCCGAATACCTTTTCGTCAGAAAATTTCAGACTGCGCGTAGTTCAGTCCAGAGACCATAACTGTCAGACCGTTTATCGAAACACTGTGAAATTTTGACACTGTGTAGAAAACACGTAGGTGAACAACTTTTGTGAAATGGAGTTTTTCCAAATTCCTTACCAATTTGCACAGTTTTTGCGTTTTATCTGCTATTACGTCAGAATTCAGAATTTCGGTTTTACACATTGAGGACAATGTGAAGTTTAAGTGTGGGGGAGCATTTATATGTTTGTATAGTTTGTTTTTGACACCATTAGTGGATGGAACCATGTTGAATGCAGGAGTTGAGGAACCAATTAACTAAAAGGGAAGAACATAGCTCAGAAATCACAAATTAACATGATAGTTGTTACCATATCTCGGAATATCACCATATCGCATTCTATTTTTATTTTTCCATATTTATCTATTGTTCTCTAAGTGCTTTGGTGGGTCACTAAACATCGACGTGTTATGACTGCTAGGATGAAATAGAGTGGTTGAGTTACTATAAAAAAAATAAAAAAAAATTTAAAAAAAAAAAAAAAAGAAAAAAAAAAAAAGAAAAATATATGAAAAAGAAAAAAAGGACCGACCAATTAGACCAAAACGGAATAAAAAGACACTTGGGAATAGCAGTATGTGTGAAACGTAGTCCCTGTCTCCGTCGCCTAAACAAGCGTGGAATGCAGGATCCAAGGCAACTATCATGTACTTGCTGACAAGAAGCATGCGCTTGGATCCAAAAGATCTAATCATGCCGTCTAAAAAAAATAAATTGGATCCAGTTTGATCCAATCATAAATAAAAAAAAGAAAAAAAAAAAGAAGAAATTATTATTGTGTTGAATAAAGTCACTCTTGGTTCCCTTGTATATGCCAATTGATTTGATGTAGCATTCAGCACAAAGTAGCTCAATCCAATAGGATTAGGTTCATCTTAGCAGTGACCTTCAGACAGATATGGGAAACATCGAACACTTGTGAATATTCGCCAACATCTACATCTATATCCATCTTCTTAATCTTTTCATTGTGATTGTGGTTTGTTAGTTTCCGAGTATTGTGGCTTGTTCGACTATCTAATTAGAGTTTATTTACTAATATATGAATTGAATTTGCAAGGTACCTCCTCCTTTAGTCAATTTGGATTCGTTCATTGATTTGTCACGAATAGACGGAGTTTGAAATATAGGTTTTGTAGGTAGACCTCTTGTAAACCTTCACGAGACTATAACTCGTCCACTAGGGACACCTAGGGGTTTAAAGGCTTGTTATTTATGCTAAAATTAACCGTAGCCTCGACGACACGGAGTTGTTGTATTTTTATTGTTTTGTTTGATTTGCTCGAGGACTAGCAAAGTCTAAGTGTGGGGGAATCAGATAGGTGTAGAATACACCGTATTTAATATCTAGTATTTATGCTTTCTTTGCGAGTTTTCTTGTAAATTATGTATCTTATGTGTGCTTTTGAGTTTATTAGGTGCAATGGAGTCATTTGGAGCAAAAAGACCAATTGGAACTCGTTCAAATACAAGATTTCTACTTTTCATTGTGTAGAGGACGAGAAGATGAAAACAATGCCGAAAGAACGGAGTCATTCCGACATCGTATGAAGAAGTTATGGGCGAAACAAGAATGAAGCTGGAACTAAACCGCGCCTTCCAGGACTGACAGTTGAATGAAGATCGCTAAGGGACACCCCCATGTTAAGGGGCGGACATTTTCAAAGGGAGTGCTAAAGGGAGTCGAGTCATTTACTGGGAGGAAGCCATAATTCAAATAATACTAAAGACACCCAACTTATTACTCAGGGCACTTCATCTTCTTTATTCCTAAACAGCACACAAGTAATGGCAGCCGGTGCTCGTGATGCTGATGATCATGATGATCACGATGGTGATCGATTTTTGCGAAGAGATTTTAAGCTTTTGTGGACATCATTGGGTTCCCGGGGACGACGTAAAGTATGGGTTGTTGTCGATTTCGATAATTCAAGATAGAAAACATAGAACGAGGTCACGCCATTATCGGGCAGCGATGAGAGAAGTCGGTGTTGTGATCATTAGTTGTTGTTTTGGTTAACGAAGAATGATTAATCGTGATAACAGTAAGGGTCGGTGATGTTGTGGAAGAACAAGGGACTGTCATCGATCATTGACAGAGAACTCGAGCTCGACAGGGAAGTGATGGAGTCTTGCCGGTGAGGATAAACTGATGCCATGGAGAACTAGGTGGTGATTCATGGAAGTTGAGCTGTTTAGGATCGACAACGAGAGGGAGCTGCTGATGCTCGATGGAGATGATCGAGATTGATGGAGTTGATCGTATCAATGATCGACTTTTGCTGCTGCGGTAATGGTGATACTGCCATTGAAGGTGGTGCTCGAGTTTGCAGCTGTTGGCAGAGTCGACGGAGTTAATGGAACTGAGCAGTGCCCTCTGCCATTTGCCGACGAGGATGACGATGTCACCATGGAAATTCTGCTGTGATAGAAGCCCAACAGTCGTACAAAACAGAAGAATGGATGAGACGAGCACGTGAAGACGTGTGGTGGAGCCCAGGCTCTGACGCGTAGAGAGTAAAGTGGTTATTCAGTGTGTTGCAGATCACCAAAGTGGGACAGTTGGACGGTGCAGATGAAGTACAAGGATTCATCAGAGGATCGAACGGAACAGAAACCATATACACGCTACTAAAGTGTACCGCGCTGCACCCAATTATCAGTGGGATAAATTCCACCGACTTTGCATCTAGGGTATTTGAAGCCTATAAATAGCTACCTAAACCAAAAAGAGAAACAACTTTTGGTGGGGGGAGAAAAATACACAGAACTTTTGGGGATATCTTTTCTCATATCTTATCTTTTATTCTATTCTTCTTCTCTCTACTTTTTCTAGGGTTTAGAACCATGAAGTTTCTTCTCTTTCTTCTTGTGATGAACTCCATGAATATGAGTACCTAAGTTTATTATTGGTTATGGAATAGTTGGATTTCACATAATATGTTTCTTTGTTCAATATATTAGTTTTGTCTCATAATTATCGTTTGCAATTCTCTGAAAATATTGTTTTATGATTGATTGATTGTTTTGTCAAGTTGCAAATTGGTAGAACTTCTAATCACATCTATTGCTAGTTTAGGGTTTATTATACGCAAAAGTGATATTCCTTGGATACAAGTAGCATAATATGATTATAGTTTGTAGTGATATATTCTTATGATCATATGTGAATCGTAACCTTTGTTAAATTGAATTAGTGCGCTTTCCACGTTCGATTGCTTTGATTGGCCTGATTTCATAGAACTTAACGCATCTAGGGAATTAAACTTGATTAGTGCTTTTACACGTTAGGTTGTTCCTTTAGGTAGAATTCATATTCGCATCTTTTAATGTGTTTGTTGATGACATGAGGAGGTTTGCGGGATATTCTTGCGATCAAGGTATTCTAGGGTCTTTGATAAAAGTTGAGATTAAAATATCAATTCTAGTTATTGTGAAAAGCATGTTAGTGAATGAAAACGAAATCCTTAACCAATATCTCTTCTATCTTATTTGTTTGCTTATTTGTTTATTTGCTTTTATCTTATTTTAGTTTATAAAATCACAAAATCTCGGTATTTTATATAGGAAACCATAACAATTTGACAACCTAGACCTCTCTCGGGATCGATCCTTTCTTGCCCTTGCTATATTTATATTTTGAGTAGTAAGAAAGTGTAATTATATTTGTGTCGCTTACGACAGCGATCAGCTACGACCCAGAACCAATTCTTGCACATTGGATCGAAAGGGAAGAAGAAGAACTTGTGCTGGATAAGGATGATTGGGAATTGGCTGAGAACGGTTTTGATAGTGAACCAACATTCCTAAACGGGCATTTACAAAAGACTCACATCCTTATGTTGTACGCTTCGGATACGGTAGAGGTCCCTCCACCACCAAAGACGCCCCTCCACAACTCCAGATACTGTACTCGGACTTCTACAGCTCGTTACGTTGTTGGTGCGTTCATTACTATTCTCTTAATCTATATCTATCAACTTATAAAATTGTACATACTAAATACATGTTGAAAAATCCGTTAATCAAAGCGAGAATTGGAAACTTGGCAAGGTTCTTTAAGAAGAAGACCAAGAAAGGAGAGTTGTTGACCCAAAAAGAAATGGAGAACGTCACAAAAGATAGACCAAATAGAAGATACTGAGGCAAAAGACTTGTGGGGGCGAAAAAGAAGAGGGTATACAAGAGGCCAAGAACCGAGTGATCGTGTGTTTCTTTGATAGTATTAGTTTGGTTTATGTTTGTTTGTGTGGCTTGGTAAACTTTGAACATCTTTGCTTCATTTGTTTTCGGTTTGGAACATCTTAACTTTACATTTGGTTTGTTTACACTTTGCGTATGTTATTTTATGGTATTTGGTCTTTGCTTATGTTATTTTATGTGTCTTGCAAATTGCAATTTCTAAGTTTTTTTTTCCGAACACCTAGCATAGTAGTTATCGTGTGTATTTGTCTTTAAATCTGTTTAGTTCTACAATGAAAAAATAGAGTTCCGGTGCTCTAACTTTCCTTTGTGAATAAACTATCTATGTGTAGCACCGGTAGTGTTATGCATTTTTTTCCAATGCCGGCACAAAAGAGAACATATCTGTGTACTTAAGGTGTTATTCCGGCACAAAAGAGAACATATATTGCAACGCCGGTACGAGTACCGGCGTAGTAAAGTTTGAATCAAATCACACTGGCACGTACATGGCATATGGTTTAATGATTACAATTCAAACTTCCAAAAAAACAAAAGGTGGCGTATTAGTAAACCACATATATCCAAATTACTCATCATCGCTTCCACACGTATGAAGTTGCAACTCCTTCTCTTCAAGAGGTTTCTTTGATAAGGCCAAAGCATCCCATAATTGGTGATTCTCCTCATTCAATGCCATCCATCCCTTCAATATATTTGGATCTAGTTCCTTGTTTTTAACCATCCCACAAACAGGTGGCAATGGACAATTGTCCTTGAGTTTAAGAATAACGAAATGATTGCCGTTCACGTACGCCAAAACAACTCTTCTCGTCTTAAGGGATCCCTCGCATTTTTGCCAGTTTGGTGTAAATGTTGTGACTAGGGTGGGGGTAAAATAATGAACAACACAATTAAATGTATCCGCTACTAGATGCCCACAAAGTGGCATCCTCATCCAATATTGAGAAGGAAGAATTGCCATCTCCTCGCTCGGGTCCTAACACTTGAGCACACATATCATCAAACACCTCCGTCGTGACCAACCAATTGCTCATAAAAGCTCCTCTTCTTCACAAGTTGATCGGCCATCCTCATTCTAGCATATCGGCATGGTGTCATTCCTTTACTAACAGCCGCCTCGAAGATTCCTAATTGTTCGGTGACTATGATAGCCACAATTTCCATCTCCATCGACATCATCCGTGTACAACAAACTCGCGAATAACCTCGGAAGTTGGTCTATGTAAGACTCTATCTTCGTATGGTAGTGTCTATAAGTCCTACCCGTTTGCGAATCCTTATACATCGTCATATTACCAACTTTTAGCTTAATTATATCCAAACCATCCCTCTGCCAATCCCTACACTCCAAATGTCTTTGGTATTAGACGGAGAATATTCTTCCTTGGCCTACCCCTTCCCCTTCCCCTTTTCCTTTGAACCTCAGATACATCGACTGTTGGTGTAGGTTCGGAATGTCACATTGTTGCCCTTGGTTGCTTAATGTTGGTACCTTCGGCGGCCTTCCCATTTTCCTTTGAACCTCGGATACATCGACTATTGGTGTAGGTTCGGAATGCTCAACTTGTTGTCCTTGGTTGCTTAATGTGGGTACCTTAGGGGCCTTCCCCTTTTCCTTTGAACCGCTGGATACATCGACTATTGGTGTAGGTTCGGAATGCTCACCTTTTTGTCCTTTGTAGCTTAATGTTGGTACCTTCTCGCGCCTTCCCCTTTTTTTTGAACCTCGATACATCAACTATTGGTGTAGGTTCGGAATGCTCACCTTGTTGTCCTTGGTTGCTTAATGTTGGTACATTTGGCGGCCTTCCCCTTTTCCTTTTAACCTCCGATACATCGACTATGGGTGTAGGTTCGTAACTCGTCGATTGTTGTTGACTTGATATCTCTGCTCCTTCCTCGGCCTACCCCTTTGTTTGGAACGGGCGTTTCAGCGAATCTTGCTTCAAATCTCACTTGCACATATATCTCGTTTTTTAGTTGCCGCGAGTTCCTCTTCACGTCGAGTCATTTGTTTTAATTCTTTTCTTTGTTTATTCCTTGCAATTTTAGTTTGTGGTCTACCCGCCGGATCTCCCTTTGTTGGCTCTTCACTTTGTGCTATCCATGGTCGTGTAATTAGTCTTAGTTGGCTCAACAATACTTGTCGGCTAGCCGAGTTGCCACGTGAGTAAGCTTCATAAAATTCTAGAGCCTCCTTTGTATCCCATAGTGATTGTCCTGAGCTTCGGTAGGGGAAGGTCGAAAGATAATTGCTTCCAAAAAGGATCAATAACATCAATAGGTATCACTTCTTCATACTTCACAAGCATATGACGACACGGAAGCCCCAATGAAGATATGTCGGGACAAATACACACATCACCCGGATTTCCGTAAGTTTTCTCATATTGCATTTGTCTCATCATATGTTTTATTGCCCAACGGGAGACGTTAAACTCTATTCCTTGGAGCAACTTAGTATATTCAAGAAATTGAGTCATCATTTCCATTGAACTTTTCTCAAAAGCCTTCTTGATCCTATCGATATCGGCCTTAAAGTGTTGCTCCATTGCCTCGGTGACCGTAACCACGCTTTCCTCACCGGGACCGGATGAGATCTTTAAATCTCCCATGAGAGGACTCCGCTATACTAGTTGCTTCAAACCCGTAATGTCTATAACGATTTGTCCACGCACGCACAAATTTTTCCTTGAACTTATCCAACAATTTATCCCGACAATATGAGACGGCACTTGGATACACTTCGTTATATTTGACAATAAACTTGTTCAATCTCTTTTCATACATGTCCTCGGTAAGAGACCAATAAACTTTCTCCCAATCCTTTAGAAATTCCAACCAACTTTTATGATTTTCATCGTGTTCTTTGTCGACTCGCTCTTTAATCTTTCCTCTTTCATTTCTTCTTCTTCGGGTGATAGTTTCTCTTTGCGAACATCTTCCTCTAGGTGGGCAACCATTCTCTTCTTAATATCAGCCTTAGAGGGTTCAAACAAAGCATGACAATGTTTTTTCACATTTTCACCTATATGATATGTACATAGGAAATTTTGTGCATCCGGATATACGCCGGATATGGCATTCATTAGTGCGTCAAATTGATCGGTTATGATGACCTTCGGAAAACGATTTTTCGGGAACAATAATTTCAATTGCCGCAATGCCCAATGATAATTTTAATCCCTCTCGTTTTCCATTAAACACCAAGCCAATGTGAATGTTACCTTGTCCGATGTTTGCCCCACGATGTTGAACAACGGCATGTTGTATTTGTTTGTCTTGTAGGTGCAGTCCATCATAAGAACATCACAACACGTATGAGCCAATTGTGAAAGCAAAGGATGCGAAATGAATATTTGAAGCGGCTTGTTGTCCGGACCTCTTTTAATGATACGCGTGTAATTGTGATCCCAAACTATCTTCTCAAATTCTTGCATAACACTCCTCCCTTCCCATTCCAACCTTTTAATGGTTGCTTGTGCGCTATAAATTGTACTGAGTGAAGAAACGTTGGTCTTATCCTTTTCCTTGAAGGTTCTGAGAATCACTCTTGGTTTGATACATGCTTTGGTCATCATCTTTACATCCTCGAATTGATCGTGTTTTAGCTTCGCAACTAGGGAGTGACCTTCAAAATCTTTCGGATCGGGGTGGTTGTGACGGCAAACCACACCTTACATTCCCATTCTTTTTCTTCTTCTTTTGAACCTCTTAGATAGAATACAAGCTTAAAGGGGCAGTCATCCTTCCTCAGAATCGTCTTGTATACCCTCTTAGTCTTCTTTTCATATACATAACCCTTTCTCTATGGCTATTTTTCTCATTGTATTTTCCACTTCTCGCAAACCATCTCAAAACGAACATCCGAACGTTGGGTATTCCTCACTAAGACACACATGTTATTAAGAGCCGTCGCTTTGCCCAAGCAATTGCTTCCTTTTCATATTTTATTCCCTACATAAGGACAACAATGGGAGATTACAAGTAAATCCCAACATAAAATTGTAAAAACTAGGTGAAAGTATTGTTTGGTAACATACCCGAGGCATTTTATAGTACTCCGACGTATCCCGATGGAGCGGTTTGGAGTTTGGTTGATCGTTGTATGTCACAATCTAAGGAATGAATGAAAAGAAAATTGATTTAGATCAATACCGGCATTGTCGATAAGTAAAGTAAACTCACGGGATTAAGAACCTAGCATAAATGGTAATCGACTCTCCATGCCGGTATTAAACCCGAATTCAAGGAATTTGAGTTTTCATACCTAGTATTAGATTCCTAGATACAAAGTTAAAAGAAACAAATGCCGTATTTAAGTTCAAAATATCATTAGCTTCGTATGTTTTTCATGTAAACCGCATCCTCGACATTTAAGTTTCTATGTCGGATCGTAAACCTAAGATTCTATGTCATGTACTCACAAGTTTCTGGTTTGAATATTCCATAGAATATTCGATGGTAGGTAAAAAGTATAAATGTGTACCCCAAGATACAATCTTGGTTTGAATACCACGCCGTATGTTCTTGAACAGTGGGGGATTTTTTTTTGTCCCTAAGATACAAATATCTATGAATACAATGCAGTTAAATGATACCGGCGTGTAGAATTCATACAACGTGCATGCCTAAGTATTAAGCTTTTTCGGACATAAATGGCGGTTTCAAAAAAATAATCAAATTTTCGACCTCTTTGAAGCATTACCTGTGTTGGGGTTGCTTGTATGCTGAACATGTTTACTTTCTTGAGTTGGTTCTTCACAAAACATTTCATGGTCACGAAAATAATGATTCAAAGGTATTGGTTCATCATACAACAATCGTGAGTTGTTATCATTAATCGAAGATTGAAGATATGATTGTTGTTGTAATTGAGCTAAAGATTCAAGAAATTGTAAGTCTCTCATCACAATCATCTTCCATTTTCAAAAAAAAAAAAATTCTGCTCAAATTTTTTTCCCCTCATTCTACTCTCAACTAACCCACACAAATTCAAATAAACATAAATATACAAATTATATCCCCAAATCATTAATATTTTACTAATCATGATTAATAACTAATTATGATTAGGGAGGGTTAGATTAGGAATTAATAATTTAATTATATAAGGGTAACCCAGCTAGGATATTTGGATCCCTATTTTGTCATTTAGCTATATTCCCAATTAATTTTCATATCCCCCAATTACGCGTTCAAAACGCCAGGTTAAACATTGCTATTTACGAGGGCCTGAAACCCATTTTTTCTTTTTGTTTTGACTAGTGACTAGTGAGTTCGTTTTCAGCCCTTGCTCCCGGTAACTAGCATTGCTAGGGTTCTTGATTAATGCTCCCGGTAACTAGCATTTCTAGGGTTCTTGATTAAGCTCCCGAATCTGAGTTACACTAGATTAGAGTTACCTAAGAGTTAGTGTTCCTAATTTAGGAGCCTTTCTAGTTACTACTACTTAGTAGAACAAGGCTTTGAACAAGAAATTGCACCACCTCGATTCTTAAACTATAAAGACTTTTAACTGCTCAGATATAATAACGCAAATGTCTGTGTTGGGAATTTGGTTAGTGCAATTCCTTGTACGAGTCCGCCCTACCATTTCGATGAGCAGAATCCCATGGATGATGGAAGCATGGAGCAATGGATGTATGGTAAATAACTCATTTCAATTTTGTATTAGTTTTCTACTAATAACTATACGTGATGAACAAACCCAATTCCCATATATGTTTATAGATATTGATTTTGTTTTGTTAGTGATTCGATAAGATTAGTTAATTAGTTTTGTCAGTGTTACTCAATAACAAAACTAATTATGTCACTCAATAACAAAACTAATTATGTCACTTTGTGTCTGTGGCATGTGCTTTTTTCTGTTTTTATTTGTTCTTAATTGATGATAAGTTGTCAATTTTTTGATATATGTGCAATATTGAAGTATTCAATTGTAATGATCTGCGTAAATCTTGATGATCTATTGAAGTTTTTGTTAAGATGAATATGGGAAACTCTGGTAGTGAGAGGGAGACTACTTGTTTTGCTAATGCCGGATTACTTAGCAGAATTTCGTTTTGGTGGTTGAATCCCTTGATGAAAAAGGGTAAGAAGAAAACGCTTGAGGATGAAGATATACCCAAGTTGCGTAAAAAAGATCGAGCAGAGACTTGTTACTTGTTGTTCATGGAGCAACTGAACAAACAAAAGCTGTCTAAACCATCTATTGCACCTTCAGTGTTTTGGGCTATTGTGTATTGTTGCTGGAAGGAGATTTTAATATCTGGGTTATTTGCGTTGCTCAAGGTTCTCACTCTCGCTTCTGGACCTTTATTTCTTACTACTTTTATTGAGATTGCAGAAGGGAAGCAAGCTTTTAAACACGAAGGTTATGTATTGACTACTTTGTTGTTTTTGGTTAAATGCTTAGAGTCCATATCGCAGAGGCAGTGGTTCTTCCGAAGCAGATTGATGGGTATTCATGTCAGGTCCATGCTTATAGCAGCTATATATAGAAAGCAGCTCAAGCTTTCCATTGCTTCTAAAACAAAGCATTCAACAGGTCAAATTATGAACTATGTCACTGTAGATGCTTACAGAGTAGGGGAATTTCCTTTTATGATGCATAGAACATGGACAACGGGCCTTCAGATCTGCCTTGGATTGCTGATTCTTGTCCGCGCTATAAGACTTGCAACGGTAGCGGCATTGGTTGTAATTGTACTCACTGTGCTAGTCAATAGTCCATTGGCAAAACTACAGCATAAATACCAGACTAAACTTGCGGTATTACAAGATAAGAGGCTGAAGGCTATCTCGGAGGCTCTTATGAACATGAAGGTATTGAAGCTGTATGCATGGGAGACATATTTTGAAAATGTTATTCGAGGACTTAGGAGGGAGGAATACAAATGCTTGTCAGCTTTGCAGCTTAGGAGAGGTTATAATAGCTTTCTGTTTTGGGCAACCCCTGTTTTGGTCTCGGTCGCAGCCTTTTGGGCTTGTTACTTACTTAAGGTTCCTTATGCTAGTAATGTTTTCACTTTTGTTGTAACATTACGCATTGTGCAAGAGCCTATTAGATCAATCCCTGAGGTTATTGGAGTGGTTATTAATGCAAAAGTTGCATTGAAACGGATTGCAAAGTTTCTCTCTGCACCCGAATTGCAGAATGAAAACCTTAGTCACGAAATAAATTCAGATGAAATTAAATACTCTATTTTTATTGAGTCGTCTGATCTTTCATGGGAGGAGAATCAATCGAAGCCCACGTTGAGAAGAATAAACCTAGAAGTCAAACCTGGTGAAAAGATTGCTATATGTGGAGAGGTTGGTGCTGGAAAATCGACCTTATTAGCAGCAGTTCTTGGAGAGGTTCCAAAGCTGGAGGGTAAGGTGAGTTCTTATCAACCATAATTCTTCAATGTCTTTTCACTGTAATATTTAGTTTTTAGCTGACGTGGTATCTAAATGTGACCCGGTTACCATTTATTTTTCTATTTTTGAGTGTATTACTTGGGTTTAAGTCAAACACCAATCAAGGTCATCACCATCGATTGATGTTTTAAAGTGAATTTGATCCGTCTAAGCTGGTATTATAAATTTATAATAGAGTGATTCATGTTTGTTTGGTGACTCAGATAAATCAGATCCAATGATTCAGAGTCAGATAAATAAAATTAGGACGAAGCAGCAAAAAACAAATGCTATTTCAATGCTAATTGGTGGCGAAAATTTTAGTTCTATGACCTGCATGCTGTACTGTACTCCTTGTTAGTGAACACCATCAATAATCCAAATAATTTGGCTTCTCCTGCATTCTGTAGGTTCAAGTTCATGGAAAGATTGCATATGTTTCTCAATCTGCATGGATCCAGTCAGGAAGTATATTAGAGAATATTCTGTTTGGATGCAGCATGGATAAGCAAAGATATCAAGAAACACTGGAAAAATGTTCTCTGGTTAAGGACCTTGAAATGTTACCTTTTGGTGATCTCACTGAAATAGGAGAAAGAGGAATTAACTTGAGTGGTGGCCAGAAACAACGTATACAACTTGCTCGCGCACTGTATCAAGATGCTGATATATATCTTCTGGATGATCCATTTAGTGCAGTTGATGCCACTACTGCTACAAGCCTTTTTAATGTATGGTCACAAGACTCACAACTTTATTCTCTTTACAACTTATGTATATGTGTGCATATCTCTTGATGCTGATGGGTAACTCGTGCTCTTCAGGAATATGTTATGGGAGCTCTAGGAGGCAAGACAGTGTTACTCGTGACTCACCAAGTCGACTTCCTTCCTGCATTTCAATCTGTTCTGGTGAGTTGGAATTCACACTAACAAAACGGCTGAATTTCAGAAAACAAACAAACAAACTCTGTAATGTAATCATTTTGCTGATTTAAATCCATCTTTTCTTTCTTTATGAAAAATTAGTGAGTATAGATCAAAGAGGAAAAACAAGTAACCAGTAATAAGTAGTGATAAGAAAAAGAAACAAAAAAACTAAAAAAGGAGTTTTTTTTCTTTCTCCAAGCCTCTTTGAAGTTTTATGTCACATAATGTTATGTTAGATTTGAACTCCGCTTCTTTATAAGAGTTTTTAATGAGATAAGTTTGGGTTGTAGGTTGTTGAGTAAGCTAATTCTTACAACATATAAAGTCTTATATACTGTTGTTTGGTGTAGATTCGAGGGAAGATGCCTGTGATATCACTGATGCATTTAGTATAGGATTGTATACCAATTTTTTTTATATCAAAATACAGTATATTGAGTGTGGTAACCTAATTTCCTGTCTTCCTCGAGTCTTTTGATTTAGTGGAGAAACTTAAAGTCCAAGTAAGATATCACTATTTGTTCCTCCCTCCGTTTCAGGCAAAGTGAAAGCATCAGTTTTCCTGAAATGGAATATTTGAGTAAGTAAGATAATTTGGTTTGCATGTGCTTCAGAGTATAGCTACAATTTTTTAGTGGCTACTGGATATGTAAAACGTTAGACGGAATACTTGAGAAGGGTGTATGCCAATTCCAAGTATTTGTGTATAAGTTTTTGTTGGAAGTGTTTGATAATTGTACACAAGATTGTGATTGCGTTAGTCGTTTGTATCTGGACATTTTTAAGCAATTTCTATTTTTTGACAGTTAATGTCTGATGGGAAAATACTACATGCAGCTCCCTATCATACGTTGTTGGGTTCTAGTAGGGAGTTTTGTGACCTTGTTGGTGCACACAATAATACAAGTGGTTCTGAGGGGTTACCTAAGATTAAGTCACCCAGCAGAGATGGAAATTCTGTGACAGAGATTAAAAACAATTATTTTGAGAAACAGTTTGAGGTACCAGTAGGACACCAATTAATTAAGCAAGAATAGAGAGAATGTGGAGACACTGGTTTGAAGCCTTACCTACAGTACTTGAATCAGAACAAGGGCGTTTTTTACTTATCATTGGCAAGTCTCGCGCAACTTGTTTTTATGGCTGGCCAGATATTACAGAATTATTGGATGGCTGCTAATGTTCAGAATCCCCGAGTCAGCAAATTGAGACTTATCATAGTGTACTTGCTGATTGGGTGTAGTTCTATGTTCTTCTTGCTTGTTAGATCTCTTTCTACCGTTGCTTTGAGTATACAGTCATCGAAGTCTTTATTTTGTCAACTTTTGAACTCTCTTTTCCGTGCACCTATAGCTTTTCATGACTCTACACCTTTGGGAAGGATACTAAGTCGGGTAAGAGTCATCGAGATTATAATTAAATCTAAACTTCTCTTAGATGCACCTGAGGTGGTTAATATTTTATGTTATTTATGCAGGTCTCTTCTGATTTAAGTGTCGTAGACCTTGATCTCGCAGTCAGCTTTGGACTGACCATCTCGACGACTATGATGACTTACACCAATCTTGGGGTAATGGCTGTTATTACTTGGCAAAGCTTGATTGCCTCCATACCGATGGTGTACATGGTGATACACTTACAGGTAAACATAAATCCTTTTTTATTCCGTATATAGAATTCGTGTTATTTATGATCCTTTTTGGGCACCTGCTGTTCATAGGAATGTTGTAAGGTGACTCAACATTTCTAGAGTTAAAGATGCACACTAACACGGTAACGCCAGAGAACTAAAACAAACTTACCTAGTTGGTTATCTGTTAGAAAAACTGAGCTAGTCAGCTGTAAACATAAATGTTCTCTAATTTTATTAGATGCCTGAATGATTATAGAATAATATTATTATAGTTCAGATACTCTTTCATGGGTAACCTCGAGAAAGCGTAAACAAGCAGGCATATAGAGTGGTAGCCACTTTTCTTTTGTAATTAGTGAGTCGAAGAGGCGAGCTTATGGCTTCTTTCACGCTCTGAAATCAAGTATAAATAGGTAAGCATTTTTGCTGAAATCTTTTCCTTTTTATAATAGAGATATTACTCCACTTCTGCAAAAGAATTGATGCGAATTGATGGAACTACCAAGTCTATGATAGCAAACCATCTTGGGGAATCAATAGCAGGAGCAACGATAATCAGAGCTTTTGGGGAGGAAGATCGATTCTTTTCTGAGAATTTCGACCTCATCGACAAAAATGCTAGTCCTACTTTTCACACCTTCTCTGCAAATGAGTGGTTGATCCAGCGTTTGGAAACCTTGGGTACCATTGTCCTTTGCTCCTCCGCACTTGTGATGGTCTTGCTTCCTCCGGGAACTTTTGGTTCTGGTAGGTGGTTCAATTTTATAATTTATTTTTAATGCCAGCTACTGCTATTGTTTTTTTGCACACAGTCTTCTTCTTTCTTTTCCTTTTCTTTCCATTTTTATAATTAGGATCGAGATTGGTTAAAGGAATGTTATTAGAAATGGAAATTAATTTAACAACAGATTCCTGGTTAGGCGATTGACTATTGAAAACACTCATTACCAATCTTCTGTTGGCAGGATTTGTTGGAATGGCTTTATCTTATGGTCTTTCTTTGAATGTGGTCCTTGTTTTTTCTACTCAAAGACAATGTCAACTAGCAAATCACATCATCTCTGTAGAAAGGCTAAACCAGTATATGCACATATCTAGCGAAGCCCCTGAAATTATAGTAGGAAACCGTCCTGAACTCAGTTGTCCTGCTGTTGGTAGAGTGGAGATTCATGACTTGAAGGTACAAACCTGTCAAATTTGCTTTGTAGGTTTTGCAGCTTCATGTCCAATGGGTATTAATATATTGTGGAGACTTGTATTAAGCAGATCAGATATAGGTTGGATACTCCCCTTGTTCTTCAAGGAATCAGTTGCACGTTTGAAGGAGGGCACAAGATAGGAATTGTTGGCAGGACCGGTAGCGGGAAAACCACTCTCATAAGTGCTTTGTTTCGTCTGGTGGAGCCAGAAGAGGGGAAAATTATCATAGACGACCTTGACATCTCCAAGATTGGCCTTCATGATCTGAGGTCACGCTTAGGGATCATACCTCAAGATCCTACTCTTTTTAATGGTACCGTGAGATACAATTTAGATCCTCTATCTCAATATACAGACAAGGAAATTTGGGAGGTGTGTTTGCTGTTAACATGTGTTGCATGCTATTTCTGTTTTGGTACAACTGTAATGTATTAGCGACTGCATAACGTTGATTGTGTTATATGTATCTTTCCTCGCTCAGGTAATTGGAAAATGCCAGCTTCAAGAGGCTGTTCAAGAGAAAGAAGAAGGTCTGTCAAGTTCAGGTACGGTTGACATTTCTGGGTAGTTGTCCTCAACCTTTTTGTTCTTAACCAGGAGTAAGTACTAACCGTGTCTAGATTCTGTAGTTTTACAAGACGGAGCGAATTGGAGCATGGGACAGCGACAATTATTTTGTTTGGCTCGAGCTTTGCTTAGGAGAAGCCAGATTTTGGTGCTTGATGAAGCCACAGCTTCAATTGACAACGCAACGGACTCCATTCTCCAGAAAACCATACGGACAGAGTTCGCTAACTGTACAGTGATCACTGTGGCCCATAGGATTACTACTGTTATGGACTGCACAATGGTGCTAGCAATTAGTGATGGTAAGATTGCAGTAGTTGTTTTGGGTTCACATGTTTTTTTAGTCAATTAATCAATAGAATTTCAATTTCCATTTTATTTTTCTCACCATAGATCATAGTCATCATAACTTTCTCAAGAACTAAATTGCATTGAATATTCAATTTATGAAGTATAACTATGTTAAATCTCATTGACCAAGCTCTCTTTGAAAACCGTCTCCCAAGGAAACAGTTAACCAATGCTCATATATTGCTCAGGTCTAGGTAGCCCAAGTCACTGATATGTATGGTTGCTGGTGAAGTATTATCTGTTTTTCCTGGTTTGAGAAAGTGAGATCTCATAAAGAAATTTCTCTTTTTTTTTTCTAGGAAAGTTAGTTGAGTATGATGAGCCAATGGAGTTGATGAAGAGGGAAGAGTCTCTATTTGGGCAGCTCGTCAAGGAATACTGGTCCCACTTCCACTCTGCGGATTCACGGTGATTGGTGAAACTCACCATTATAATTCCTTAAAGTTATCGTCCTAGTAAATACTATCTTTACAGAAACAGTATTGTTCTGAACACATTGGTCATCATATTAAGCCTGTGTTTATTAGATATACAGTAAATGAATACTTGTTTTCCTGTTGAAATTACAAACATATATTTCTGAGATGGTGAGCTTTATAGTCAACTTAATAGCCAACCTTTATTATTTGAATATATATTTTCTGCTTTGATTCCTTCAAATTCTAAATTCTACGATCCACCTACCTTTTTACACTGGGTACTCCTGATTGTGGGGTGTGTTGATGATCCAAGGGATAATATTTTGTCCGAAAGTCTATCAAAATCAGCCTTTATATCATCTTCTTATGGGGCACATGAGTGGCAAAACAAATCTCGTAGCATATATTGGTTTTCCCATTTGAAATTATTAAGCAACCTTTCTCTGAAAGATTACAATTTTTCTAACATTGTTTAACCATGTAAATATTTCGCAGGGCATACATCTTTGGAAAGCACTAGGGCAGAAAGCAGTAAATGTTGATAAACCTGGGCGACAATGGAGAAGAATATGCTTAAACACTTTTATAAGGAGGTAAGACGGTGACAGCCTCCATGAACTCGGGGTCATCTGCCATAGCCTTCAACATATCCAGAGAAAAACAAACTTCAAGATCTATGCTCCCTTCAACTGGTCCAGGGATGGCTGTAATTTTCCCTTGGCGTTTGTTAGAGATACCACCTCGAACTGCAATTGGTTGTCCCCAACCAAAATCATTGCCGTGCATATTGAACCTTGGAGATCCTCCAGTCATTAAAGTAGTTGATACAGGGACTCTACGACCGTGCAGTACCGGCTTCTCCACCCACGTCTCACAGTATCTTTGAATTGCTGCATCGTCATAGGAATTAACCAACTTCTTCAACAGCAAAGCTCCACAGCTTATCCCCCTTTCAAGCAACTCGCTCACCTTAGCTGTTGCTTCCCCAATCATAAATGAGCTTCCGAAGTATCCATCAGGCAGAGGTGGATTCAACCTTGCTCTGTTCCCTATCACTAACTGGTAACTTGTGTCTTCATCTTTTGAACCTAAACATCTAGCTCGTGTCACGGCTAACCATATGTGAGACAACAATGCTTGGAAGGAGGAGATATAATTTTTATTCTCCATGGACTCAGTCTGCTCTAAGTTGGCCTTGGATTTGAGTTTAACAATGTTCTCTCGTGTGAAGTGAAAGATTCTCACTTCAAATGATGGTGGTGGGATATACTTATACTTTTCCGCAAAATTCTCATCGCCTATGAAGAAAGGGAGGCGAATTGGGGGGAAATCTATGTTCTTGGGAAACCAACGCTCGAGAATAGGCTGGCGTGAGATGTGATCATCATGATTTGAGCCATCACCACCTCCTTTACACATCTCGGACCATGAATTGAAGAAATGCCAAAACGATGTGCCATCACAGACAGTATGGTTTATGCTACACCCTACAAAGATGCCGTCGATTAGTTCTGTTACCTGTATAGAAAGCAACGGTTTGGATAGACCATGATAGTTCAGTACTCCTTCGAGGGAGAAGAAGGATCTGACTATGTCCAGGGGAACATAAATCGGGTTGATGATATCAGCTACAGATACACCCATGGTGGCATGAATAAATTCTGCACCAGAAGAGTCACAGTTGATGTAAACAGAGTACCTGGTGTCTTCATTATCATCATGTATCGTCGTAGCAAGGCGACCTGCAAAAGGATAGAAATGGTCAAGAGTTTTTGCTAGGGAGTTCTTGAGGTGAGTGATGATGTTGTTTATACTTTCTTCTTCCTCTTGGTTGGAATAGTGATGTTTGACTGGTGTAGGTTTGGTGTAGAGAAGACCCCTTTGCATATACTGATGTGGGAGCAAGGTGAGATCCCATACAGTTAAGTCTATTTTTTTAGGAGTCCTCTCATCGGCTTGTCTACCCGCTGGCCTAACAATGCATGTAGAAATGTATCTAAGATTTTTATCAGAGCTAGTCATTCTCAATTTCTTCTTCTCTCTCTCAATTTTTTTTTTTTTTTTTTTTTTTGTGCAGAGATCTTTGAATTTTCTAAGTGAAGAGTGATGGATTTACTTATAACGAAAGAGGCTAGACCTTATCAACCAAATTGCTCGAGTAGTTTTTCCGTTTTTTAGTTTCAAGTGGATTCCTCTTTTTCTTTTCCTTCGTTTTTTTTTTCAATTTTCTGAATTATGGTAGTTGGCATGTCGTACATAGAATAGAATACAAGAAAGTCTGTTCAAATTTTGGAACTACTCCATTTCACATGGTGGTTGGATGTGGCAACATTAAAAAAACAAAGAAAGTGTGCTCAGATTTTGGAACTATTCGACATCACCTGATTCACCCACCGACTCACATACCTACTGAGCCATAAACTACAGCATTCACTGTCATCCGAACTTGGCAACTGGCATTACATGAGTTCTTTACCTTGAGCTTTTCTGTACATCATCTATGAACTCCACATCATCTCCCATAGCCTTCAAAGTTTTAAGCGAATGGTAAACTTCAAGGTCTACACTGCCTTGAACGGATCCAGGAATAGCTGTGATCTCTCCTGGACGTTTGTTAGAGATCCCACCTCGAACTACAACTGGGTCTCCCCAACCAAAATTATTACCATACATGTTGAACCTTGGTGACCCCCCTGTCATCAAAGTGTTTGCTGATACCTTATCGTTAAGAGCCAACAATTCAGGTTTATCCATCCATGCATCACAGTAACTTCGAATTTTTGCATCGTCATATGACATAACCACTTTCTTCAATAACAAAGCTCCCCAGCGGATTCCCCTTTCAAGCAAGTCACTCACCTTAGTAGTCGCTTCTCCAACTAGAAAAGAGTTTCCGAAGTAGTTGTTAGGCAAAGGTGGATTTAACCTAGCCCTGTTACCTATTACTAGTTGATAACTAGTCATCTCTTCTGGATCTAAACGTCTAGCTCGGGTTACAGCAATCCAAACGTGAGCTAGCAAAGCTTGAAAGGAGGATAAGACGATTTTATCAGTATGACTCTCCTCATCTGATATTGAATTGGCTTTTTCCTTTAGTTTCGCAATATATTCTGGTGTGAAGTGAAAGATTCTCACTTCAAATGAAGGCGGAGTAGTGTATCTGTATTTTCCTACAAAATGTTTGTCGTCAATGGAGAAAGGAAGACGAATTGGATAACCTGTGCTCTTCAGAAACCAACGTTTGAGAACGGGAGGACGCGAGATATTTTTATCTGACGATGCACCACCTCTAGAGATTTCAGACCATGAATTAAAGAAATGCCAAAACGATGAGCCATCACAGACGCTATGGTTTATGCTGCACCCAATGAAGATACCATCGATCAATTGTGTAACTTGTACAGAGAGCAATGGCCGAGACTGACCCTCATAATTCATTACTCCTTTAAGAGTGAAGAAAGAACGAACAATGTGAGGAATGTAGTTAGGCGTGACGATATCAGATACTGTTACATCTGCAACAGCGTGGACAAACTCTACACCAGAAGAATTGCAGTCGATGTAGACAGAGGTGAAGGTGGTATTGCCATCACTGTTCATATCACCACTATGCTTTGTGGTAGCGAGACGACCTGCGAAAGGGAAGAAATGGTCTAAGGTTCTTGAGAGAGACGTCTTCAGATGACTGATGATCATGGCCATGCATTTTGTTTCTTGATCCCTTTCTTGTTCTTTGGGGTAGTAGTAGACAAGACCTCTTTGCATGTATTGATGTGGGAGTAACATGAGATCCCATACAGTTAACTCTATCCTTTGATTTCTGTGATTACCGCATTCATTTGCTGGATGGATGGTGCTGGTTGAGATATATTGAATTCCTCTGTTCTCCATTAGCTCCCTGCCTTCTTTCTGTTCTCTATTTTTGATTAGATTAGATGGTATTTCAAATTAGACGGGATGACTATGGATTTATAAAGCCTCTCTTGAGTTAGTTTCAAGTGGAGATCCTTTGATTGATTAATAAGCTCCAAAACAATTTACTGCATGGGCAGGGAGTCCCAACTCTCAGCATTTTAAATACAAGCAACTTGATCACTTGGAGGAAATAAAATACAAGGCTCCTACCGGGGTTACCAATTTCGGGAGGGTTACCGAAAACGACCCTTCAATAATACCGAGTTTGGTAATCCGAGCGGAATTCGGTAACTCACTAGAACAGCCTTGACAGCCAGTCTTATATATCGTACAAGTTTTTGGTTGGTTTTGTTGTTTTTATATCTCTTCTGTCAGGGAATATATTTGCCTATTTGGTCCAATTGGGTTTCTTGTTTTTCTCGACTTCTCCTAGCTACTTGTTAAAAGAAAAGCAGAAGTCTAATTTATTCAGGAATCCCTTTCTTCACAAAAGAAAAAAAAAAAACAATTTCTTTAGTTGGCCTTTCGTGATAATGAAAATGGGGGTATTTTGCAGTTGTCCGAATACAATTAAGTGTGTTATTTTTCTATGTGTAGGTAGGCTTAGTCCTATGGGCTAGATATTTAGCTGTTACATTGGCCATCCACGTCACTCGCAACCTCGTAAGTCACTATGGATTCTTAATCTAGCAACAAACGCCGAATAGAACAACGCTAAACGCCAAATGGTTCGGCGTTACATAATTTTATTTCTTAAAAAACTAATCACTATCTCTCTCTCCACCTTTTTCCCCCTCTCTCCAACTTTTTCCACTCTCTCTCCCTTTTTTTCCTCCCTCCATCACGTTCTCCCTCTTTTTTCCCTCTCTCTCTCCCTCTTTTTCTTCTCTCTCCATTACATTCTCTCTCAAAAATTAGTAAAAATATAGAGCGCCGAATGGTTCGGCGTTTATGTCACTTTTTGAGCGCCGAACGGTTCAACGTTTCAATCTCGCTGATAGTTGGACTGCGAGCACTTGCTAGGTGAGAGAATTATCAACTATTACTGTTAATTTTTTTCCAACACTTTTTTCTTGATTTGCAACACTTTTTGGCCAATCTAGCACTCCAATCTAGCCCATAGGGTTTAGCCAAACACCAGCTCATAAAATAGTAATTTTTAATTTAATGACAATTATTTAGTTTTTCTTTCCAAGAAAATAACAAATAGTGGAATATAATAGTGGGAATTAAGTGTTTGGCCCTCCCCTCACTCTCTCTTACTCAGATGGCCTTTGACTTAAAATTCATTTTTAAAAACAATTAACCCATTTTGTTGAAATGACCCTTAAAAAAGGAGGGCCATTTGGATAAAGATGTTTGATGATGTTATAAAATAAACTATATCCTTTATTAAGTGTATAATCGTCATGCCAACTTGAACATAACATGTCTCACGAATCATACGTAAGAATTCGACAAATTTTATATTTTTGGAAAGCTTTTTGAATGACCTACACAACGCGCGTAAATACAACTATCAAATTTTCATTTCACATAATTTTTTATTCTTTAAATATTTTTTTAAAATTTTCTTCATTTTTTATAGTGTGCAGACAATATGCACACTGCTTTTATGTGCAGGAAATATGCACACTGATTTCTGTACATAATTTTTACAATTTTCTTCATATTTTATTGTGTGCATGCAATATGCACACCGATTTTTGTAGATAATTTTTTTAATTTTTCTTCATATTTTATAGTGTGCAGTCAATATGCACACTGATTTTATGTGCAGGCAATATGCACACCGGTTATTTTCTTAATAATATTTCAGGGTCACTAGAATAATTTTATTAAATAACTCTGGGGTCAAGAGAGTTTTTTTTTTTTTTTTTTTTGATGCAAAACAACTTCTTAAATTAAACAGAGTATTACATATAACTTAGACTGGCTTTAGTTTTGTCCTTCCTGATTTCATCGATGAATATTTCAGGAATGTTACAACTATAATCAAAAGATGTTTTGCCAGTTCTAGCTTTGTTTGATATTATATGTGCTACATTGTTTGCTTGTCTTTTAACATAATTAACTTCAAACCAAGAAAACCAAGAAAGAAGTTGCCTTATTTCATATACAATGCCTTTGTTCATCCAATGAACTGAAGATTTGGCATGCTTCACAGAGTTGATCATATTTACACAGTCACCTTCAAACATAACTTTAGTCGATTCTTTTCTCTAGCCCATTGATAGCTTCTTTGAAGGCTAGACATTCCGCCCGCCAGATCTATTCCTCCATTGATGAACCTCCCTCTGATTCCTTGATAGTTTCCTGGACCTCAGTGCAAGAAGAGGTTGCTTTACGTCTCTTGGATTGGTTCTGCTCAGAAACTTGATCATCTTCAGCAGGCACAATATGAGGAGGAGACAATGGAATATTTCTGAGCATGTTGTCCTTATCCCGTTCTTTTAAACTTACCGATTCCTTTGATGTTCAACAATAAATTTCAAGGATTATGTTGGACTTCATGCATGCAATCTTGTTGAGCATCAATAACTTGCTTATCCTTCTTTTTGCTATTATCTACATGATCATCTTCCTGAACACTTTTATCAGCTTCTAATGCAAGTTGTTTGGCAATTTTGTGCTTCCTTACATCTGGATTTGTCCATGATGGTGGATCATATATCGAAGTTGATGAGAGATGGCCTCTTTGCTGTTGAAGAAGATAAGCTGCTATTGTGGCACATTCAATCTCTTTATGATCTATAGTATAGCAGAAATCGCACAGATTAAAAGGCTATTTTTCATAGAACAACCTAATACATACTTCTTCACCTGCCGCATTTTTTACCCAAAATCCTCTGCGGAGTGGATCTCTGACATCAACTACCACCGATACTCTTTGAACCTTTCCTTTGGGGACAACACAATCAAAGCGATCTAACTCTTGAACCTCTCCCATTGCTCCTACTATCTCATGAACTATCTTTTCACTTGCAAAGCCTGGCTGCATGTTGTAGAGTCATAACCAAAAAAGTTGCTTTGTCAGATCCACTAGGCTTTTTGGTACTTGAGGATTCCATGGAACCAACACAAACAAATCTCCATCTAGAAACTAGGGTCTGAACTTTATAACCACATCATACTCTTTCTGTGTATGGAACTTTACAAGATAAGATTCGTCTTCCTCTTTTTTAATGAAGATATCTTTGCTCTTTGGCCAAAGATTCTTCAACTCTTTATCAAGGTCACTAACTGAGAATTTTCTATCCGAGTAAACTTTTCCTTAAAAACTATATTTGAATCTGCAAAGGCACCTTGAAGTAAATCTTCGAGAGGATATATTTGGTTCTTTTAACGCTCTCAACTGCCTCGCTATCGAAGTAGATGCCATTTTGTTTTGGACTTGAATAAGTTCCGAGTCCATTGTAAACTCAAAAGCGTAATGCACAAATATTTTGGAGAAGATAACGAGGAAGCAAATCTTTATAAATAAAACCCCGCCACTTTTCCCATCCTGAATGTCATACACCCGTTGAAAATCCTCTCGTAACACCATATTCAAGAACTCATAACTAGCCAAGAATAGAATAATCAACGCGTGCAACGAGTGAATCAAAAGTACAACCATGTCTACGAAATCATCCGATTACAGGAAAAAAGGCAAAACCGCTCCAATTCCAAGCAACCCTCCCGACCGAGCCGACCTAGTAAAACCCATAATTTCTAGGGTCATGAGAATAAATTACTCAATAATTTCTAGGGTCAAGAGAGTAAAACCCATAATTTCTAGGGTCATGAGAATAAATTACTCAATAAAATAAAATCAGTATTGAATTTGTAATTTGAATCAGATTTAAAATGGAAGTTGGGCCTTGATCTTCTAAATCAGTACAATGTAGTACTGCATAAGACTAAGTTTATGTACTTTCATCCATCGTGAGCTTCTACAGCCTTGGTTATCCTGTCCCATAATAACAATCCTATGATGCGTCTCCATGGCCGTTGAAAAATGAGTACGAAGGATTTGGTTTTTGGCCAATTTTCTTTTGGCTTATGTGTTTGTCAGCAATATCGTCAAGGACAGGCATAGAAAAGTCACAACCTTAGCATTTCTGTAGCTTAACTAAAAATGGAAATGGATTCATAATTTGAATCAGCGAATTGAAAACTGAATTTGGTTTAGCCAAGTATAGTCTTGCAGAAGAATTTGAGCTGAAATGGTGGTGATTCCTATTAAAAGCGGCCAAAAGACCCTTTACCTGCTTTCAACAGAGAAGCATACAATAACTCATTCCATGTATCAGCCACACCAGGTAAACACCAATGACTACAATCCTGAATTTCAAGAACTGCAATCCTCTCTTTAACGGTGTAATTTTTTGCATAAAGAGATGGGTGTCCATCTGACCGGTAATAAGTGAGTTTGCTGATATTCAGATACATAACAGGAGTCTTGGTTCGTCCTAGGACGTCTTCAAGTATTTTCACCTGTGAAGGTGATGGATGTACGTACGTTTCGTTACTCATGATCGGCTCCCTTTCTAAGTGGCAATGTCCACCCGTATTCCATCGACCTCCTCTGCACACATAATCAAGAGAATGAGATTGCAATTAACAAACTTAATCAGTCACGAAAATGTCGTAGTAGTCGTATTACTTACACATAATGGGAAAGCGAATGTCCTCGGAAAAGCACTTGAGTTTTGTTCGCATCAATGTGCTTGTCAATCCATCTTCTCCAAGTATTAAGTGCTTTCTTGTAGGCTTTATCAATCTCCATTTTCGGGTGCAAGTAATCGCCTTCTTGAAAATAGTTGATTCTGCAATTTCAAACTAGTATTTTGTGACACATTCATTTTCTTGGTAAAAAAAAAGTACGATTATTCTCATGTTACTTACCCGTTGTTAGTTTTCGCTTTAACCCACCAATGCCATGAACCAAACACCGCAATATCAGCATCCCGGTACACTGAGGATGCGACCTCATCAATGACATCCAATCTTAGCGTCTTTGGCTTTGGTTTTGATGTGTTTTGGCTTCTACGAACCGGTGAATTTGTCTCCTCGACCAAAAATGCAGTCCACACAAATACTACGGTACAGTTGTAGTCCTGCATTTTACAAATTTTATTAGCATCGATCAGCAAAGACCAACCAAAAACTAGAATTACAGCATCGACATGAAAGACTTGCCTCGAACACCAGAGACATATCTCCTCTGGATTCGAACGGTGTATTCCCCGGCGGCCTGAAAACTCTGCTCTTGTCTGATATGACATTCCACAAGATACATACCAGAGAAACATACATATTCCTGTTCAAAGAATCGCCAACAAATACTAATCTTTTCCCTCTCAACCTTTCGAGGAAATCCGTCGCGTTAAGAGACCTTCGAAAATGTAAAGCAAATTAAAATATGATTATAACAAGCACAACTACATATTTTAAGATCCCGTGCAGGAATTCTAAAGGCAGAAAGATTATTACCTGGGGATATTATTACAGTTTGCATTCGTTTGCTTTGACGACCATTGCCATTGCCACTGGAGGAACTGATCATCAGGTCTTCCGTTTTCGTAACAAGCGAAAGGTTCTGGTTTGATAAATGGACAAGAACCAGGAGGATAATACGGTTTCCGCTTTTCGACCTTCATCCATTCGCCATCAAACATATCACAGTCGCCATAGTTAGAAGAGTCATCACCATCTCCATGTTTCTTCTCATCGCATGACGTTCTACCGCTACTACTATGGCTATTACTACTGTTTGATGTATAAAAAGGCCAATGTGGAAACGAAAATTTGTGGTAAAATCTAATAACATTGTTACCATCAACAATGGGATTCAATGGTGATGGCCGGGATACAGATAAGAACATGAATAGGATAGTAGCTGTAAGAACTAGTACTGAAACTGCAACGACGAAAGGAAAACCAAAGTGTACTGTTGATAGTTTTCTCTTGGTATGATAATTGTTAGAGGATGGTGATGATGATGATATCCCAACTAAGTGACATATTTTTTCACAAATCTTTAGCTTCTTCATGATGGTATTCTTCTTGTTCGGAACAAATTTTTGGTGTTCAACAGCAGCACGGTTTACTTTGCCTCTCTAAATAACAACATGAGTAAGTATTAATGTATTATGAGTTGCCGTGTTGATGTAGTGCTATTGTGAATCTGTGATGATCAATATAGCCATCAATAAACAATTAGTGAAGAATATTTATATCTTTCTTAATTAATCGAGCTATGTATGACGCGATCATCCGGAGAACGCACTTTCAAGTCCTCGATATGGTATGTGCTATAATTAAAGTGGTTAATTACTGGATGTATCTGATATGGAAACTGTCAAAGATGACTACTTTTTTGTTTATGGTATGTCATAAATGTTGATGTTACATAATTAATTAAGGGTCATTAATGCTCTTGTTAATTTAAGTATATGGGTGCAACTGTTCCGACTTGCCGACTGGTTCATTAGTTTGACTTTTTTCGGTAATAACATGGTGTTTTTTTTTTCTTCGGAAAATTGGTTATTCGTCCAAAATTTTTTAAAACATGGTTCAAATGCCTGGCTTGATTGGGGTATACCCAGATTAATTGAGGTATACCCAATAAGACAAAATAGGGTCATTTTGAAGTAAAACCAAGCCACCCCTTAACCTTGTATTTTCAAAATGGCAAAATTGCCCTCGTTTAATTAACACTAAAATTTTGATTAGATTAATTAATTAAGTTTAAATTGATTGAATAGATTAAAACTTATGAATTTTAAGTTATGAAATTTTGTTTTTTATTGAACTTTTGTGGGATGATTTTTGATGATTTTTTTTTTTTTTTGAGATATCTCTTGCAACGAAAATGAAGCACACAACCGAAATACTTCTAAAAAGGGGACTGCAAATCTGTTATATGAAATCATACTCAAAATCAAAGAATAAATCAACACTTTCAGTTCTGAAAGTTGAAAAGTCGGCAAGGTCGACTAATGAAGATCATGCCGCCAAAAGTGGCTTCATCGTCCGACCTCGCCGGCAAAAAGTGGCCGGCAAGGTCTTCATCGTCGACCTCGCCGGCCAAAAGTGGCCGGCATGATCTTCATCGTCGACCTTGCCGACTTTTGTTTTTTGACATACAGGAGATGACATAAAAAAATTTATTGGCCGGCAAGGTATTCAAAAAATACCCTTCCGGCTGTTTTTGGCCGGTAAGGTATTCAAAAAATACCCTTCCGTCTGTATTGGCCGCCAAGGTCTTCCAAAAATACCTGAAATTTTTGAAATTTTTTATCGCCGCCATGGTCATTATGAAAAGCTCGGAAGACATGCATGTCACGACCTTGCCTAGTAAGACACGAAATCATAAATTTTGATTTCTAACTTAATATAAGGTATCTGAGATTGGGTACAAAATAATACCCAATTTCAAAACCCGTATGATTCATTTTTTTTTTTCTGTTTTTTTTTCTATCTCATCATGTATGATTAGAGTGAATAGAGTTTTTGGGAAAACAATTTGAAATTTTTTTAGGAAGGATTCAGCAGGCAAGGTTTGGGAGGGGACAATTTGGTCTTTCAATAACATTTAGACACCCCTTAGCACACTAGGTTGGATGGCTTTAAATTTGGTATACCCCAATTAGTTTGGGTATACCCCAATCAAGCCATGGACGAGTAAAAATTATTATGGGTGAAATGGACAAAAAAAAAATAGAAGGATGAAACTGGATTCATCCTGGCTTAAACTTAAAAAATAGCGATGATGAAACTAGATGCATCCTGATATAAATAAGAAAAAGGATTTGAAAATGGGTAGGATGAAACTGGTTACATCCTGGCTATTTTTATATTTTTGTCCATTTAAACAGTATCAAAATCTAACTATATTTTTCACCGAGAAATTATTGATTTTGATCTTTTTAACCAATTTTGTGTTTTTTTTTTTTTTATTCCCATTTCGACTAAATGTGACTCATTTGGCACTAAATTATTGCACTTGAATGGTACTTATTACATTTGAACCTAAAACTTATTATTAAGGAAAATACATGCGAGTGAAGCACCAAAGGTTATCTAACGAATTCTTACAAGTTAGATGTACGAGCCGAATTGTAGATCGGAATAATGAGAAACAAAGGTTTGATATCCGGCGAACTGCCAAGCCAGATTCAGATCTATAGATTAGCTCTGGCTTTGAGTCTTTGACTAGCTAAAACAGGTTGAGTCGGATCAGGCTTGGGCGGCTTCACCTTTGTCACTTCTAGGCAGATTTCAAATGATGGGGGACAAGAAGCGACTAACGAAGAAGTTGGCCGGGCTCATTACACACTTTTATAAGATCCTATGTACGATTTGATTATACAGGCATATTATTATGACTGATTGCATATGGATTAGCGTAATTAGTTAGTCTCTTCGGTACGTCGACGTTGTCTTCCACTCCATGAATAAAGTATATACTGTAGCTCAAATCGAAGTACATCTATAATTTTCTAACCATTTACTGTTGACTTGATCTATTTTATCATGGGCGATCTCTTTTTGATCTCTAATCCATGGACTTAGTATTGGAACGTCCAACAATTTCACGTGCATTTGGTCCGATCCAACCCCCAGACGCTTGGGCTCAAAATGGTTAGTTTTTTGGATGGTCTAGCTATTTTCATGTACTTACCTTAGATTTTGGAAAGCCACCCCCAAAATCCACAGCCCAATTTATATTTTCCCAACGGTAATTTTTTGTGGGAATTTTTTAGCCCCCCTTAAAATTTGATTTTTTGCCCGATGTATTTGTTTTACCCCACGTAAGTTATCAATCATAGGTCCGTCAGCTGAATGTATGATTTGTCCAAAACAAGCATATTTGTGGTAATTTCAAGTGTCTTTTATCTGGGATAATAATTTTAGTATTCTACTTACAACTTTTTGTGTCGATGTTCTGTTTTCTTTTCTCAAACTTCAATTCAATTTGATGATGATTACTGTCTTTTTTCTCAAACTTCAAATCAATTTGATGATGATCACTGGTTTTTTTTCTCAAACTTCAGTACCATTTAAATGAAGCCACTAGTATATGAAATCACTCATTTACAATAAATATTTTGGAGTGAAAAGGTTCGTTTGATTTTGCCTCCAAAACCAAACAGGATTGGAAAAAGTTACTGGTTCAGACCATCGCTTATGGTTTCAGATGACCTTATGGCATGCAATGTTTATGGTTCTGATTGTTGTGTAAGTTAACAAAATCATTTATTTGGATACTATAATCCATATGTCCTTCTAAGTTCAAAAAGGTAGTATTATGTAAAGGCGTCAAGCCCAATAACAAGTCTAGGAATAATAGAATGTATGTAATTTAGCTAATGTGCCCCTTGAGAAGTTTTTCTCTCGAGCCTATAAATATGTAACTTAGCTAAGGACCCCAACTTGAAGATTCTACATATAGTATCTCTTTACTACTGTTCTTAGTTTTGTAGTGAGTTTATCTCTACTTGAGTGCAGTGTTTAACTCTTAAGCAACACGCCGACTAAGGGAATTTCTCGACTCAATCCTAGTTAATCGGGAAAAAGTCTTGTTAGATCTTTCCTAGTTGAAGACGTAAAGTGAATAAGATCACAAAGCTCAAAATAGTGAAAAGTATCAAAAAATACAATAATGAAAAAACTACAGAAAACAACAACATCAACATAATTGAACCATGATGATAGGATGAACAAGGAAACATGAAAGACAACAGTCAGAAGGATATACTATCAACATGTGAGTAGTGACATCACCCATCGCGAGGCAAAGGAAATCCATAACCCCGAACGACTAGAAGAGGTAGAAAGCTCGGATGACGACATGGAAAACAATAGCCAAAGACCCATGTGGAGTGAAATTTCATAACCAGACAGACATCCGAAGATAAAGAGACAAACAATATCAATAAGGATCAACACGCCAAATATAAAAACAAGGAGTATAGAAAAATAACTAGTATCCATGGAAAGTGAATGCGTAGCCCAAAAACTGGACGAAAATATGTAGAGAGAGAAGGACAAAAATGAAAAAGAAAACAGACGCGGTAAAGAAACGAGCACATGCGAAGAAGGATGTTGGACGAATGAAAGCAACCTAAAAGCAAACAATAGCGATACCAAAGACAGTCAAACATATGAAAATATGTCAACTTGTTCAGAAGATACCTTCACGGTTATCTGATTGTAGTTCTCTGATCGGAATCACAACGTTAACTTGATCATTTTAGTTATATTCTCGAACCGATGATCTAATCAAGTTTATTAGGTGTTTATGGGTGGAAACAATTTGCTAGTTTTTGATGAAAAGTTGAGAGACGAACGATTCCCCGAACGAGCAAATCGCCTGAACCTTTTGCAAACAGATGCACCGCACAGGAGTGCTTTGAGTTTGAGAGATCAATCTGTAGGACTCCGGCCTAAATGAAGACAACGGCCGTTCTAGAGTCAATACGTTCACAAAGTGGGATGGGGGTCGTTCTGTAGGAGGGTAGCTGAGAAGTGTGTGCGAGATCAATGATGATCAAGGATTGTGGATGTGTTGTAGAAGTCTGCAAGTTTTTGTGAACTGTTGAGTTTAGATAAGATAAGTTCTGATTGATTGAATTCTGCTCTGCTGAGAGTTTCTTGTTCAGATGAGAATTCTTGTTGTTCAATTGTGGATTCAGAGGCTTATTTATATTGCAAGAATAATAGATACATTGATCCCAGTAAGTATGACGGTTGCAGAGGAGTGGAAGAATGGGGAAATGGAAATCGTGTTTGAACCAATTCCTCATCGTGCATGAGACTTGGTTGATTGTCCATCCACTATTTTGCTAACTCATTCAACTTCTTGTACGACTTACTCATATTCTCATCGTGGGACCAAAAGCCTAGTGAATATCCCCCGCGTGACATGATTGATGTCCTATGAATGTAGAGTCTTCAAGGCAGACATGTATTTAATTGGTCAATTGTTGACTTGACTAGACACGAGTCATAGCCAAAGTATGGGACAATCATAGTTCATGGACGCAAACAGACATATCCCATAACAATTGCAATATATGAAACCATAAAGATTAATACTGCAAAAATTATCTTCCAAACAATTTTTTAGAATTTAAACAAATAAACCTAAAAACATGAAGATGAAAACGTTGGACATAGCTATGTGTAATCACAATAATGGCTATTCCAAACTCTAGTTATTCTTCTAAACAAAACAAGAAATAAAATTCTCATCAGAAGATTTACTAGACAACTAAAATCACAATTTACTCATCATCTTCATCATCGGAAACACTCCAAGATGCTTGAATCATGTTCAATTCTTCCTTGAGCTCGGGAAACTTAGTTGCAACCAATGACAATTGTTCTTGCACGCATTTCACCCTTGAATTGACCTTACACACACCCTTGTGAATTTTTTGAAGAAGACTCAAGGTGGTAGGATCGCAAAAACCATCAAGGGAATCATCTCTTTGTCTTTTGCACACATTCTCCCTTATACGTTTGAAATTACAGGGACGAACGAGTTTGGGAACCCCAAGAGAATTGCCAATTGAATTAAAACCACGTTCATAGCAAATTTGAATAATCAAGCAAGGGTAACCTAACTTCTTGTTGGGTGAAGTCATCGAAGTCATTTGAAAGATGATGAAACCACAAATATCGAGACTCGGAACACCCAATTCAAGGAAATAGACCAATTCCGCAAACTCGCGACTCCATCGAGAATTCTCAATTGTGGAGGGACAAAGGTTAGAGATACCAAGTTTTCAGAAAGCCATCAAGGCCACACTAAGAACATTAGTAGGAAATTTCCCTTGATTCCAAGCAACCTTCTTACCACAAAGACCAAGATAGATGTCTTCATGCGATGGTCCTTCATCACTTGGCCTAGGTAGACGAACATTTCCCAACGAAATTTTGGTAATCTTCGAAATAAAATCTCTATTAACAAGAAATCTTTCTCTATTTATCATGGTTTTGAATTCCATTTTTTCGAGATCAACATCATGAATGTTGGCATAGAAAATTCTTGTGAGAGTATCAAATCCTTGACCAAGACCATCAAAGATGTTTCCAAGATTGAATTTTTCAAAACAAACTAAATCCTCTTTATGTCCACTAGATGAATCCAATTTCTTTTCTAAAATAAAACCCATAGATGAAATCCTTTCAAAAACATTATCACAAGAATCATTGACAAATCTAATTCTAATAGAATTTTGGTCTAAAGGAAGATTCATGCTAGAGGAATCCAAACTTTTTGAAGTTCATTTTAAAACCTTGATATTCATCATGAGATCCAGAAATTGGAGAGAAACAAGAGGAAATAACTTACTTGGAATGAACTTTGACCATCCCTTTGTCTTATTTTCCTCCAAGGAATTTTTAATGGAGGAATATCATGAACCCTAGAAAGTTCACGTACGCGGACTGATGGGAGGAAGAAGAAGGTACGCGTACTTCTTCTTTATAAGCTCACTAATGGGCTTGGACCCTTTTATGAACCGCGACACACAAAAGGAATGCGGGATTGATGTTCACACATCAAGGTTGTGCATCCCGTGACAACACAATTTGTGAGAAGAACTGGATACAGTAGAAAGCTTATTCGAAAATCCAAGAAGGATATCATTTTAACCCAACTGTACATAAATCAAACCATTTATTTCCCTATCTCAAGATATATACAAATGGGGTAGTGCCAGGCTTGTTATCAAGAGGCATGATGTGCAGAGAGATCCTCATGCAACATTTCTGGTTGATATTTGTGAGCAGTCCCAGTGATATAATCAAAGTAATGATGATAATCATGGTTTTCAGAGCTTTCTAACTTATTTTTTATATGACTAGAAAAAAGATTCTTCTGATTCCTTGACCCTGTGTAAAAAACATGAGAACCCGCATTGGATCTACTTGTGTTGACATAGTGTTTAGTCCGTACATCATTATACCATAGTTTTACATGTACAAAACTTTTATTGAGTCGATTCTTAAACTTAACGGAATTAAGTTTTTCTAAGAATCTAAAAACGCTTTCGAAAGCTCTAAATAGATCCTTGTCAATTGAACCATTACGATAGTATTTCTCAAAACGATTAAGAGTTAATCTAGTGAGATTCCATATCTTTGAGCATAATGAACATTTTCTTAATCTTCCCTTTTTTATATTTTTTTTCTTTAGATTGTTTCTCATCATCTAAGTTTTCCAAGTTCTTAGATGAAATAAGACTATCATGAGAAACTAGAGGTTTTGTCCATAATAATCTTTGAACAATCTTTAAGAATTTCTGGCGTGCGTTACAGATGCCAAGAGAAAGTTTTCCAAAGAAATTTCCCATAGGGCAATTTTAAGGATCAAACAAACACAAACTTATTAGGTTTATCGTGTTTGCATGCTCTGATACCAATTGAAAAAGCGGGGGTACAACAACCACACCCAATATTTCGATTAGCAATCTGTATGGACTAACTCCAATATACTTTTAAGAGAATCAACTAGACAAATGGACTCAATCTTAATAAAAGTATATTAAAGAGCTATATCTCACTTTATCGATTCAATACTTACTCAAGCAAATAGAAATCTGCGAGTCTAATTGAATACAAGAGAAATCACTTGAACGGTACCAAAAACCAATGTTCAAGGATCAATCAATTTCAATCAACAACCAAAGGTTGGATTTCCCAATTGATCGATTCAAACACACAACCTGTGATATTTTAATTATATAACAAAATATAATGCGGAAAACAAATAACACAGACACCGAAGTTTTGTTAACGAGGAAACCGCAAGTGCAGAAAACCCCGGACCTAGTCCAGTTGAACACACACTCGTATTAAGCCGCTACAGACACTAGCCTACTACAAACTAACTTCGGTATGAACTGTAATTGAACCCCAATCAATCTCACACTGATCCAAGGTACAGTTGTGATAGACACATTTTTGTGTCTAAATTGTCTCAATTCTTTATATTGATAGTGCTCATTTTTGTACTTATTATGGTGTTTTATGCGTGTGTAGGTATTTTTGGCCAATAAATATTTTTGGAAAAATCGGCTCGAAAAGTTGCGCCCGGAGGACACCTACTATTCGGACCCTCGCTACGGATAAGGGGTACCCAAATTACTAAGGGGCACCCTCAGGACACCCAAGGCAGCTGCTAAAGGCACCCCTACTCTGGATAGGGGGCGCCATCTTCAACAATTCAAAAATCAAAAATTGGCGGGAAAATGGCAGCAGCGTACAAGCGAGTTGAGTTGGATTTTCGGCGGATTGAGTGAGATTCAATGGCCTAATTTCATTGGGCTGGACTCCTAGAGCATAACAGGGTTCGTATGGGTGTTTAGATCGATCAACTTGGGGGAAATCGTGTTGGAGCAAAAACAGAGAGGTGAGGTTTCACGGGACTTTGTTTGAGTTATTCTCGGCAGTTACGGGAGATTTGAGGCAAGATAATCTTCCCTGGGATTCATATCAATCTAATAAAGAAATTGGAGTGACCTGTACGGCTTAGAAACGCGTGGAGAGGAGCTTCGAAAGTAGAAAAGTCCGAGACTTTCTGCCGAAGAAAAAGAGAATTATATCGAGGTTTAGGGTTGTTGTTGGCTATAAAAAGGATTGCTTGGAGTCACAAAAGGACTACGCAAACTTTGGGGAGGTTTAGAACAACACATAGAACAAAATCAAGAGTTTCAGAGAATCGAGTGCTATCAAAGAACACGAAGAACAAAGGGCTATCAAAGACAGTCGTTTAAGGGGTCTTAAAATCAACGACAAATCAACAGTGCATAAGTCGGGTTCTGTAACAGTCCCTTGTAACAGCTTCTTTGTAACGCCATTACAGCGTTGCAAGCAGTCTGTTTTATTGTTTCTCAACCTTTTAATCAACTTTTGAACCATAAAATAATATTTTGAGATCATGATTAATATGAGGAGCTAAACCCCATTGCTGAGGCGATAGAGGAAGCTATTTTTCCAACAAAAAGTGGTATATTCTATTTTATTTATTTATTTGCAATTATTATATGATTATTTGCCTTGATTGAAAATTGTTTAAATGATTTTTGTTAAGCAATTGTGATTTCTTTTGATAGAGCATGCTTAGACTTAGGTTTTTGATGTTCTATGCTTCGGATTTACACTTGTTATTTTGAGAATCTACTTGTCGCAATAGTTTAGAATCAAATTGAACGAGAAAATTGCATGAATATAAATATTGGATTAAATCACTTTGAACTTGGAAAATAGTGGAATCTTGGCCTCAGTGTTCTTTTAATATTGATAACATCTTTGTCTGAGTTTACTATAATTTTTAGTGAGTTTTCTATTTTTGTTTTGATTTTAAGTCTAAAAAATCCTTCACAAGTTCGAGAGAACGACATCTTTCTTACCACTTTACAAACAACTTCAAAACCACATCAAGTTGCGTTCTTACGTCTCTGATCCCAGCAGGATACTACGCACTTGATTCCCTTAGTTGATCTCACCCACAACTAAGAGTTGCTACGACCCAAAGTCGAAGACTTTAATAAACAAATTTGTATCACACTGAAAAGTCTACGGTAATAGATAAATCTATCTCCCACAAAAATACCTACGAGTTTTGTTCCGTCTTTTGATAAATCAAGGTGAACAGGAACCAATTGATAACCCAGACTTATATTCCCCGAAGAACAACCAAGTATTATTCAATCACCTCACAATAATCTTAATCGATTAGCGAAAGAAGATATTGTGGAATCACAAACGATGAGACGAAGATATTTGTGATTACTTTTATATCTTGCCTATCGGAGAAATCAATCTCAAGCCAAACTTTACGATTGTACTTAGTACAATAGAAACAGAAGATCAGATGACACAACTACGAGAAGTAGTATGGGTCTAGATGGCTTCACAATCCCAATGAAGTCTTCAAGTCGTTAACCTACAGGGTCTCGATAGAAACCTAAGGTTAAAGGATAATTGACTCTAGCTTATACAACTAGTATCACACAGGAGGTGTGGGGATTAGGTTTCCCAGTTTCTAGAGTTTTCCCTTATATAGTCTTTCAAATCAGGGCTTGCAATCAATGTTAGCTTAGTAACAAAGCATTCAATATTCACCGTTAGATGAAAACCTGATTAGATTCAAGCTAATATCTTTCAACCGTTAGATCGAAACTTATTTTGTTACGCACAAATGAAATGCATGTTTTTATGTTTGTGTAACTTACCCAAACATGTACATTTAGTTGGTTCAACAGTAGTTAACCAAATGGTTAGCCATATGAGCACTTTCATATCAACCATATTCTTCTTTACCATAACTAGTTATAATGACTCAAATGAACTAGTTAGAGAGTTGTTCAATTGCTTATATCTTTCTAATAGACACAATTGAAACAAAAACGATTTGATTCACTCGAATCGATTCATGAACTTTATATCCACGGTTTGCAATTATGCATTCCTTAGTTTATATAAGTTTAAGTTCACAAATAATCGTTTTTAGAAAATAACCAACTTAAGTATGCGAACGGGTACGCGGACTTAAGTACCCGTAATAAGTTTGTTTTTAGTTTACAAACTCCAGCAGAATTTCTCGGGATGAGAACTTCCGACAGTACGCGGACTCTAGTTCCGGTTTTCTTGAGCAGCAAAGTACGCATACTTTGGTTTAAGGAATATGGACTTACACACATATGTGTTACCACACAATGTTTATATCCTTCCATGGTTATGTATTCTAAACTCTCATTTCAATCATTGAAACATTCTTAGAGGACGTTATATAGTTGTTATTCACAAACCATTTTTCGTCAAAGCCATTTTCAAGTGATTGAAACTTAATATGACTTTCGTCACTAGTAAAGATGAACTTGGCCAAAGCGAAAGCTTACCAACACATATTTCGAGAAATAGATAAGCGAGATAAACTCGACCCGAAATAGCAAATGTGTATAATCATAGTCTATATAGCAAAACGACTTTTGTATCAAGATAGGAGATAAAGTAGATAGACTTTTGAGTGACAGATAAGTTCAAGTCTCCATATACCTTTTAGTCGATGAAGTTCCACAAGTTCCTTGAGTAGTTCTTCGTAATTGTATGATGATCACCATTTAGTCTTGAGCACAACTACACTTTCTATCCTAGTCCGAGACTTAGCTAATAATAGACTAGAAATCAAGACTTATTGTTTTGATCACTAATATTGACAAACATGCTCTAGATAGCAACGCATGCGAGTTCGACCGAGAAGTAAGATTGTATATCATGGAATAATCAGGACTGTTAGGAGGACAGGTGTGATTATCAGCAAGGAAGTTAAGCGAACCTTCACAGATATTTTCCTCAGGAAAGTAATCAAGAGTATCCATCCATGCTTCAGTTAAATCACTAAACTTCTCATCAGAACAATTGGAAGTATCATGGACACTTTTATAGTACTTGGAACAAGTTTCATTAACATAGTTTTCCTGAACTATTCAATCCATTTATTTTTATTGAATGATCTTTCTTTTGAGACTTTCTTTTACCCTGTTTGAGAGTCTTCTTTAACTGTTGTATAAGCAGGAAAAGAGTAGAATTAAAGAAATTCTCATCTCTTGTATCAATCAATTTAAGACGTCGAGACTTTTTATCAAATGTAGCAACAGAGTTGGCTAGCGAGTGACGTTTTTCTCTTTGACATAGTTCAAGATCGAAAATCTTTAGCTTTCCAACAAGAGTATTTCTGGAAAGAGTATCAAGGTTATTACCTTCAACGATGGCATGCTTCTTAGAATCGAATCTGGATGGCAGCGATCTGAGAATTTTCATCACAATGTCCTTTTCAGGAATAGTCTTACCCAATGCAAACAATGCATTAACAATTTCAGACACTTTGTGATTAAACTCATCAAATGAATCTTCATCTGCCATACGAAGTTTTTCCCAATCGGAATTTATGTTTTGAAGCATGGCTTCATTTTAACTGCTATTTCCTTCAAATACGATTTCTAAGATATCCCAAGTATCTTTAGATCGAGTGCACGTAGTCACATGGTACTGAAGATCTGGGGTAATGTCATGGATGATATCATTTAACCCGTCAGAATTTTGCTTTGCAGCAAGAATCTCTGCAGGTTCATATGTACCAATATCCTTTGGAATAGTTGCATCGCCTTCTGAAACAACCAGAGGATTATAGCCATTAACAACATAAACCCCTCATTAAAAATCACGCGCTTGAAGAAATGAACGCATAACAATTTTCCACCATAAGTAATTTGAGACATCGAAGATTGGTGATAAGTTTATAGAGATATCACTTCTTTCCATATTCAAATCGCTATAAACACAGACTTATGAGGTCTTAAATGTGTTTGCTTGCTCTGATACCAATTGAAAAAGCGGGGGTACAACAACCACACCAAATATTTCGTTCGACAATCTCAGTAGGACAAACTCCAATATAATTTCAAGAGAATCAACTAGACAGTCAGACTCAATCTAGAGAAAAGTATATCAAAGAGTTTATATCTCAATTTCTCAATTCAATCTGCAATCAGCAAATTGCGAGCCCAATTGAATAAGAGAAATAACTTTAAAGATACCAAAGACCAATGTTCAAGTGTCAGTCAATTTATATCAACAACCAAAAGTTGGATTATCTAATTGATTGATCTTAAAGTACAACCTGTGATATTTCTATTATATAACAAAATATAATGCGGAAAAGAAATAACACAGACACCACAATTTTGTTAACGAGGAAAACCGCAGATGCAGAAAAACCCCGCGACCTAGTCCATCTTTGAACACCACTCTTTATTAAGCCGCTACAGACACTATCCTACTACCAATGAACTTCGGGCTAGAATGTAGTTGAGCCTTAATCAATATCACACTGATAAAGGTACAGTTGCGCTCCATACGTCTCTGAACCCCAGCAAGATTCTACGCACTTGATTCCCTTAGCTGATCTCACTCACAACCAAGAGTTGCTATGACCCAAAGTCGAAGACTTGATAAACAAATCTATCTCACAAAGAAAAGTCTATTGGAATAGATAAATCCGTCTCCCACAGAAATACCTACGAGTTTTGTTCAGTCTTTTGATAAATCAAGGTGCACATGATACAATTGATAAACCGGACTTATATTCCCGAAGAACAGCCTAGTATTATCAATCACCTCACAATAATCTTAATCGTATGTTAGCGAAACAAGATATTGTGGAATCACAAATGATGAGACGAAGATGTTTGTGACCACTTTTAATCTTACATATCAGAGATAAATCTCAAGCAAATCTTAGCAAAGATAATACTCAATCACGATAGAAGAAGTAAGATCAGAACACGCAACTACAGAAATTCCCGGACCTATACCTTACGCAAGTATGCGTACCGATACGTGTACTTGGTACCCGGAATTCCATAACTACAAGTACGCATACTATAGTTCCGATCATGGATCACATACATGCAAGAATGCATACAATGTTCATAATCCAATAGTTCTAAACTCTATTTTAATCATTGAAACTTTCTTAGAGGATGACAACAGCCGTTTTCACACACTATTAGCATCAAAGAAATTTTCATGTTATTGAAATAATCATAACGAAATATTCCAAGTCTACACTAAATGATTATATCACACAAACCATGTAAGATGTTACTCGGTAATTTTCACATGATCATATTTTGACTTTCGTCAAGAATATAAGATGAACTTGGTTAAAGCGAAAGCTTACCAGCACATATTTCGAGATATATGTAAGCCAGTTAAACTCAGCTCGAAATCTCAAATGTACATAATCGAATACCATATAGTAATACGACTTTTGTCTCAATATAGGAGATAGAGTAGAAATAGACTTTCCAAGTGATAGATGAGTTTTAGTCTCCACATACCTTTTGTTGATGAAGTTCCACAAGCTCTCATTTGTATTTCTTCGCCTTAAATTGATGAACGCCGTGAAGTCTAATGCTCAACTACATAATCTATCCTAGTCCGAGACATTACTATAAGTAGACTAGAAATCAAGACTTATAGTTTTAATCACTAACATTGACAAACAAGCTTGAGATAGCAATGCTTGTGAGTTCGACCGAGTAGTCCTCTAACAGTATGAAAACCCTCGAGTATTTTGGAACTAAGAAAAACCTAAACCCTCATTGATAGTGGAGCGGAGAGAGCATTAATCAACGATATTTTTATATTGTGAGCCTTTCTCTGGCCATACATATATCTTGCAAATATATACATGTATTTACTTTATATCTCAAGTATTTGAGCACATGACATCTAAGATTCAATTAGTTTTCCCGTCGTTGTGCTTATTTGGAGGATGAACTCTGCTTTGTGATTATGAACTTCCAGGTCTTGACTTATCTAAAAAATTCAATTTTTTTCTGAGCTATGATGTCTGAACATAGGTCTTATGTGTCTACTTTGATGTATCTACTTTAGGTATCAACTTGTGATTCAATTCTTTGAGATCTAACCTCGAGTTCTGTCTTAACTATCAGCTTCAGAACTTTCCCTCTGCCAGTTCTTCGATAGATGCTATATTTTTGTATCTACATATTTGCCGCTAGTTTGATTAAAATTAGTCTTAGGATCTTTTATTAAACTTATATGTTTTGCTTTAATAGCCTGAATATGTCGACTTTCCTTGACAACTTATCTGTGCTCACATTTTTTGGTTTTGGTACCTGGGATTTACACTTGGGTATAGAGTTAGGTTTCTACCCATTGTAGCTAATCGTGATTTCATCCTTGGATAATTAACTCATTGAACAAATTTTTTATAATTAAGTTCTAGTAGATTGTAAAAAACATATTTGATTAAAATAATCCTGCTATCACGCGCACGACCGCACGACAGTTAAATGAACTCGCGCTTTTCCACTGTTTGATTTCTCTAGTAATTTAAAGATTCCATATTCAATAAATTTTCGTCATAATAAATATGTTGTTTAGTTCATCTATGCGCATTTATTTACAGGACCATCTATCCCTAATCACTGATTATTAGTTTGACGCTCGATATCTAGTTATCGGATTTTGAATTATCAAGATTTGATCAATCCCGTAATGTTATCTGTAAAATTATAATGGGTCGATTCAAATGATTTTTTGGTTCAAAAAGAAAACATATAGTTGTTGTTAGGGTTTTTTGAGATATAAATAATGTTTGTAATCATAGTACAATAATGGATTTTGTTTTTATTGTATAGATTTTATAGGAGAACTTGAAAAATAAACGTATTATGAAAAAAACATAGAAGCATTACATATTTGTTGGTCTTCATCGATGATAAAGGAAAAAATTTTAAACTTATTATGTGAACTCTCAAATCTTGATAAGTCCTCTGAGAAAGTTGCACAAAAGAAAAAAAATATTTTACATAAACATATAAAAAAATAGAAGTACAAGAGCAGACTATTGGAGATAAAGAGACCATAAAATACAAATCGCAATATTAAATAAAGTACAAGGAGAAAAGAGTCCTAGAAAAAGAAACGTAAATGAAGAAAACATAGAAGCATTAGATATTTGTTGGACTTCATCGATAATAAAGGAAAAACTTTTAAACTTATTATGTGAACTCTCAAATCTTAATAAGTCCTCTCAGAAAGTTGCACAAAAGAAAAAAATATTTTACATAAACATATAAAAAAATAGAAGTACAAAAGCAGACTAATGGAGATAAAGAGACCATACAATACAAATTGCAATATTAATAAAGTACAAGGAGAGAAAGAGTCCTAAATTAATAATAAATGGATAATATATGTGTGTTTAACAAATAAAATACAGAAAAATAATATAAAATCAGTATAACTAAATCTAAGTAGTAAGATGGACATCCGGCGACTCTGGACTTCATTTTTCCTGTCACACGCGCAACTCAAAAATAGATACACATTTGATTTAGTCTCACGCAGACAGTCTTCACTCTTTAGATATATGTTTTAGACCTCATCCGCTACATGTTTTATTGTTAAGCTTGTTAGCATGACCCATCTGACCAGAATGGTCTCTATTTCCCGACCAATATGATCGGAAAACATTAAAGGTGGACTGTCATACCCAAGCATCAAAGCTAGACTGTCATAACTCTAGTTAAGTTAGTAGTTAAGATTGATTGTGTTTAGTCAATAACCCCGTGTTTACAGTTAAGTGACTCTTTTTTAATTTAACGAGCTCACGATTATCTTCCATAATAACATGATATTTTCAAATTTTCACAAAACTAAAAAAATCACATGTAAAAGTTTTATTATATCAGGTAACACATACACTAACTATCTAGTTGGCAATTTTGATATATTATATTACATATATAAAGAGTGTTAGTTAATCAAATTCATTTAATTAATTGATCAGTAAAAAAAATAGTGTAACAACCCCTTGTTACATGATTACAAATCTTAATCTATTTTATTTGGTATATAAATAAATAAGTTGAAATCTGTATATATATAAATATAATCCGTGTGTCGAAATTGTATGTAAATGTATTTCTTACACATGTGTATTAAATTAACAGTTCATCTTTTCCAAATGAAACTTTATATAAAAATAACCTCAATTTATATATATATATATATATATTATAATTTACTTATGTTAAATTCGATTGCAATAACAAAAGAAGTTGAAATCATTTGAAGACTTTGAACATTTCAATATAAATATATTTTCTTAACGCCTTTATTAAAAGTAACAATTCATCTTTTTCAAGTGAAAATCTCTATATAAGAATATCTTATCCTCCATGTATGTAAGAATATTTTTTTGTTGTCGCAATGATAATTTTTTATAGAGGTTTTACTGAATCTAACATGCTGGACCGACTCTTTGGGATGAAGAGAGTTGGATTTCTTGTTTATGACCTAAAATGACAGGTAAATTGCAGAACATATGATTTTCGATCTGGGGATGAAAGGCGGTGTTTAACTCGATGAAATTTCAATTATTCCAAGTTTGTGTGCATTGTGCATATCTATCAAAAGTGGACATCCAAAAGCTGATTTGTATTTAAACGTTGGCCTATTGATGGGAGAGTTTGGAAACAATGATACTATTGTTGCTGCAAGAATATTTTGCTTGGATAAGCCTCATAAGGATGTTGTTGGTCTTGACGGTTGTGTTGATATAGCTGAAGCTTATTTTGGTCAGGCTGGAGGTGATGGTTATGTTGGTGAGTTGAAGGTGGTGGTTATGCTTGGGGGGATGAAGGTGGTTATATTTGGGGGATGAAGGTGGTGAAAATGAGTCATAAAGAACTGAACAAAGTTACCACGTATTGTCCAAGATTGTTCAAATGGTAATGTTAACGTGTAGATATATCTGTGCCAGGTACTAAAACTAATTTAGATGTATGTTGATCTGAAATAGATTTAAGATAAGTACAACCAAAGTACTCTTTTGGCGAGCTATGTCATTTATGTTGAGTAACTATCATTTGTTAAAGTATTAAACTATTATATAAAACTCTGAATTCCAAAGATCATTATGAGTAAGATTTTCCTTGTTTTAAACATGTCTAATTAAGGTCGCTTTAGTATGATCCGGTCGGAGTAACAACGAGGTTAGATACACCTGAGTCACAAAGGATCCAGTGCCCATCAACTTTATCCAATCGCGAGGAGAATTCAAATGGATGGGCTGAGATGGAGATAACTGACATATAAGTGAAAAGACAACGAAGGAACCGTTGGACGCGTGAGAGAATAGTCCATTCAACATTAAATGTTAAAGACATATTGTAAAGTGTGCGTGGCATTAAGTGTATGAAATGATCAGAGGCGAGAGCATCAATATATGAGCAAGAGCGGAAGCACCGAGTGGGGTCCGCTTGCAAATTCTATAAATAGGGACCTTGGCACCATGACAAGTAGATTGGCCTTGGAGAGAGAAAGTGTAACTGATAGAGGATATGTTATAACCTCAATTATTCTAAGTGAAAAACCAAACTCAACTGCCCGTGGACGTAGGCTCTGTCGAACCCCGTAAACCTTTGTACCATCTCCTTCCAGCATTTGGTTAATCATCCAAATTATTCTGGGATAGTGTAGGTTATTTTGAGTCGAGCCTAAGCCACATTCACTAGTTTGACTTTTATTAGTTACAAACTTAGAATATTTCCTTGAGGTCATAGATTTTCCCACATAAAATCCTCATTGACTTCATGTTCGAGTTACTGACCCTCATTAGTTGACGCATAATATTATCATTTGTGATTTATATACGTCATCCAAGCAGGTCTTAAAATTAGGATCATGAACTATTAATATATACGGGGAAAATTTTTGAACTCGCAATGCGAGTTCAAAAACGAATTCGCAGCATCACAGTCGTTGGATGTTGCAGATATGACATAAGTTCATAACTGTGGTTAAGTCATGATATCATATTTGCAACATCCAACGACTGCGTAAAACCTACTACATTATTAGGTTATCGTCCAAATTAGTAAGAGATTTTTTTTCTTTATCATTATCATCAAGAAGTTCTACCACTCTACCGCGAGGTTAATTATAGACAATTAAGATTTAAGGCGATCTCATCTAACAATAAGTAAATCAGATACAACTTTCTAATTGGAGCATTAACATATTTCATACAAATTAACAAGAAAATGGTTCTATATTCCGCTCATATCAGCATCCAACGATTTTATAATATATATAAAACTGATACATCTTGGTAGCACAAGTCTGAACATATTCGTAACACAAACTATTCTACCAATTCAATTTAGGGTTTATTGTAAAATTAAAATTAGCACAAGTAGTTTCCCTAGTCATGAGTGAATTGCTAAAACCGAACCTTCTCAACCTTAGATCAAACTGAATAAGATTATTTTCGATTTGATGTCCACCGATCACGATTGAGGTTGTTGCGTTAATCCCACCGTCTACAAACCCTAAACACCATTTACCACCATCACCATCATCATTAGCATCATCACCCGGAATCCTAACCATCAAATTCCCACCAAAAAACCTCCAATAAACTCTTTCATGATGCATCACAAAATCAACGGTAGGAACAGCTGGTCCCACTCTTGTATGCCCTAGCATATCCGGCTTGAAACAAACACCATACGGCTTCACTGGTTTTGTTACGGTTAGGTTCATCGAAGCAGCTTCTTGTATAAACATTTTAGTAAATGCTCTGTAAATTGAACTTTCCATTGTGGTGTACGGTACAACACTATTTATCTTGGTCCCACCATATCCATTCTCATCAATGGTCAATAATTTCTCGTTAATCTTCACAGGTTTACCGTTAACTCTGACGGAACTTACACCGATGTAATACTCCGGTGACGGTATTTTATGATAAGTCATAACGGTATGACTAACGGGGTTCAGTATGAGCGGAGTGTAAACAAGTGAATTCGAAAGGTCAATTTCCGGATGAAATATAAAAGGTCCACGAGTACCGAAAAAACCAACACCTGGAGCAGAAGGTGAGCTTGACAAACACAACGTAAATATGTAAGGCAAAGAGAAAGCCCTGCTGACCTGCGCCGGGAACGATAAGTCTGACCGGCCTAGTGCGAAAACACCACTAACATCCGCTGGTAATCCATGAAGAAGCTGAGGTTGAGAAGAGGATGCGAAAATGAAATCGGATACGGAAGTGTGCGGCCCCGGATTACGACCGTCAGTACTTGGCAAAGCGACCAAGTCCCGAACCGAGGCAGCTATAGTAGCTCTCCGAGTTAACGGGTTTTCGGGGAAGAGTGAACAGGTTTGGTTGGAACAAGCTAAAGAACCGAGAGATTTGCAAAGTGGGGAATTGCAAGGAATCGGGTTGTGGGAATTAGAGGTGAAGTTTGTAGTATTATAGTGGATCCAACTAAAGGAAGAACTCAAGTCTATGAGTAATTTAGTTGGTGTAAATGGAGTTCCATGGTGAATTGTGGTTGTGTGTTGAAGACTAGGATGGTCTTTTTCTATCGGTGTAAGAAGTGGCACCGGAAGTGAGAAAATAGTACTAGTACTTGAGAAGAAGATCAAGAAGCAGAAGAGAAGTGGAAGAGAAGATGAAGACATGGTTAATTTTTGAGTTTGGGTATGAACTGGTTTGCTGTGATAGCTAGCCAGGGTTTTAGTTTATATATATTGGGGTTTTGGTAGAGATAAAGCTTATAAAAGTGCATGCATCAGTTAGAGTAAGTGACAAGAGCATTTGGAAATTAGTGTTACAAGGTGTCGGGAGAGTAGGATTTTAGGACTGAGGTTTGGATTTTATGTTGTGTGTAGCTTTCAGGATGCATTTGATAATGGTTCTGGAAACTGCTTTTCATGCAAAAATGTAAGGCCGTGGCGTTATATTGGCCGGATTGAGACAGATGCTTTTCAGAGTATCCGGAAACGGTGTTTCATATGAGACACGAAGGGCAAAGCTAAAGCGTGAACAAACAAGATTCAAGTTTATCAGACAAAGTCGTCCGATCTCCTTTTGCAAAATAAACCGAAAAGAAAAAGTTACTCCCTCCTTATGCTCTTTTTCACCAGAGAAATTGGGTCAATTGCCCAAATATTTTTAAAACATGGTTCTAGTGGACGAGTAAAAATTAGTATGGGTGAAATGGACACCAAAAAAATAGCGAGAATGAATCTGGATTCATCCTGACTTAAACTTAAAAAATAGCGAGGGTGAAACTGGATGCATCCTGATGTAAATTAAAAATAAGAAAAAAATACTTGAAAATGGGTAGGATGAAACTGTTTACATCCTGGCTATTTTTACATTCTCGTCCATTTAAACAGTTGGAGATACAAAATACCGCACACCAATAGCGTATGCGAGGTAATGGTTATCAAGACCAAGCGAAGACATTCGCGCACAGCCCATTCAGAATGACGTACCAGATGAAGTCAGCCTGATCACGAGTAAAGTGTGAAGATCATGAGATGTTATAAAGTACGTGCGAGAAGAGTCAATATAAGCGTGCGTCTATTACGCACGCCAGATCCGAAAATAAGGGTTTTATTAGCTGTCATCCACTATGTAAACCCCTGTATAAGGGATTAAGCGACCTTGTATGGAGGGATCTTGGGGAGAGTTTAGATGAGAACTTTAGGAGAGAGAAAGTTTATTTGTTCTCCAAGATAGAGCTCTCTCATAATCTTGTATCCAACTTAAATTTTAATGAACGTTCTTATGAATTTTATGATGATCACTTGAGTTGTTTCAGATATCATTAAAGGTGTGGTTGTAGGATTTCCTGCAACTACATTTGGCTCTAGAAACAGCTCGGAGTGATATGTCCTGTTGGTGAATCTAATTAAAAAAACAAATCTGGAGTAGTTAGTGATCCTTCGTTAAGAAGAAATTTGTTACCAAGAGAAGATCTTATCTTAAAAAGAAAGATGGATAAAATTGTTTCATCAGAAAGAATGAACAAACATAAGAACAATCTATAGCAAATTAAAGAGCAGAAAAGAATCAAAATCATAAAAGCAAGAGAAGGCATCAGAAGACTACAGTGCAACCTAATCTCTAAAACAGTTATCAACGAGTTCCACGAAGGAATCACAGGAAGAATACACAAGCGTGATTTTGAAGGAAAGAAAATTATGACGGTAGAAAAGATATCTCCCTTGAAAGAATGGGAAAAATAGAAAATCACATTCACAACAGAAGAAAACCAGATGAAAGCTTAAGACGAACAGATCCTCTGGTAGTTACAGTAACTGCAGTGCGAAAAGAAAGAAGCGTGGAAGCGAAATTTTCAGAAGAATGGGCGATAGATAGAACCTTGGTAGATACGGGAAGTTCGGTGGATATCTTATTCTATCATGCGTTCAAAGTTATGGGATACAAAGATACGAATATGGCCCGCTCAACATATAACATTCATGGTTTTAATAAATCAGTAACAAAGCCAAAAGGGGAAATAACAATAAGAATACTATTGGGGAGATAGAAACGCAAGTAACATGGTGTGTAGTTGATGTAGAGTCACCATACAACATGCTATTGGGAAGACCATGGATACATGCGATAAAGCCGTAACATCAACTCTACATTAATCTGTAAAATTCCCAATGCCAAGTGGAATTGGCAAAACCAAAGGAGACACTAAGAGTGCAAAATTCTTCATTCAGGCAGATATAAGAAATTTTGAAGGACGCGCACGGAAACAAAAAGATCGTAGGAGAAGAGCAAAAGAACTAAGGAAGGAAGAAGAATTAAGAATATACATGATAAGAGCACAAGAAGGAAGAGGAATACCAAGCGAAATTCCAAAAAAAAAAGGCCGAACCGGTACATGAAATAAAAGAGCCAACACCCCTGGGAGAACCAAAAGCGAATTTCACCGCAGCAGAGCCGACAAAAGATATAAATGTTGGAACAACAGAGGAACCAAAGATACTTCGTATGGAGCATGGAAGAAATGCCAGGAATAGACCCTTCTGTCGCATGTCATAAGTTGCATATAAACAAGAACGCAAGGCCATTCAAGCAGAGAATAAGGAAGATAGCAACGACATATCATCCTCAGATAGAAGCAGAGCTGCAGAAGATGCTTGAAGCAGGAATAATAAGACCTACAAAATACCCAGAGTGGATAGAAAATATGGTGGTAGTGCCAAAGAAGAATAACGGGATAAGGATTTGCATCGACTTCAGTTACTTAAACAAGGTGTGCCCAAAGGACAGCTTTCCATTACCAGACATACCACAAATGGTTGAAGCGGCGTCAGGGAAAGATAGGCTATCATTGATGGATGGATATAAAGGATACAATCAAATTCCTTAGGCGGAAGAAGACCAAGAACACACTGCTTTTTTCGCGCCCAGAGGATTGTATTGTTATACAAAAATGCCTTTCGGTTTAAAAAATGCAGGTGCGACATATCAAAGGATGGTAGAAAATGTATTCGAAAAATGGATACACAAAACATTGGAGGTCTATGTTGATGACATGCTAGTGAAGAGTGAAAAAGCTGAAGATCATGTTGATGACTTGAGAGAAATCTTTGAGCAGATGCGACAATTCAATATCAAGATAAAACCAGAAAAGTGCGTTTTCGGAATTGCTTCAGGAAAATTCTTAGGATATATTGTATCGAAGGAAGGAATAGAGGTCGACCCAGAAAAGGTACAAGCGGTTCGTGACATTCCACCACCAGCGACTGTGAAAGATGTACAAAAATTGAATGGACTTCTGACTTCATTGGGGCGATTCATTTCGCGCTCATCAGACAAGTGCAAGCACTTTTTCAACATCCTAAAGAAGGGAGCCAAGTTCAACTGGACAGACGAATGCGATAAAGCACTACAGAATATAAAGAACTATCTGATGAATTTATCTATTTTACAAAAAGCGGAGCCAGGGGAAGAATTATTAATATATTTGGCATCAACACCGCACACATTAAGTGTTGTACTACTACGTTCGGATCAGGAGGTGGAAAAACCAATATACTACATAAGTAAAACGTACAATGACGCAGAGAAATTACTCCAAAATTGAAAAGCTATTCCTCGCACTGGTTTATGCGATACAAAAGTTACGTATATATTTACAAGCCCACAAGGTTAAAGTAATGACAAAAGTACCAATTAAATCAGTAATGAAAAATTCAAAAAGGTCAGGGAGAATTGAAAGATGGAATGCACAAGTGGGACACTTTCAGATCAAATATGAAATATTGTCTTCACCAAAATCGCAAGTTGTAGCGGATTTCTTGGCAGAGTTCCCATTAGAAGAAGATGAAAGTGTAGAAGAAATGATGGACGTAGAAGAATAACATGGGAATCCTAAAGACCTATTGATAGACCATAATAGATGGGAGATACTGGTAGACGGATCATCAAATGGAGAAGGCAATAGAATTGGAATAGTTTTCATTTCACCAGCAGGAGCAAGAATGGCTTACTCATTCAGATTGGAGTTCGCGTCCACCAATAATGAAACCGAATACGAAGCGGTAGTGCACGCGTTACAGTTAGCAATTGAAATGAAGTTAGAAGACGCGCGAATAACTAGTGACTCACAATTGGTTATTCGCCAAATAAAAGGAACATATAGCACGAATGAGCCATCTCTACAGAAATACAAGAAGCTTGTTTCACATCTATCTTCCCAGATTCCGAAAATAAATTGGAGACACATATCAAGAAAATATAATCGCCTAATGCATTCACTTTTATTCCGTCTATGATGGTGGACCCAACCACAAGGTGTATAAAGATACAGACGCTCTTTTCTCCATCCATCAACAAGGAAGACAACACTGAAGAAGACGCAGATGTACTGATTATAAACAACATAGAAGAAGAGCAAGCGAATAAAGACGCATATTGGAGAACTCAACTCCATTCATATTTGGAGAAAGGAGAAATCCCAAGAAACAGGTTAGAGGCATACAAGTTAAAGAACAGAGCGACAAATTATGAACTCAGAGATGGTGTGCTCTATCGAAGGTCATTCCTTGGACCATCTCTTAAATGTTTGATGCAAAAAGAAGGAATGGAAATCCTGAAAGCATTACACTATAGAGATGCAGGAAATCATAGTGGAGGGAGGTACTTAGCGTACATAACAAATATACAAGGGTATTACTGGCCCTACATGCATGAGGATGCGAAAGAAGTATCAAGGTGGTGCGAAGAATGCCAGCGTCACGGAAAGAAAATACACGCACCAGGTGCGATGTTAAACTCATCAACAAGTGTTTGGCCATTTGGAAAATAGGGCTTAGATATTGTAGGTCCATTTATACCAGGAACAGGGCAAAGGCGATATTTAATAGTAGCAACAGATTACTTTACAAAGTGGGCAGAAGTGAAAGTGGTGCAGCATATTCGAGACAAGGACGTGTTTACATTCATATTTGAGAATATCATTTGTAGATTTGGAATCCCCGCGCAGTTAGTTTCTGATAATGGAAAACAGTTTGAAGGAGAAAACATAGAAATGTTGCTTAATGCGTTCAAAATACAAAGCGGAAAGTCTACACCTTTATATCCGCAGAGCAATGGACAAGCTGATGCAACCAATAAAACAATAGCAGATATATTAAAGAAGAAGTTGGAAGGGTACAACAAGGGATGGTGCGAACAAGTGCACAATGCAGTGTGGGCCTACAGAACGACAAGGAGAGAAGCCACAAGAATGTCACCTTTTTGCCTGACATATGGGGTTGAAGCGGTATTGCCAACTGAGGTGATCATTCCTACAACTAAGAAAGAAGCCTGAGAGAAGAATTTAAGCGCATACTTAATCTTAACAAAACTTGATGATCTAGAAGAAAGTAGAGAAATTGCTTTGCAACATATGGAAAATTACCATCAGAGGATCGCTCGAGAATAGAACAAGCGCGTCAAAGAAATAGAATTTCAACCAGGAGAGTTAGTGTTGCGAGAAATACCGCCCTATCAGAAAGGAGGAGATGGAAAGATATAAAAAAGATGGGACGGGCCTTACATAATAAAGAGAATAGTTGGGAATGGAGCGTATGAATTGATGGATCCTGAGGGGAGAAACACAGGTCGCAAACTTGAACATCCATGGAACAGATTATATTTGAAGAAATACTATCTGTAAGATATGTGGTAATGGTCGCACGCATGAAGAAAACAATATCATGTAACTGAAAGTGAAGTGTGCGAAATTGAAGATGCGAATTTATAAACAGTCAACAAGAATGTATTATTCAAACATATGAATAAATATAAAGATTTCGCTCTTTCATAACAAAAAGGCAAAAATACGACCTTATAATAAGACCTTAATAGAAGGCAATTGAAGTAAAGACTCCAATTAGGGAGGATGGTTATCCAATTGTGACGTGCACCCTAGTTCGCATATAGCAAGAGGCAATAATAAGACCTAACGCGCGTCGTAATTCGAAAAACTAGTTAGCATGATTTGGGAGAAAGCTACATCGACCCTGAAACCCAAGTCGAAAGATTAAGGTGACAAGGTCTCTCATAAGAAATGCAGAAACTCGATCAAGGCGCCGAGGTACACAGTTGAGTCAAGAGTTCCTGGGGCGTCTGGAGCGTACCTGGACGCTATTGACAAGTCTTGACTATGATGCGTTCGGTCCGAAGAAACCCCACTTAGAGTGAGGTCTTGTAACCATAATCCATATCGGCGGAGGGATAAGAGGCCGCAAAAACAACTGGTTGTTGCATCATTGTATGGGAGGAGCCCACCCTAACTTGGTAGGGGTAAGCTTCCTTGAAGGGGTAATCAGGGGGAATATAAGGACGACACCCTCCATTAGGGAGCTGAATTGTGTCAAAAGACGCAAATATCATGAGGCTTTTTACTCATGGGAGTATTAAGGCTTTTCGTATTTGCGCGATAATAAAACATGCAAAGGAAATAATACAAGAAGATGATAAGGCGAGATCAATGGGTTATTGCACGAAAGTGTAAAGACCTCCTGCAATCTCGTCGCACAGAAAAAATGCTATAAGCTAGGCGAAATAAGACCTTTACTTAGGAAGGCCCAATAAGACCTCATAAGAAAAAATAAAATTCGCACTGACATTGTTTTGCAGGAAATATTAAAATAGATACAAAGACGCACATAAATACCCAAATGTTTCTCACAAGGAATATAATAAGAGGCAAGTATGGGAATTAAATCAGGAGATATATTATCTTCCTTGTTAGGAAACAAATGCTAAAAAGCAAGAATATGTTTTAAATACGTCAAAATACATTTGTAAAGTCATAAAAGACAAAAGAAAGAAAAAATATAAGCGACATTAGAAGGATTGTCATGATTACTCAAAGGAGCTTCAGCATCGACTTCGCTGTTAAGATCTTTTCCAGCGTTGGTTCGCTGCTAGGGTCTTTGGATAAATCTTCACCAGAATCATCCTTTTGAAGATGATATTCTTGAAAGGGAACTTCAAGATCTTCCTCCTCATCGCTCACATACTCATAATCACTGTCAGGCTTGGGAAGTTGCTCGTCATCGCTTATATCAAGAGGTGGAATGATGGTTATTTTCAATGATGTTGTAGTAATAGGTTCGTTCAAGACTTGTGAAAGCATACTTTTTTAGACTTAATTTTTGTAAATAAAAATAACAAGCTCAATTAAAAAGTTGTTGGGAAATTATGGAGATGCTGGGGCTAGGATTCTGCTATTTACCAATTCCAAAGTGATACTAATTACAATCATGCAATTTCACACGTTCAATTTGATTCTCAACTATTACAAAAAATAGATTTTTTAGAAACAACAATGTTAATCCAAAGCATGGGATATCAAAACCCTAGGCTAAGCATATTCCATCAATAGAAAATACAATTGTTTAAAAAAAATCATAAAATCTATTTTCAATCTAGGCAAATAATCATAATTAAAAATTGCACAAATTAAATAATTAAAAATTACCACTTTTTCATTGGAAAGATAGCTTCCTCCATCGCCCCAACGATGGGGTTTATCCCATCATTGTGTAAACTTTCTCAAAGTATTGATTCATGCTCAAAAATTGTTTACAAAGATGAAATGGAGAGAAAATGATTAAAACAGGGTGTTTGCAACGTTTATAAATGTTGCAAAACACTGTTACAAAGAACGTTAACAAATATGCGTCACTGGATGCAGAAGTGATGACCCTAAAGGCTCTGTCGTTGAAACTGTTAAAGAACGACGGTTTTTGGATGTCTGTTCTTCATATTCCACAGGAGCAGAAAAATATTCTCTGCAACTCGATCAATCTCCTCTTTTAAGGTCTCTATCCTCTTCCCAACTCTCCTTCCACTCTATATACTTCCCCAGCACTATATATAAACTCTCAGGACCAAGAATAATGTCTCATAACTCCACAAAATCTCCCATAACTCGACAACAGAGAAAATTATTCTCGGGAATATTTTCTTCCCTAATTTATCTCCTCACCCGTTGATTTTACACCAGCACATTCTAAACATGTCCATACACGTTCCATAAGAAGTGTAACAAGCTTTATACTCATGCAAACTTTCCGTAACAACATCACAGAGGATCCGAGTATCCTCTCGCCTCTGTTTTTCCTCACTCGAAAATACAGTCAATTCTAATCGAAGCAAGCAACCATAAAACGCCTATTAAGCTCAATCAAGTTATCCCAATCAATATCGTCCATTAAGTCTCTCTCAAACACCTCCAAAACTTGATCCAAAGTTGTGTTCCTCCGCTGCTACTATTTCCCGCCAAAACTGATTTTTGAAACGATGAAGATGGTGTCCCCCTAACCAAACTGGGGGTGCGAATAGCAGGTGCCCGACTGAGGTGCCCCTTATCCTACATTGAGAGTCCGAATAACACATGTCCTCCGGGGTGCCTTTTAACACTTTTTCGAGCCGAATTTTCCAAAAATATTTATTCCTCAAAAATACTTACACACTCATAAAACACCATAATAAGTACAAAATCGAGTGCCAACAATATATAGTATTGTTATCAAATTAGACACAAAAATGTGTCTATCAAATACCCCCAAACTTATTATTTGTTAGTCCTCGAGCAAAATTATTCTAGAAAATGACTACACTTAGCACGTGCAGCAAGCCGTTAAACCGCTAGGTGTCCCTAGCGGCGGAGTGATGTCTCCGGAGGGTTTGCCAGAGGTGTACCCACAAAACCTTTACTCCAGACCCTAGCTATCTACGCAGAACCTTGGAAGGCAATAAAGAATCTCCTTGGTTGGCATACTTATTGACTACAGGAGGAAGTACCCTAATGCGAAATTCCAATTGTTGTACACGAGTTTGCACTCAAGCATACTAAAATTCATGTAAAGTGACATAGCTCTACTCAGATAGTTTCTGGACATCATAAACCGGAGTCAACCAATCACATGGATAGATTAAGAAGATGGATGTAGAGAAAAAAACGTAGATGATGTTGACTAAGGTGAACCTATCCTAATGGACTGAGATACCGGTCTGACTAATATCAACACAGCTGGCATATACAAGGGAACCAACGGGTGATAATCCTAACTCTAGGTCAACACAACTGGCATATACAAGGGCTCCAGTGGTCGACTTTATTGAATTTATTCTGGTTGGTCTAATGGTCTGGTCTCTTTTTTTTTTTTTTTTTTTTTTTTTTTTTTTTTTTTTTTGTATCTCAATCACCACCCTAGCAATGGTAAAAAAAAAAAAAGTGATCAGGATTCTTTCGATGTTTCCATCACGGGATATGGCGAAACTACCATGTTTTTAATTCTAACACCTGAGCTCTGTGCTTTTATGAATAGACTCTTTAGATGTTTCCATCTAATCAGATTGGTTCCTCAACTCCTACAACCAAGATGTTCCCATCCACTTAGATTGGTTAGTGCCAACCTTAATAATAAACATAAATTTCTAGACTCTGGAGTTGATACTGCAACTAAAAAGTTTCTCCCATACCCCCAAACTTAAATCTAACATTGTCCTCAATGTTCTAAAGATAAAATTAAAAACATGAACAAGGAGAAACAGTTACCACTAGAAGGAAATGAGGAAAAATATTACCGTGTTGCATGAGCAAGGGATACCTCCCAAGGAGTGCTAAGTTTAAAGTCTTCAACCAGACATCAAATACCTCAAAAAGGATCTTCACCTTCCAAAGTCATACACCAATAGCCGAAATAGTTGTGGGTCCATAAGACCAAATAGAGCGAACACCAATATCAGGAGACTGCACTGGTTCAGAAAAATGAATAGAAGGAGCACATTCTCATCTAAAGTATCTGTCATGACAACTGGGTTTATCTGGGGCGTGTTATTGAACTTATATGTGTGTCTCGATAAATAGGTTCATCCGAAAAATGGGTCTCTAATACATGGGTTACCTCCTGGACAGTATCAGGAGGATCGGGTTGCTGAGTCTGAATAGACTCGAGTAATATCTCAGACGTACATGGCTCGAGTCCCAAGTTAGAGACTCTAATTAGGGATACATGACAATCACAAGAACCATCACTACCCCCAAACTTATGGTTTTCAATACTCACAGACAAACCTCTAACTATTGCTTGAACTTCCGGATCTTCAGAGTCCTTAAAATAGTCAAGAGATTCTTCTAGTTCTCTACCCCCAAACTTAGGGTCATCATTATTCTCAGAAAGACCTAACACTATTTCCTGGATTTGTGGGTCCGTAGAGTCTTTAAAATACTCAAGGGCTTCTTCTAAAGATTGATCACACATCTGGTCTAAGATAATGGTTTCCTCAAATTCATCTAAAGAATCTCCCATTAAAGTGTCATGCCAATTATCCTGAACTAAAGTGCTAATCATATTCACTTCTTCTAAATCATCATTCTCAGAAGGTTGTATGGTAACATTAAATACATTTAGTTCAATGGTCATATTACCAAAGGATATGTTCATAAGCCCGGTCCTACAATTGATGACAGCGTTAGCTGTGGCTAAAAATGGGCGACCTAGAATCACCGGGATTTGAGCACTTGGGTCCTGAACGGGTCGGGTGTCTAGAACAACAAAATTTATTGGATAAATAAACTTATCAACCTCAATCAGAACATCCTCGATGACACCACGAGGGACTTTGACAGACCTATCAGCTAATTGTAGTGTCATTTTAGTCGGTTTCAACTTACCAAGACCTAGCTGGGTGTATACATGATATGGGAGTAAGTTAACACTAGCTCCTAAGTCAATTAATACCTTATCGACCATGTGATTACCAATTGCACAAGATATGGTGGGGAATCCAGGGTCCTTATACTTAGGGGGTGTTTGGTTCAGAAGAATAGAACTTACTTGACCAGCTAAAAAGGCTTTCTTTTGGACATTAAGCTTACGCTTTCGTGTACAAAGATCTTTAAGGAACTTGGCATAAGCAGGCATCTGCCTAATTGATTCTAACAAAGGAATGTTAATGTTCACTTGCTTAAATGTTTCCATTATGTCGTTGAAAGTCGACTCCTTATTTGTTGGGGCTAATAACTGTGGGAATAGGGCTCTGGGAACAAAACCGAGCTCAACAGGAATTTCTTGGGAGTCCTTAGAGGTTGTTTCAGTTTCCTCAGCTACGGGTTCCTCTTGGGAAGTAGAAGGTAAAACTACAGTATGTCCACTAGGCATGGCTACCTTATTGTATACCGTTTTACCACTCCTAAGGATTGTTATTGAATTCACATGATGGGATGGTCTTTCACCTACTTGATGAACTCCTCTAGGATTGGGCTGAGTTTGACTAGGACACTTACCTTTTTCCCTCAGAGACTCATTTATCTGACTAACCTGGGTTTTCAACTCGGAAATAGCCTAAGAGTTAGCATAACCTATACTCTTACTTTCTTCTATCCCTTGCGCAACCATTTGGTTGATCTTTTCAGAGCTTTTAATAAACGAGGCGAGAGTCTCTTCTAAACTTGTGATCTTTTTATCCGAAGGGTTCTGAAACTGGGGTCGACCTGAAGAGTTCTCAGCATAACCAAAACCTAGGGGAGGCTGAGAATTACTATACTGGCCTTGATTCTGGCCCTTAGACCAAGAAAAATTAGGATGGTTTCTCCAACCAGGATTGTAGGTCTATGAGTATGGGTCAAACTTCTGATGGTTCTCAAACCTAGCATTGTTATAGACAACATGAGCTTGATCTTCACTAACATGGCCTTCCCAAAATGAGTTATCGGTCTCTATTCCACAACTAAAGACTTGAGAGGTTCTATTAGGTTCAACAAGGGACCTATTTTTAGACTGACCCATTTCCAAAGCTTCTAACCTTCTAGACAAAGAAGCAAACTTAGCATTTGACGTAAAACTCGTATCTACCATATTGGTGCTACTTCTATTAACAAGGAGTCTTTTAGGGGGTTCAACACAATACTCCCACTATTGGGATTTCTCAGCAACAACTTCTAAGAAGGTAAAGGCATCCTCAGCACTTTTACTAGTGAACTCACCAGCGCACATAGACTCGACCATGGCTTTGGTCGAATAATCTAACTCATAAATAATCTCTACGAGTTTCATCTTATCAAATCCATGGTGAGGACACTTTGGATATGAGATCATTGAATCTCTCTAAAAACCTATAAAGAGACTCTCCATCTTGTTGCACACTGGAACTAATTTTCTGTCTAACAGCTGCAGTTTTATGTTTAGGGTAGAATTTCATATAGAAAGCAGCAATAAGTTTGTGCCATGTTTCAATGGATTCAAATGATAGGTTGTTTATCCAGGTCTTGGATTTATCTTTCAAGGAAAAGGGGAACATCTTAAGTTTCAAAACTTCATCAGTAAGGTCTTTTATTCTAATTGTCCCACAAATTTCCTCAAAGTCCCTAATATGAAAATAAGGGTTCTCTTCATCTTTTCCTAAGAATATAGGGATCATCTGAAGAAGACTAGGTTTTATCTCGAAATTAGCCGTATTGGCTGGCAATTTAATGCACGAAGCTCGGTTGGTCCTAGTTGGGAACATGTAATCTTTCAAAGTTTCCATCGCTGGCACAACTGAAGTACTAGGGGTACTTTCCTCACGAAGAGACAGATTCTCAAAACTGAAGTTTTCAAAAACGGGGCTCTCAAAAGAAGAGTCTTCGAGTTCCCCGCCTTCATAAGAAGAACTACTAGGTTTGTCACTAATCAAACGACCTAGAGTGTTTCTTTTCCAAGCCCGTTCTCTAATGACCTCGGGCATACACTAGAAAAACATAATAAAAAGAAAAAATCCTAAAAGGAAGGGAAGTTATATGCAAACACAAACAACGCTGACTCCACCACAGCAAACCTACTGATTTCTAGCAAACAAAAAGCATGATGGCTCCACTTAGATTGTTTCTAGACCAGCTTCTAATCTTTCGAAAAGGAATTCGTTACAATATGAGCAAACCCCTCTGGAATCAATCCGATTTAAAGTAAGTTGAATAGAGGCGAGGGAAGCTGCGTGGATCTTTGATACCCAAGGCCTCACCGCATTACAAGGCGGCGCAGTCACGCATTCAATTCACAGAAACCATCATGAACTTCGAAGTATGCTTAAAAGAGTAACCAATGTTTTTCGATTGACTTTCCTATTAAGCTCGTTACCCTATCGGTCTCGTTCTATTCAAAATTTTAGGCTTAGGTTCGCGTTTGGTTTCGTTTTCCTAAGGCGGGCAAGAAGAGAACGGTGATGAAATCCGAACCCTTATCTTGTATGGCCAGTCCTTGCCCTTTACTAGGAAATTAAAGCAGACGTTTTCAATTCCTCAGCATATATGCAAACGAAGGAATCTGAGAACTCGGCGACGGGGATTCGCGAGTGTTTCGACAAAATTACCTCCCGTTCCATACGGGGGATGAACCGTTGTAGTCGACTCGGGCCACGACTCCAATGTCGTGTACGAACCCGAGGGGCCGAGACGATATCGTAATCGTCGTCCTTCTCTGCACACAGTTTATATTTAAACTACCCTTCCGTATGGTTTAAAAATAAAAGAATGTCCAAGTCCAAAGTCCAAAAAGTAAAGTCCAAAATAAAAAGAAAATTACAACAATAGAGAATATCCTAATACAGTTTCTAAAAACTAAAAAAATAATAAAAACAAAATCTACTAAAATTTTCTCTCTTTTTTTTTTTTATTTTTTTTTTCTTCATTCTTTTCGCTTTGTCTTTTGACTCCAAATATTTAAGTGGTTGCCAAAAGCTTTGGCAACTCCTTTTTCTTCCGCTCCAAATTCCAAAAATCTGTAATGAAAAGACAAATACCCAAAAACGTAAAATAGAACAAAAAAACTAAAAGCAAAAACCTAAAAAAAAAAAAATTATCTAAAAACTCTAAACCTAAATACAAGTCCGTGTCGACAGCGCCAAAAATTGATGGTTATTTTCAATGATGTTGTAGTAATAGGTTCGTTCAAGACTTGTGAAAGCATATTTTTTTAGACTTAATTTTTGTAAATAAAAATAACAAGCTCAATTAAAAAGTTGTTGGGAAATTATGGAGATGCTGGGGCTAGGATTCCGCTATTTACCAATTCCAAAGTGATACTAATTACAATCATGCAATTTCACACGTTCAATTTGATTCTCAACTATTGGAAAAGTAGATTTTTTAGAAACAACAAATGTTAATCCAAAGCATGGGATATCAAAACCCTAGGTAGGCTAAGCATATTCCATCAATAGAAAATACAATTGTTTAACAAAAATCATAAAATCTATTTTCAATCTAGGCAAATAATCATAATTAAAAATTGTACAAATTAAATAATTAAGAATTACCACTTTTTCATTGGAAAGATAGCTTCCTCCATCGCCCCAAGGATGGGGTTTAGCCCATCATTGTGTAAACTTTCTCAAAGTATTGATTCATGCTCAAAATTGTTTACAAAGATGAAATGGAGAGAAAATGATTAAAACCGGGTGTTTGTAACGTTTATAAATGTTGCAAAACACTGTTACAAAGAACGATAACAAATATGCGTCACTGGCTCTGTAGTGGTACGACCCTAAAGGCTCTGTCGTTGACACTGTTGAAGAACGACGGTTTTTGGCTGTCTGTTCTTCGTGTTCTTCGTATTCCACAGGAGCAGAAAAATATTCTCTGCAACTCGATCAATCTCCTCTTTTAAGCTCTATATCCTCTTCCCAACTCTCCGTCCACTCTATATACTTCCCCAGCACTATATATAAACTCTCAGGACCAAGAATAATGTCTCATAACTCCACAAAATCTCCCATAACTCGACAACAGAGAAAATTATTCTCGGGAATATTTTCTTCCCTAATTTATCTCCTCACGCGTTGATTTTACACCAGCACATTCTAAACAGGTCCATACACGTTCCATAATAAGTGTAACAAGCTTTATACTCGTGCAAACTTTCCGTAACAACATCACAGAGCATCCGAGTATCCTCTCGCCTCTGTTTTTCCTCACTCGAAAATACAGTCAATTCTAATCGAAGCAAGCAACCATAAAACGGCTGTTAAGCTCAATCAAGTTATTTCAATCAATCTCGTCCATTAAGTCTCTCTCAAACACCTCCAAAACTCGATCCAAAGTTGTGTTCTTCCGCTGCTACTATTTCCCGCTAAAACTGATTTTTGAAACGATGAAGATGGTGTCCCCCTAACCAAACTGGGGGTGCGAATAGCAGGTGCCCGACTGAGGTGCCCCTTATCCTACATTGAGAGTCCGAATAACACATGTCCTCCGGGGTGCCTTTTAACACTTTTTCGAGCCGAATTTTCCAAAAATGTTTATTCCTCAAAAATACCTACACACTCATAAAACACCATAATAAGTACAAAATCGAGTGCCAACAATATATAGTATTGATATCAAATTAGACACAAAAATGTGTCTATCATGGAACAGTCACCAAAGGAAGTGATCTCTCAAGAAGAATTCTATTCCCAAGAGTTTGAGTCTTAATATGAGATGCACGAGCGACGCCTTTCTCAGCATTTCTTGTGCTAACCTCCATGAAATTTTGAAGATACGATCATCTCCTCTCTGCTCGATCACGGGAAGAAATAAGTGCAGTTGAGAATTTCGCGATCTTTACGAGCCTTAGCCAAATCGGATCTCAATTGAGAGATAGTAGATTGATGCAATTTCTCAGATGCTGCAAAAGAAATACAGAATTATAAATGGAGCGAAGCTTTCACACATCAAAGATTTAAAATAATAATCAACACAAGACAAGTAAATTGAGGCAGTCAGCTCCATGTGACTACCTTCCTTCTGTGAAATAAGATATTTAGCTAAAGCAAAACCACTATTCTTCATATTTTCCATGACCTTATCAAAATCATCACCAGCCAAAACCTTAAGGCGAGATTGAATCTTCTTCTCATCCAAAGAAAGCGAAGCCTTCTCTTTCATGAGGACATCATGGGATTCTTTTAACTGGATATGTTGTTCTTGAAGTTGGTTCATCTTTACGGTCAAATTTATCTTACTTTGAATAATCTTTTCATTCTGAGTGGTTAATGACTTGGTTGATTCATCATGTTGTTTCCTTAACGTGCGAAGAGATTGCTCTTGGTCATCACAAGTTTTATGGAGAATAAGATATTGATGCGAAAACATCGCTTCTTTCTTTATGAAAGATCGCTTCTCCATGGATAGACCTTGATTCTCATCTGACAAAGTTTGATGTCTCAAATCAGCGCTATACAACAATTTAGATAGACCGTGGAAAGAAATTTTGAAAGGGATTTTCTTTATCTAGTGGACGTACAAGATAACACCCATCACTTGCATTGAAAACAATAAATAAGTTTTGTTATTTTAAAAATAATGATTTTCACATTGGAAACAAGATTTATTGTTTTCAATTCAAGAAAAACCAATTTCTAGTAGAATATGAAAATGGAAAAGAAAAGTTTCCAATAACTTTGTTATTAAATTTTAACATATAGACAGATATACAAGTTAATAAAATTTCAGACTAATTTTGTAGAACTATTCTAGGCTGACCTGAATTTCCTACCATAATAAAATTTGAGAGGGGATCCAATGACCTCTAGTAGCTGTTAAATATTGGGATTATCAATGGTAAAAGTGGCCCCCCAACTCTCCCATTCACTCTCGCAACCAACTGCGGTCAACCTAGCGTTTTTGATTTTTTTAAAAGTCAACTTTTCTAATATTTTTAACTAGTTCCTCTAATTATTGTACTCCTTATGTCCCCAACATATAGGCGGAACATAAGTATTCTCTTAGAGCAAGGGCTGTGGAGTGAGGATCCTCATTCAATATGAATGAGCCTCACTCATTTTGGTCTAATTTGGTGCTGCTATGGGCACTAATTGAACCCACTTTCCCCCAAAATCATTCGTGCACTCACTGAAACGAGTGAGAGATGGAAAGTCTTCACTAGGTGGCTAAAAATCAGGCGTTTGGGAAAAAAATATAAGGAGCGGCTAAAGATATGCCTCCTAGAGATATTTTCATAGGTTCATTAATTTAAAATCTTTAAAGTGGGCCCTTTATAAATTTTAGTATTAAAATTGTTATAAACAGAAATTTATTAGGTAGATGCCCACTTTAGTGGGACCCCATTATTTGGGCACCAAGTATGTAAACTCTATAAATAGAGTCTCAACCCTTTGTAAACACACACATTTGAATAAGAATTTCTCTCTCTCTTCCCATGTACTTTGCGTTTTCTTCTCCTCTTATTCTATATCATAAGACGTTATCACGCACGTTGCTCTACCAATATAAGCAAAAGAAGATCATTTACAATCTATATTTAACTTTTTCTTTTTCTTTTTGTTTGATTTGATTTTTTCTACCTTATCAAAGGAATTTCTAACTAGGTTCTTCTTGGCTTATTCTAGGTATACGTCGTGAAGTAATTATCTAGACAAAAGGGTTGCAGCATCCTTCTGATCGCATGAATCAAAGTAATAACGATGACTTAATGGCGTTTGTGGTGTGTAAACCATATGCAATCCAAAAGATACCATCCTTGAAGAGATGACGCCATTATAAATAGTATCCTCTTGTTAACCCTTTTATATATTATTTCTTGTTTTAGACTTTGGTTAAATTTTGTTTTGGTAAGGCATGAATTTCTTTTAGTAAAAAAGAAAAAACAGACAACTATGTCTAACGTGTATCCATTCAGGGGAATAGTGGTATTTGAATACTCCACTATCAATATCAAGGGAGGATCTCTCTTTGCTGGTGCATGACACACGTATCATCGTGTATTTCTCTCTTGTGGATTTTATATACATCTTTTCAACTACGGAAATACGATTATGGTCATCCTCAATTTTTTTGGTGCCCTTAAAATCCATTGGTTAATTCTTATATAAGATATGGTCTATACTAATGGGACATGACTGATTATATAAGTTGATTTTTTTTCCCCTTCTCTAAAAGACCATTGATAGATGGTTTACAGTTTCTATTCCCCTAATGAAACTGTAATCACCAAATAAAAAATTGGTATTATCGCTATTTAATTACCCCTTCACGGTAATTATTCACATGCATGGTTGAAAAACCTACGTCCAATTTAATTGGTATCTTCGTTCATTAGACGAAGATCATGTGATTAATGGTTTCTATTTTTCTACTTACTTTTGTAAGAAACCATCCATCAGTTGATTATGCGATATTGAAAACGATAATATTTTTTTTTAATTTGTCGATACAATTTTGTTAATTGTAAAAACCAATTGATGTTGGTTTTTCCCCATCAAATATGGTTTCTATTTTTCCTTTTACAAGAAACCATCTGTTAACCACAAAGTGGATTTTACCAATGCGATGGATCAAATGACAATATTTTTTTATATTTTGTCAATTGAATTTTGGTAAATTGTACAAACCAATTGATATTGGTTTTTCCCCATTTTTTTTTATATAGGGATGTAAAAATTGGCATTCCAAGAACTTTTAGCCACTTTTGGTTTTTGATTTCTATTCCACCGAGAGAAATCTTCATCAACCAAATACCAATAAAACGAGGAATTGTTGCATTCTTGTTGGATATTTTTGCAATTTTAATTTTCTTCGTGGTAATTATCTCCAATATCATTAGTCCTTGTAGTGACTATATATATTGATCTTGATTGATTTTTTTTTTTTTTTTGATAAATAGAGTGTCCAATAACTCCAATCTAAACCATTATCTCGTTGGCCCTCGAGGTCACGAAATTGGATATTTTATTTCCATATTTTGCTTGTAACCAATAAAATCCATGGTTGATTTTTAATTTGTATGAACTACAATTTTTTGGACATTTTTTTGTGGCTTTTGAAGTCAATATATCCTATCCAACGTGGTTTTCTTAAAATCCAGAAATCATCATAAGTATATGCCTCGAATTAATCGGATAATACTTTATAAAACTTGTATATGAATGAAAATATTTACGCTATAATTAAGGAGAGATTATGTAGTACCGGACGTTGGTTTTCATTAACTTAAAAGTTATATAAATATCTCTCCCATCACAATCAATTTGATTTAGGCTGTCATTATATGATTGGCGTGAAATTTCTCATTTTGCTTTTATATAAGCTTTTTCCTCTTAAGAGGAAATCCAGTCACATCTAGAAGATAAGTAGTGTTCTATAAGAGGCTACAGGTAATGCTCCAATTGAGTGTACCGAATTTACATTCTCGATTATAATATCTTCTCACTTGAATATGAGGAGATTATAATGCCATGGGCGCTGGTACCAATATTGATTGAATTTTTTTCAAGATATGCATACATTTGAGAATTATGTGGGATCATAATAAGCTAATATGATTGTCTATTATTCACAGTAGCTACTAAAATAATAAAAATGGTGGTTGTTAACCCCTCTGCAGAGGAATATCGACATATGTGATTGGTTGGCATACAAACCAAATTAAGTTGGATTAGTTTCTCAATTAACGCAATTTTTGGATCCAAAACTTAACACTTTAAAAATGCCAAACCTATTAATTACAGGCTAGTGTAGTCATAACGCATTATACGAGAAATTTTTCGTTGTAAATACGATTTTAAGGGTTTCATTTTTTTTTCTCAGACCCTAGGATTGATTCATTATTTGTTCTCTTTATACAATGCACTTGGCGTGGTAGTCTTTGAAGGACTCATATTGCATTGACACACGAAATGTGGTCGACAAACATATTGAATTTGTAATCTTTTGAGGATTCAAATTTTATTCATGCAGCCACCTTATCTGCTTACATAAGGTTTAACAATTCTTTATGTGTTTTTAGAAATTTGGTACATAACCAAAAATCCGGATTAATTAGTTGATGATTTCAACGTTATAGGTCTCTTGAGGAGTCCTTAAAAACACAAAAATCCACGTTTTAGCAGCATGAATTCTATTTATTTATTTTTTCTTTCTCAAAACTGCAGTTGGAATTATGCTAGCTTAAACTCGTCTTTGAAATAGACTAGAGTTATTATTTTGATGCTTTTCTTATATAAAACTCATATAGTTGGGTTAGCATCCATATTTATGTCAAAAGTTGTACTCTTTTCCCTTTATTTCAGGTTTTATCCCATGTGGTTTTTCCTGACAAGGTTTTAACGAGGCAACATCTCGTTGACGTTTGATTTTCTTTCAAAAATGTTGATATTTGTGCTCTTTTTCCTTCGCCAAATTTTTTCCCACTGGGTTTTATTGGAAAGGTTTTAGTGAGGCAATTTATTCAACATGGTGGTCATCCAAGGGGGAGTTGTATAATTTTTGTTATTTGGTGGATTCCCACCATTAACTAGGTCATTCTGTTTTGTTAGACCACATCAACATAAGAACCCTTAGGAATTTGGATATCATTTTGATCCATATATGATATGATCACAAACTTTACTCACCTATGGTACTATAACTGCATATTGGCACTTTGTTGAAGAAACTACATCAACAACTCTTGCAAATCATCTCTGAGAAGCTAGGAATCCAAGAAGCAAGTCCTCAATGTACTTAAAGAAGCGTGAAGACTCGAGAACACTACCATTATAAGACTAACAACACAAAAGAAGACTTCATCAACTTGGAAATTTCTCACAAAATCATTGCTATCTCCATCATTCAAGATATTGGTTTATCGAAATTGGGAAATCTCAACTCGAAGATTTGCAAGCCAAGACTTAACTGGAGTACTTATCAGGGGGAGTATCAAACTAGAAGGTATTTTACTTGACCATCATGTTGTACTCTTTTTCCTTCATCAAGGTTTTTCCCACGGGTTTTCCTTGTCAAGGTTTTAATGAGGAAACACATTCATGTCCAAATGTTCTAAGTTTTCTCACAATTGTACTCTTTTCCCTTAGATCAGGTTTTGTCCTTTTGGATTTTCCTGACAAAGGTTTTAACGAGGCAATTGCTTAGATACAATGGTCATCTAGGGGGAGTGTTATAAACAGAAGTTTATTAGGTAGATGCCCACTTTAGTGGGACCCCATTACTTGGGCACCAAGTATGTAAACTCTATAAATAGAGTCTCAAACCTTTGTAAACACACACATATGAATAAGAATTTCTCTCTCTCTTCCCCTCTACTTTGCGTTTTCTTCTCCTCTTATTCTATATCACAAGAAAAATAACCTAAAAAATAGGTGAAAATTGATATTTAGCCGCTTGTGTGTATTTAACAAATAAAAAAAAAGAAAAAAACCGGCTGATTTTCAGCCGTTTAGTCTTTAGTTTTTTTCCCCACGGCCACCACATCACTCTTTCACCTCATGTCTCACTTGTTTGGGCAGTGATTGAGTGTTAAAAACACTCATTCCATATCCCTTGCTCTTAGAACAATATTCCTTCCGTTTTTTAAAAAAATAAATAAACTTTCATTTTTTTCGTTTTAGCCTAAAGATATGCCAAATTGGAAAAATGATAGTATTTCTTTTTTAAAAACGGAGGTATTAAAAAGTTTAGTTTTCATAAATTTTCTTTTAATTTTCTAATTTACCCTCTTCTTTACCCAATACAAATATTATACTCCCTCCGTTTCTGGAAAAGAGATACTTTCACTTTTTCAATTTGGCCTATTTTTAGGCTAAAATGAAAAAGTGAAAGTATCTCTTTTCCAAAAACAGGGGGAGTATATTAATAAGTTTATATAAATCTCGAACTCACATTTAACTAAATTGTATGATAACCATGTATTATAAATAGGGTCGTATGAGGAAAAAACATCCTTGAAATTGGAACTCCACCTATCTAATGTGAGTACAAAATTTGTAAACTCCGCCTTTATAATAGGGACAGAGGGAGTAGAAACTTTCAATTAATCCTTGTATAAAAAATAGTGTCTCAGTTTGGTCTTGTTGACTTGGTCCAATTGCTATAAGGTATTTTTAAAAAAATATGTTTTCAGTTTGGTCCAAAAAAACTATTGTTTGATCCTTAGATGCATGTTACCTTTTTTTTTTTAAAAAAAAGAAAGAAAGAAAGATTTCATAGATTATTGATCTTGTTGTACATATAGTTTCTCTTTTATAAGAGAGTCCAGCCACTCTGGTGCTTCATTTTCCCAACAAGTTTTTGATGTCATAATAACTGCATCTTTACCTAATAAAGAAGGCTATTATTGGGGCGTCACACTCCATTGTGAGGGGCTTCACTTGGATATTTGGTGACCAAAAATCTGGTTAAGGGATATTTTGATTCCATAGCAATTTGTCAAAATTACCCTTCAATTAAAACTACTAAAAATAGATGAGGAAAAAGCAAACTGATCCTAGTGATGGTAATCAACAACTCAATCAACCTCAACTCATTCCACCGATTCAATCAATTGAAGAATCATGTTTTCAAACTCCTCAACAACAACCCATGGTGTATGTAAGGAAATAATCAAACAAACCCATCTTTTGTACCGTTTTGTGCTTAAATCGAAGTAAAATTAGGATTTTATTTTACTTTCTGCTAGTGTTACGCCCGGTTCGGTATTAGATTTTTCAATCGTAATTTAGTTTTTGAAGAACTTACGCCTAGGTTTAGTTCAATTCAAGCGTAAAATTTGATTTGCATGTCGTTTACGTCTAGGTTTAGTTGATTTCCAGGTGTAATTCCAATTTACGCCTAGGTTTAGTTGATTTCCAGGCGTAATTCCAATTTTACGCCTAGGTTTAGTTAGTTGTTTTCCAGGCGTAATTCCAATTTTACGCCTAGGTTTAGTTAGTTGTTTTCCAGGCGTAATTCCAATTTTACGCCTAGGTTTAGTTAGTTGTTTTCCAGGCGTAATTATAATTTTACGCCCAGGTTCAGTTGATTTCAGGCGTAATTCCAATTTTACGCCTAGGTTTAGTTAGTTGTTTTCCAGGCGTAATCATAATTGAACTAAAGCCAAACAAGGGTCGTTTAGTCATTACACAATTATTTGAGATAAGGGATTTTTGAAATTACTTATGGGTGACCCAGTTTTGTCCTATTAGGTGACGCCCCTCTAATGGAATGTGACGCCTCAATAATATCCTTCCTAATAAATTTGTTGCGCAGTTTGTTTCTCTAGGTACGTAAGTAACCACCCATTTATTAAAATATCCAAGACATTCAAGACAATCCCTAATGATTGAGTTGTTCTTCCATCTAATTGCTCTCACATTTCCATTTAAAGCATTAATAACATTGATGCAATCTCCTTCAATGTGCACACTAGTGACTTGTTTCCTCCTTGCCATTTATATTGCCTAAAGTGTTGCTAATGCTTCAGCATCCTCAGCATCCTCTGCTACTCTTGGAAAGCCCAAGATCCTTGGAAGGTACGTGCATCATTAATCATAATTAGTGCTCCACCCATGCATTTTCTATCTTTACAAAAAGAAGAATCAAAATTAAACTTAGTGTAGCCCTCTAATGGGGTATGCCATTGAAATGCTTCTCTCTCCCTAACCACCAGACTTCCTTTTGAAATGGTTTTTGCAATATTATTATTCCAATAATGGATTTTCTGCTTGGTTAAATGCACAATTTTACTCACATGCAATTGCACATCATCAAAAACTACAACACATCTCATTTTCCATATTTGCCATAGAGTATGGGTAATTGTTATCAACACAGATTGGTTAATAATCAAACTATTATTCGTGCCATTAAACCAACTAAGAATCGAATCTAGCAAACTAGTACCAGTTACCGGTGTACTGTCAATATCATTCCAAACATGCTTAGCCACATCACGCTCTAAGAAAAGATGATCCACCGTTTCTACATCTTTATCACATAAAGGGCACTTAGTGTCACTATTTGCAATATGTCTAGCGAACATGCATCTAACAGGGAGACAACCATGCACACAATTCCACAGAAAATGCAAACTTTTTGGTGGTAGTGACAACTTCCAGAAATGGGCCCATAGGAAATCAGGATGGCCATCAGATAAAGAATGATAATTACTTGCAACATCAACAACTTTATAAGCACTCATAATAGAAAAAATTCCATTATCAGTTGTTTTCCATATCAATTTGTCCTCCCCTCTCACAGGGTTCATAATCCTACAAGTCTCAGTCACAGTATTGGAATCAAACAAAGCATTCAAAACTTCTAAATTCAATCTATTACTATTGGGATGCATTAGTTGGTCAACAACTCTCATATTACTAGAAGCAAATCTAGAATCAAGAGGATGAGAAATACTCGTGACCTAAATATCCTTCCAAATATCTATTTTCTTACCATTACCCACCTCCCAACAGTAATGATGTCTAACAATTTCTAGTCCCTTGCATATCCCTTTTCAAACCCAACTACCGTTATCATTACTAATATGTAGTGGATTCTGGTCAAGAAAGTAGTTATGGCTTAAAATCTTGACCCATTCAGCATCAGGCTCGGTAAGCATTCTTCAGGCTAATTTATCCAGAAGAGCACTATTAAGCTATGTTGTTTTCTTAATATTTGGTCCACCTAGAGCTTTAGATTTTGCTACGAAATCTCGTTTCTCAACAAACAAACCTTTTTCTCCTTGTTTCTTATTCCACCAAAAATTCCTTTTTATACAGTTTGTACCGTGTATAAAATACACGGAAAGCCCGTAATCAAGCCGGCCCGTCTAACCCGTTCAAAGAAGATTCCGGAAGTTTCCAGAAGTCTTGTTGCCCAAGTTGCTTGCACATCAAGTTTACATCAGAATTAGGGTTACATAACACTATAAATACGTGTATCCTAAACCCTAAGAGGATATGGAATTCTAGGTTAGCTAACCATACAATTGTAAACCACATATGAATACAATTTCTCCCCTATGGGATTCCACCGTGGATGTAGGCACAACTTGCCGAACCACGTTAAATCTTTGTCTCTTCTCTTTATCTTTTATAGTTTCTAGCCCTAATTTTCAATAATCGTCATCAAATCATCGTGTTTACTGCCTAGAATTTATTTTGGGTATAAAAATTGGCGCCGACTAAGGGGATTCGTGTAAAACGATCGTGTTTTTCCATTGAGATGGGTGCGGCAAAAACCTCAAAATTCGTGCACGAATTTCCATGCAAATATCAGCAAAAAGAAAAACAAAAAAATAATATTAGGGTTCACAACGAAACCGTTACGAAGGGGTTGAAGAAACCGTTACGAAATTTTAAGAAAAGCGTGGCGAAATAGTAGCAGACAACTTTACAAAAGAGTAATAGGAATAGGTGTTGCAGAAAGCGTTGTCAAAGCATCACTCCTGTAAAAGCACATAGGTCCAACCTCCAATACGGGCTCCAGATCCACCAAATTGGATACGTTAGATTCAGCAGATCTGATCCGTAAGATCTGTCCAGCCTAAGACCCAGCAGACTCGGTTCAGCCAACTGGTTTGATTCAGTTCTAACCGGTCCGTAGCAGGTCCAACTCGGTCGAGATGGTTCGGTATAACCAGTTGCCAAATCAGCAGTCACGTCAGCAACATGCGTCCATTCATCAATACCATGTCAGCAACATTCGTCCAGTCATCAATATGCCACGTCAACATCGACTGCTACGTCATCAATACGACAGTTTCTGAAACGAGCTAATTGGGAGACTGCCACGTCCAAGACACCTCTATGTCAAATCCCGGAACGCCACGTCGCCTCTTTTCTTGCCATGTTAGCAAACTGTGTACAATCAACACTATCACGTATGCAACAATACGCACACTTCGTTCGAATCTTGTTTCGTCAATAACTTCTTCGTTTTAAGGCCGAATTGAGTGATTTTTGGCTCGTTGGAATCGTCTTTCAATTCCATACAGAATGGAAGCAAATATTCCAGTGTTCGAAAAAAAATTGTATGCACTTGGGGCAGCAAAATGATCGAGTTCGAGATTCGTGGATAGCGATATGAACGAGTTTGAGATGAAGATTACTTAGGCCCTTCAATATTTAGCCTTGCATCACTTCGCAAGCACCTAAAGCCTCACCTTGCACGTAAGCACTTAAATATCGCTTTTATCGCAAGCATAAAATCTCGTCTTGCACGCGAGTATGAAAGACTTGCACCTTGGCAAGCATAAAGTTTCGTCTCGACCACAATCCCAATGCCCGATATTGATCCAAAACCTCGTACTCAACACAAGCAATATATCCAGCCTGCCCGAGCAGCGAGCGCTACAGCCTTGTTACGTTGCGAGCAAAAAGCCTTGCCCCAGCCGCAAGCACACTATATTCTACTCAAGTCTCGACTAGCACGTGAGCAAATTTTTTGCAGGTAATTACAGTTGGGGGCGTCTTGGTAATATCCCTACTCACGCATGGGGGTGAGTTACGTCATCAACGGTCGACGAAGGAGGAAAGACAAACTTCTTAACTCCCAACAAGTTGGAGGTTAAGAGGGGGCGATGTTTATACCGTGTATAAAATACACGGAAAGCCCATAATCAAGCCGGCATATGATGAGTGCCAAATAGTGCATATTTATACACCTTTTTATTGGCATTTTACTCATCTTTTGTGCTTAGAAATCAGATATTATTCCAAATTTTGTGTTTTCTTTGTTTTCAAGAATAAATATTTCTATTAATTAATTTTGTGTTTTTAGGTAAGAAATAAAGTTCGGAGAATCTGAGGAGCCAAAAGAGCTGAAAGCCAAAGCCCGCGCGCATCAGTTGCAACCCAACTTACAAGACATGGGCTTGAGCTAGCCATGACCCGAATCCGAGCCCGTCTCTTCCGAGCCGTTAGATCTTCATCCTTCTGCATCCAACGCTCATCGCACTCCTATACATCATCTCTTGATACTCCGCTCAACACCGAAACATCCCATTCACCCTGAGCCGTTCAGATCTCCCTCAGCTAAATCCAACGCTCGCTCCGCCTTCCTCATCAAACTTCGATGCCTCCGCTCCACAGCAAAACTCGCCTACACCTATACCCCCATCGACCTAACCATTTCTCCTCCATCTTCTCTTTCTTCTTCTCTCGAGCAACCCTCCGCAAATCCCTTACCTTCTTCTTCTCCTCCCATACCATTGCAGTCACCACATCCATCACCTCCCACACACAACAACCATCCCCGCAACAGCCGCACCACCTTCTCCACATCTCTAGCTCTAGTTTTCTCTCTCGTAGCTTCTCCCCAACCCTAGAAGCTAACTTAGAGAAACTAAGAGCTAGGGTTTCACCAACTATGGACGTATGGAGCTCTGAGACAAATTGACAATAGGAGAGTACGATTCATAGGATATGGGCGGTATGGGTTTGCTTTTAATTTGTATTTTGAAGAAAATTAGGGTTTAGAATTGCATGTATAAATAGAAGTGAGTAGAGTGTGTTAGAGTTTATGCCTGGGCTAGCCAGAGCACCATTGTAGTTTAAATTATCTTAATTATGTTTTAATTCTATCATCCAGGGTGTTTGATGAAACCCCTGTTCCTATGTTGAGTAACTCATATCAAAATTTGTGTCTTGTTATGCTTAATTGAGATGAGTAATTGTATGTGTGAATCTAACAAACTTGTGATAGTTTGTACTGTAAGAAGACAAGCTATGCTAGGAGTAAGTTAGTGAAATCAGTTGAATTACCTTAGGAGTAATTATTTAGCCAACAAACCAAATGAGCTTGTGATAGTTTGTGCTGTGAAAAGACAAGCTATACTAGGAGTGAGTTAGGATAAGTTTGCTAAAGAATTCCTCCACCTGAGGCCTTCAAAGGGAGGCATAAGACATGAATGGAGTGTGTTTTGCCTTAGCATAGGATTAAGAGGTGGATTCACCACCCTGGTGCTTTCCACATTATTACAATCCATTTTGTTACCTTAGTTAACTGTCACTACAACTCAGTCGCATCGACAAACCCTGAATTGTGTCACTTACTTCATAGAAATCAGTTTAAGCCAAGCCTTAGATCACACACAGCACCACAAGTCTCTGTGGTTCGACCCGTATTTGCCCTGTCTTACAAACTAGACACCGTGCACTTGCGGTTATCACAAGTAGGCTAAAATCAGACCATCGTCCCAGCCTACCAGCCCATCTAGCCCGTTCAAAGAAGATTCCGGAAGTTTCCAGAAATCTTGTTGCCCAAGTTACTTGCACATCAAGTTTACATCAGAATTAGGGTTACATAACACTATAAATACGTGTATACTAAACCCTAAGAGGATATGGAATTCTAGGTTAGATAACCATACATTTGTAAACCACATATGAATACAATTTCTCCCGTATGGGATTCCACCGTGGATGTAGGCACAACTTGTCGAACCACGTTAAATCTTTGTCTCTTATCTTTATCTTTTATAGTTTCTAGCCCTAATTTTCAATAATCATCATCAAATCATCGTGTTTAGTGCCTAGAATTTATTTTGGGTACAAACATAGACCATCTACTTTGTCCGTGAGTTTTTTTAGGCATAAGGAAATCAACTAAGTGGTGTCAAGCTAATGAACCTAGAACAAACTGAACAATTACAGTTCTAGTAGGTTGGTTCATATTTTTACTTTTCCAACTAGCTAGTCTTTCTTGAAACTTCTTTGGTAAATTACCAAAAGTTTCCATTTTGTTTTATTGGATTAGGATAGGAACCCCTAAGTACTTATCCTTAAGGCCTAGTGTCTTAATGTTGAGGATAGTAGCAATCTGATTTTTAACATGATTATCCATCGTGGGACTAAAGACCATACCTGATTTTTCCAGATTGATAGATTGAGCACTATACTTAATGCAATCTTTGATGATACTATCCAACTCCCTTGCTCATTGCATATTGGCTCTAGAAAAAATCATACAGTCATCTGCAAAAATAGATGACTAATAGTTGGACTATTTGGAGTGACTTTAATTCCTTGTAGCAATCTGTCATCTTCAGATTTAATCAATAGTCTAGATAAACAGTCTATCACAATGATGAATAGATAAGGGGACAAGGGGTATCCCTTTCTAAGACCGCTTGTAGGGTAAAAGACATCTCCTGGTGATCCATTAAGAAGGGCGGAAGCAGAGACAGTGGAAATATATTAAGCAATCATAGCACACCACTCCTCACGAAAACCCAATTTCCTAAGAATATCAGGAAAAAAACCTCTCTCTAAATCCAAAGCCTTTTTCCAGTAGAAAGTACCGGGTCGGCTAGAGATTATCTCATAAAAGTATGACATAGTTTTTACGCCGGCTTATCAAGCCTTGCACAACTCGCACTACGGCAGGAAAACAAAAAACCTCTCTCTATCCTGTCAAAATCTTTTGACATATCTAGTTTAATTGCCATTAGTTATTTTTTTCTTTACAATTCCTCATAGTTTGCACAAGTTCATGTGCAATGACAATATTATCAATAATATGCCTAGAAGTTAAAAAAGCATCTTGTTATGGGCTAATAAATTTATCCATAACCAACTTAAGTCTGTTAGCTAGGAGTTTACTAATAATCTTACGTAGAAATCCTTCTCCGGAATCAACTTGAACTCTAATCACATTTCATTAATTCAAGGTTCATAATATCTAAATTATTGCTATCACAGATTCACAGTACTGCTGAAATACACAGATGATAAACACAATCATAATTCACAGAACATAACAAACTTTTATTAGGTAAAGAAAGTTTACCTTAAATCAAATTCCTGAATAAACCGTTGAATATTCCACGTGCCAGATCCACTTTATTATAAATACAAATTTTAATATTCGGATCGTTCGTTTTCTCCATTTTTATACCTCCAGTCCAGACTGAAAACGATCCAAACCTTTTTAAGGCATAAAAATGAAGATTCCAAGAGAAAATGGGAATTCATACGAAATTGAACACAACAAAGTAAATAAAGTTATAAAGATGATAAAAAGTATTTAGTTATGTTAAAGTAGCTTAATTGCGTTAAGACTACGTGAATTTGAATCATCTACAAGATCAGATTCATACACAAATCTGAGTTCTAGTGAATTTAAGTTAGGAACTTGAGGTCGTTTTGTAATGAAAGAGATCATGAAATGAACTGAGAAACTTTAGTACCAGCATGGTTAAACCCTCGAAGTAAGCAAGCGAGTGTGGTGACCATAAATAATTTCGACTGAGATTTATCTTAGTCCATAAGTATCAATCTAATGAGATGGAAAAATAGAAAGTCAGAAAAGAAGGCATACCTGACTAGAAAATAACGAATTCGGAACAGTAACAGGAAACTTCTCTGCGTTCAATAATTGTGTAGTAATCAGTCCCATTTCGATCACTTGACCTTCTATGGACCCAGCCTGCAAAACATTTAATTAGGGAAAATTCCATAGGAAAATCTTTAAAGCAGGATTTACATAATGATGATATATATATACTATAATAACTAACAACTAATCCCTGTTAAAATTCCCGAGAGTTTTCAAAGTGATGGGATTGAAATCCTCGGAAAAAATGAAAAATCCCAAGGCAGAAGAATATGCCTGCCTCACTACTCGAACTCATTTTAAAGCATCAGAGAATATAGTTAATTAGATGTACTACACATGCAGATATATAAGTACTGAATACACAATGGCTGGATAATATTACATGCTTATGGCGCAGATTAAGTAAAACCTCCTTATTTACCCCTGGTCAATGAACGTCCTAGGTGATCATCGACTTAAAACATGTGTAGATTTTTCACATGGCCTTGAATATAATAGTGTGTCAGTTTTGGTCGTCTTAGTAACAAAAATATGCTGGACTTCCTTGAGAAAAATAAAGGAAGGGAAGTGCTTTGAACACAAAAAAACTTACAGGTGTTAGCAGAATGAGATATACTTGTCCATAGAAAACTAAATAAACCCTTGACCAACTCGAAATATGTATGTGTTTTCGAGGTAGTGCGAATATACGCTCATCTCATGGATACAGGACTATACATTCAGAGATGTAAATGTACCTTTATGGTATCACCCAGCGAGAAGGGTTTTGAAAAATGCATAGACAATCTACTGAGCACATTTCCAAGAATGTCCTTGGCAGCAAAAGCAGTAGCCACTCCTACATTAAAGAATAAGAAAGGAACATAATAAATTGCAACAGAAATCCAAAATTTGCAAATAATTATAGCTTAATATTATCATTATTTAATTAGGTTGGCACATTATGCATTCTCTTACTCTCTATAGCTTGATTCCTTGTTTTTCCTCAATTGAGCTTATGAATCATCACTTTGAACCCTAACCACATTTCATCTTCAATGACCATCATCTATACTATGAACCTGAAAATAATTCTCAATTCCTTCTTCTCTCTAATCAAAGTCCAAAACATCGATTCACTTCTCAAACCACCAAACCCAGTCTTTGATATCTTCTCATCTATCACTAAATTGAACCTTAAATCAATTTCCAAACCCTAACTTCCTTTCTCTAATTTACCCTATCCTCTATAACCCGAGTTAATACAACTCCACCATCTTTTCCTTCTATTATTCAATCTAACAATCCCTCCTTCGATTTTGCACAAAGTCAATACTAACTGCAGAAACCCTAACTTTATTTCTTACTGATTCATCGTTCTTCAATCAATAATAACCCTAACCAAAACCAAATTCACAGCCTTAGTAACACCTTCCTGATCCATATACTTCTCCAAATTTTTTCTTAATTGAGTTGAACGATTTCTCAGTTCATGCTATTGAGAAGAAAAAAAAGCGAAGAACAACAAAAAAGAATAAGCTGAGAAGAAAAAAAATGAAGACAAATGAGTTTCTCTTCGAAGAGATAAGATGTAATAATGTGGAGTGGGAATAAAATCTAGGGTTTTATGATTGAGATGCATCTCGAGAATAGAATGAAGGGTAGAGATATGAGTTTAGGTTATACACGGTGTAGATGAAAAGCTAAGTAGCGCGCATGTGAATGACACACGCACATACTCCAGGTGTTACGACCTATGTGTGACCAAGCGTGTGACTTGCACGCCTATAAAAAATTTCGTAACAGTTTAGCCTTGTTACAAATTTTTCTAAATTTAGTAACGGTTGCACTGTTATTTAATTTTTCAGAATGCCATTTGTAACGGCTGCAAAGTCACATGCAATTACTGTATTACTAATCCAAGAATTTGGTGTAGTGTTACTTGGCCGATCGCTGCTCGTGGAGGAGGGATAGCCAATGATTGATATGCTAATTTGTTGGTTTGCTAGTGACGTAGCGGAAGCGTATGTTTTGGATCAAAGATCCGATAAAAGATAAAAACTAGTGTGAGATCAATAGATTCACAAAAGTGATAAGAAAATAAAGATAAAAATAAAAGATAAGTTTGATATTAATCAAATAATAATATTTGTTGTAGAATTGTATATCTTTACTATGCCTTCTTATATAGGCTTCAAGGATTCTAAATATAATTAGGACTAGAAAAGGAAATCAAACCAAACTAGGAAACACACTAAAACTAGGAAAGGAAATCCTAAATAAAGAAATATGATAGGAAGTTCTAAGAAGAACTATAATAGGAAATAGAGAACTTGTGAGTAGGATGTCCTACATCAGCCCCCTTTTGAAAAGAACTTCGACCTCGAGTTCCAAGTATAGAGAGACAAAATGTCCTTGCCAGGATCATAGGGTCGGAAACGCCTATGCAAGATTGTCATCGATCAAATTCCTCGGAGTTCAAGATGAAAAGGCAAACACCGCCGACGCGGGATAATAAGGACGAAATCGCCGACGAAGATCATTAGCTATCAAATACTTTGAGTTCGGTATAACAAAATAAACACCATCGCCACCAAGGTCATAAGGTTGAAAACGATGACGAAGATCTTCATGCCTACTTTCATCACTTTTCGAGTCTTTACTGCCATATGCTTTATATCTCAGGTCCACAACGCGATCTTTGTTAATGTGTTTAAGGGTACCACATTTGAAACAGCCTTTCCCCGTACTAGTTTGATGATTTTTATGCTTGAATTAAGACCATAGCTTAAAGGGTTATTTAACGGTTGGTACCCGGTAAATGACCAACACCTTAGTTTGGTACCTAACATTTCCAATATTAAGGGTTGGTACCTAGACCAACCGTTGACTGTCAAAATCAGAAGTTGACCAAACTATATTTTTATTTTATAAAAATTTTATTTTAAAAAATTGTATCTTACAAATATACCCCTAACTCTTATGTGTTTCCTAGGGGTGGGACTTGGGTTGGTTGGTCGGGTTGGAAGGCTTGGTCGAGGCAGACCCGAGGTAGAAATTATTTGCCCAGATTGCCCATGGAACCCGTGGAGGTGTTGCCCAAGTCCCGCCCAAGTTATATTCCTCGGGTTCCCCGGGTTCCTCGGGTTGACCCATGCTAATACTTTACAACATAAAAATTGTGTAGATAGAATGGGGTTAGTAAGTAGACTCATATATATATATACACACACGTATAAACCCTAATGACCTTAATTTAAGTCTTAAATTTATTTTTTATTAATGTGATAATAACAAAATTTAGTAATTATAAGATTTGATTATTGTATTTAGCTTAAATTTCCAAATAACTTATGATTATTGAAAATAATATAAATTTTTTTCATATTGAATTAAATGAGATAGATATGATTTATATTTTCATTATTAGGTTTGAAGATAATGGCCAAAATTGCTTTTAATAGATAATAATACCAATTATAAAAATAGTTTATATAATTATATTATAGTTCCTCGGGTTGGGTGGGTTGCTCGGGTTAGAAATATTTGTGCCCATGCTTGCCCAAGTTTAATTCGGGTTTATTAAAATTGTACCCGAGCTTGCCCAAACTTTTAAAATACATTGCCCATGCCCGCCCAACGTTCGGGTTGGGCATGGGTTGGGTGGGTTGACCCAACCCAAGTCCCACCCCTAGTGTTTCCCTTCTACAGTATAACTTCTTTAAAGTAATACTCGATAATATAATATTCTCTTTAATTAAAATAATAAAATTTCCTGGTCCCGACTCGGGCCCTTAGTGCTAAAATAATAAATTCGATAAAATCATAAAATGATACATTTCAAAAACTTCTCTAAAACATTTATAGGTCCAAATAATATATAAAATAATAATGCTACTATAAAAATAAAAAATTAATTTCATACATGTTAAATTTTCTGCAAATTTGATTCAATATTGATTTGATTTTCTTAAAAATTCAAATCAAGTTGTATTTCATCCCTAATAATTCGTTATGCACTCAAAACATTCGGAGTCACGTTTGTGTATTGCAAGAAGAAGTGTTGAAGTGTAACTTATACTTGGAGTGGTTCTATTTTTATTGCAATTAGTGAATAATATAATATCTCAACAAAATTAGTCGATTTTATATTTACGATCTATAATTATTATTCAACCTCCAAGCTAGTAATTATCCTATATAATAAGAATATATTATTTAACCATTAAATAATAATTTATTATATTATCGATAATATAATATTTCTTTAAAATAATAATTTTTCTTGGTCCCAAGCCTATTATTTTATAGAAGTTATACTGTATTTCATTTCGTGCTTTCACCCATCCCAAGACCCAACCTACCATCTTCACCCGCACCGTCACCGCCACTTATACCATCGCCGACACCAACTTAACCTAATCGATATATATTAAGTAGCCATTTTAATTAGTAATTGTAAGTTTGGTTTTCAGCCACGAACATACTTTCTCTATACAGTACAAAATTTTCATTTCTTTCGCATCACAAGAATAAATCTCCAACTAGCTCTATGTTATTTTCACGGTATTCAATCAAACATTTAATCATGCATTCATCTGGAATAAATACTCAGTAACGATTTAAGTATTCGATCTTAATTTTATCGAAAATTCTCTTTCGGATTTCCCTCTCTTACTTAGGGTTTTTTATTTTGGTATTTGATTTTTTCATAATCACGGAGAACAACAAGAATGGAAGAAGCAAAAACCAATGATCAAAACACTAATTTTGTAGTTGTGGAAACAGAAAACGAGTAATTAAAAAGTATTTAATCTCAGCTCAAATTTTCAACAACAACAACTTGCAGTCTTCTAGAACTCCTTTTACAAGTCTTGGTCAGATTTGATGCGAACCCTGCTCTGGCTCAAACTACACAGGAACAATTTTATTTTTAACGTGAATTTAGTTAGGTTATTGAATGCTGATTTGTGTATACATTTAGTTAGAGTTATGAAATTGATATTATTAATGTTAGAAATTATTGATTATGATTGGGTTGTGTTTGAATATGGTAAAGGAAAGAGCATATTTGATGTTAATGATGAATGGCATGTTTGTGATTATGGAAGTTCAGAAAATGGATGTTATGATTATCAGGATAAATTTATGTCGATGGTGAGGACGAAGAAGAAGCGGAGAAATTGATGGTTTTCACCGGGGTAAACTTGTAAACTCGATTTTATTTTTTAATAAAAATTATAGAAAATGAAATATATATTGGTCGAAGTCTGACTTTGACAGTCAACGGTTGGTCTAGGTACCAACCCTTAATATTTGAAATATTGGGTACCAAACTAAGGTGTTGGTCATTTTCCGGGTACCAATCGTTAAATAGCCCTAGCTTAAATAAACTCTGAACAAAGTCCACTTGTATACTCTGGTCATCAATCAGATACCTTAAGTTTGCCATAATAGCACAAGCATCTTTTCCAGGATCATATGATAGGAAACGATGACGAAGATCATCCTGTATTAGATTCTTCGCATCACTAGCTTGTAGAAACTTCTATAAGCAGGCACCAGTATACTCCGATAAGCTAGCATTAGAAATGTATATGTTGAGAAACATAATCTTATCAAATCCTTTCGAAGGAGAATCTTTCTGCCCATTTTCCAGGGATATCTTAGTGGTAAAGTCTCTTGCTAGAAATGAAGACACAATAGTCGATGTCGATTGCCCCACGAGGTAGTAATCCAACTCCTCTTGAGACCTTGAACCATATTTATACCGAAGACAAAGATAGAACCAATGTGCATAAAGATGCGCATCATCAGTAGAACCAGTTCCTTGTATGCAAGTTAGAAATCCCTAATCAATTTTCATTTCCCATATATCCATCTTACGATCGGCATCTCCAACCGTATAAACGAACCGATTGGGACACCGGATTTAGATTAGATAAAGACGCCCACCAAACAAAGATAGAAGCATACTTGGTTTTGGTCCACTTGAGAAATCTTTAATAATAACGTCTCCAGATCCTTATAAGACACGTTTAAGCAATTGGTTGCTTCTTGAATTAAACGATGGAGATTCTGATTCGCAACTCTCAACGCATCAAAGAGACAATCAGTTATGTCTTCCTTAACTCTGAAGAGTCGAGTCATATTTTGAAAGAGCAATCTAATCCCTTGTGAAGAAAGTGTACTCAAGGATGCAATACTCGCTTGACACAGAACTTGTACCCAGGAACATCTGGTATACCAATTTTGCCAGTTTTCCATATAATATCTCGTTACGCAGGACATACAAACCAACTTAGGCAGACAAGAGAACAGAGTACTAATGGTGTTAGATAAGGATACCTCATTCCAGGAATCTTCCAGTAGTAGATAAACCAGTAATTCTTAGAATTCCTGCAAAACTTCCATTTAGCTTGAGAAAACCAACACGAATAACCCAAGGAGGTTTTCTTGGAATCTCATAATCTTGGTTAGGAACACCATGATGAATTTCTTTCACCTCCAAGAAATCACAAAAATACTTCAACCAATTCAATATAATGATCATTGGATTACTTGGATTGCGTACCTTTAATACAGTAGTAAATCACTGATGAACAGTGGGTAGAAGGTATGGTTTCAAGGAATGCTTTGAAAACGGTAGTGTCGAAAACAACTGACCTGGTTCATCTATCATATAGCTCTTAAGAGCAACTACCTTGATTGGTTGGCAGTCAATCTTTGCCTCGGTAACATGCGGCTCAGGCATCTGATCAGTGAACGTTTCCTGGGCGTGTCTTCCATCACTTCCTCCTTTTAATCTCTCCATCTGGAAATAAACATTTTCGATGTGTTCATTTGCCGTTAATGACTTACTTATCTTCTTCCTTTTGAGAAAAGACTTAGTAATTGTTGTGGCTGGGCAAGGAGTAGAGTGAGCAGTAGTATCTCCTTTTAGTTTTCTTCTCCTTAGGGATCCACACAGCAAAAGTATAGCCACGAACCAAGGGGGTTTTCGTGGAATTTCATACTCTTGGCCGGGAACACAATGCGATCTTAGGAAAGCTTCGTCATGTACATTATGAATTACACACACTTGGATGAAACGTGATAGTTATCAATCCAAATTGAAGAGTTCAAACACGAACCTCAACTTGAACCAAGAATCGAGTGGAAGTATCCACCAGAGGGGTTTAACTTGTATAATCTTGTTAATAGAACCCTCAAATATTGAATCCTTACTCAGGCAGACAGTTAAAGCATCCGAGAAGCATGAATAAGAAGAAACATACTTCTTCATAACACCAAAATCACTTATTGGAGGAGCATCGTCAGTGAAATTGTTATCATCTTCTGTTTGAAACCCTTTCTTAGCTTTCTTTCTCCTGATCAAGTTGTTATCCTCTAGCTCTTTCCTTCCAATTAATTTTCTTCTTGTATTGTCGATGCCTAGAAATTCAACATCATCACCTGAATCCTTGGGTAGTGAAGTGTAAATCGCAAGTACCCTTGGCAAAGTATCATGGACGACACATGGAGAACTATGATAACTAGATTGCTTAATGAAATATCTCAACACTTCTATACTGGCAGGAAAATTCCTTCGTATCATATCATTGTCTTTTCTTCCCTGCAATTCCCTACGATAGTAACAAGTTCATCTCTCAAAGTAATTGTGCCTGAGTCTTGTTCCACAGCAATGGCAACCTTCAAAATCAACTTGGAGATAGAATTTCAATTTGGAATCAGTTCAAGTGATTCATAAGAAGGAACACGCCCCCCACCTTTTGAAGGACTCTCCTTCAAGTCTAGTAAGTACTGCGAGCGTCCATCCCAATGTACAATGTACTTTGAGTGCTCATGTAACCTCAATTGTTTTGGCCATAAAATAGGAAATTCTAAAAACTTAACATAACAAGTGATGTTACGAGAGTTTAACTTTGGCATAACAAAATCTATATTAGTACGAGAAACATCAACAATCTCAAGACATGGTGGAAGTGCATTCTTAAAGGAATTTTCGGATTTCTCTTGATTATGCACATTCTGAGGAATAAAATCAGAAGTTATTGGAACAAAAAAAATCAAGTGATTGTGGGTGCTTGATTTCATCAACAATAGGATTCTCTTCAGTGGATCGTGGATGATTAATATCAGCAACACTAGAACTCTCTTCATCACCCTTATTTTCTTCTTCTTCTAAGGTATGTACTTGTGAAGTTAACGTTGTTGTAAAATCTTCCAAAACTTCTCTTTACAAAACTGAAATCATCTCATTGAATTCTTTCCAAAATTGCTCAATCTTATGTTGTAATGGTGTTTGATTACGTAATCTCATTAAACGATGCAAAGTATTACCTTGGCGAAAATCAAAACTATGCATGCTTCCATTATAAACGGCACCTAAACTCGAAAGCCAAGGCTTGGCTAATATCACTTGAAAATCGTTCCTAAAAGATAATTCACAACAAGCAAAACTGTTGTACTTACCTTCGTTGAAGCTAAATTCAATAAAACCGCCGAATAAATCCCATTCGCCGTAATTTCTTTCCTTGAAGTAATTTGCTGCTCCAATAGATATATAGTTTTTCGGACTTGATGGATGAAGAATAAAGTCAGTGATCATTCCATCTACTATGAAAGTAGTACGAAATTCCTTTTCCATAACGAAGAACTTGAAAATTAAGGCACTCAATAGAGGCTCTTAACCGTGGATAGAAACAAAGCAAAGAAACTCAACAATAGAGAATCTCAACGGTGGCTCTGATGCCACTTGACGTAGCGGAAGCGTATGTTTTGGATCAAAGATCCGATAAAAGATAAAAACTAGTGTGAGATCAATAGATTCACAAAAGTGATAAGAAAATAAAGATAAAAAATAAAAGATAAGTTTGATATTAATCAAATAATAATATTTGTTGTAGAATTGTATATCTCTACTATGTCTTGTTATATAGGCTTCAAGGATTCTAAATATAATTAGGACTAGAAAAGGAAATCAAACCAAACTAGGAAACACACTAAAACTAGGAAAGGAAATCCTAAATAAAGAAATATGATATGAAGTTCTAAAAAGAACTATAATAGGAAATAGAGAAGTTGTGAGTAGGATGTCCTACATCAGCTAGAAATAAATCTATGTCGTCCAATCAGGCTAGCAAAGTTGGGTGGACGAGATGAATTGCGGAAGTTACATGTTGTCGCTGATGTAATTCAGGGTTTGAAATCCGTGTGGCCCACCCCTCTTTGGGCGTGCATTTCGAGGCATTGAGCCTTAGGTTGAACAGTTCGATCGACCATATGTGAAGGTGGCTCGCTGATGTGCACGTTGATATCTTCTGGACCATCTAGAATTAGATATAAGCCATTCAAATAAGTTGGCAAACATGGATGATCATGATCGATTTGCGGCAGTGACATACAGCCGCAAACGCCAATTAGGGTTTTAAAGTTGCGCGTTCACCCTACTTTGGGTGAACGATTCTATGCGTTCCAAGCTTGTTATGAGCAAGTCGCTCGGCCAACGATGAAGTTGGGTCGACGGTGAACACGTTAGCACCTCGTTGGCTGCCTGAAATTGGAATAGGCCATCCGACTAGGCTGGCGAAGATGGACGACCGTGATTGATTTGCGGCAGTTGTGTAATGCCGCTTATTCAAAAAGAACGCACGATCACCCTACTTTTGGAAAACGGTTTGGCGTGCTCCTGGATTTTTGTGTGTAGTTCGACCTACCAGTGATGGAGGTGAGCCGTTGGTGATCATGTGGGTACCTGCTTGATCATTCGAGGGGAGATCTAAGCCGTCTAACTAGGCTGGCGAAGTTGGACGAGTATGATAGTTTTGAGACCGTTTTTCACGGTTTTAGCTCGTTTGAGCTTGGTTTTTACGCAGCACAAATGCCCATGTTTGGGTCGGCGTTTGAAGTGCTCGTGAATGAGCAACATGGGGGTCGATCAACTAGAGGACTGGTGGGCCTGCCAGTGGTTGCTACGATGATTGCCTAGTTTTACTAGGAGTAGTCTAAGCTTGTTAAATCGCGCGGCCAAATTGTGTGGCCGTGATCGTTTTTGAGACTAAAATTATCATTCTAGATTTTATTTAAGGAATAAATGTGCGTTCGATCACGCTAAATTTAATTAAAAGTGTGTGAACGCATTGATCTCTTTGTCAGAGAGATGTAGCCTGTATGAGTATTTTTGTGCAGATCCCAATACTAGCATTTCGGGAGATTCATGCTACTCTGCTGAGAGTGAACATTGATCGTCATGTCATGTCGGTATTAAGAGTTCGGCTGGGAACATAGCATGGAAAATATCAGGCGAATCATGCATTAGTTAGTAATGCTGGCATAAAATAAAATTCACAGAATATTTGGGATTGTTGTTGCACGCACCATTCTGAGTGAATTTCATGTACATGTTCATACTGAGTTGCTTCAAACGAGTGAAGAGGTTTTTTACACTCATCACTTCTCTAATGGCTTTACCCCTCGCGGGGTGGCAGCGCATTAAATACGGGTTTTACAATTTTAGCCCTGAACTAAAAATCACCATCAACAAGCACAAGATCCATCCTCTGTCGAAATGTTTCACTTGTAAAAAGGTATTAGTATCTACAAACTATTTCCTTTCAAAGACTTTATTTGATTTTATCTTAATCCTTCTACTTTAGAATCGATTTGAGAGGTTTTGTTTGATTTCAAATATTTTATTTGAAGGATGAAGGTGACTAAGGTGATAGGTTCAATTGTTTTTGAGCAAATTTGTGAGATATAAATTGAAAGTTTAATGGATTCGGTATTTTTTGTTCAATCAATTTAGGGTTCTTAATTCTTATGGAACTTGGGACTTTACATCTTCATAGAATCCTGTGATAAATGGGTTGATTCATAAATGGAAATTGGGGGTTTCTACTATACTTACAATTATGATTATATGTGTAAATTCATGTGATAAAATCTTGCTTGTGTTAATTTCTAATTTAATATGCTACGATAAAATGAAGTGATATAATTCATATTAATGAAATGATATTCTTACATGCCAAAGAATATGGGTAAAGAAGGTTAATTTTAGTGGTTATTTTTGCTGCCGTTAACTTGTTCGCAAAAGTGGTTATGTTTACTGCTCATAACATGTTTGCAAAATTACTACAATGAGCTATTAATCCTTTTACTATGAGATATAAGTAATTTTATTTTAATCTTATTTCTTTGGTCATCATTAAGCCTTGAACATACCTTTATTTTATCAACTTATTTTGGAATTGAAGTAGCACGCCAGTTAATATCTATGTTCAAGCATGTATGATAGAAGTCAAGTTACATTATGAGAGTTAAAAAACTTTTGTCAATACTGCATGGACAGTGTTTTTGAGGTTGATTTATAGTGCGTATTGGTGAAGATTTAAACAAAGGTTTCTTCACGGAAAGTGTTTGCTTTAGTGTCCTCTATACCCCTGTAAAAGGGCCTGGAGTTTGGACTTGTCATTTGAAAGTTACGGTATCAAACATACAGTCAACCGCAACTGAAATTTCTGAACGGCAGCACGTGTTGGGGGTTTGCCGGATGATTTTGGGGCACTCAGTATCTGATTCCCCATAGTCTTCTTGAAAGTTGTAGAGGGTTGTTTGCCCTTTCTAAAATGATATCACGTGCCTGATTTAGCATGTCAGAGTCGAAAAATGACCTTCTAATGTTTGTGTAAATTCTTTAAAGTGAATATTAAACCTTTTTTCTTGACATTTTGTTATGAGTACTTGTATTGTGGTATGAATTACGTTAGTTTAACTGTGATGTGTATGAATCGCTTTGAAATATTTTAGTGACACTTAATTGTGTTTGATAGGTTTTTAGCCAGAGCTTAGAGTTACTTGTTCACGTTTTGGTTGCGTTTAAATCCATATAATTATGTTAGATAAAGCCCAGAGTTACTTGGTTCATTTATTAAACACTTATGAACTAAGTCAGGATGCAAGCAAAATCAAAGTTAAATGTAGGGCTGCACATGGGCGGGTATGGGAGGGTATAAGCTCAAACCAACCTCGCACCCATAGGCTACGGTTTTTTTTTTTCATAACCAACTCCGCACCCACAAACAGCGGGCGGGTTTTGTTACCCACCCGCTTCGGGTAGGGCGGGTTTGGGTTTAAACCCGCTTAAACCCGCAATAATTAGATATAATCCAAAAATTAGATATACTGATCAGGAGGAGGAGGAGTTCGCTATAATCTGCTGCACCACATTGAAATTTTCAAGATTAAAATCCATGGAGTCCGCTTTAATATATTTCATGATGCGTGCAGCTAATTATAGTGATAGCAAATCGAATACGCTTCTGTTTTATTTTTGATGGTAAAGAAATCTCTGAACGTTAAGAAGGCCACTCTTAAATTGGCACCTCTGTGGATATGTTCACACACAAGACACCAACAACCATTGAAAACGTGAAGTCTCTCGGAGAAAGGGACAAAAGAGGTGGTCTAGGGAGCGAGCTGAACTTCTCAAGGCCAGTGAAGGATTAGCTGTAATCAACGGTGTATATTGAGCGGGTTTTTCAAGCGGGTATGGGCGGGTATGACCTAAAACCAACCCCGCACCCACAGACAGCGGGTTTTTTTTTTCTTAACCAACCCCGCACCCACAACGGGCGGGTATGGACAAAAAAACCACGGATTTAACGGGTACGGGCGGGTATGGGTATCGTGGGTGGGTCTTGTGCAGCCCTAGTTAAATGCAAGTGGATTTCATTGCACATTGTCTGGCTGATATAGAAGACATGTGTGTTGTTGTTTGGGTTCTTCTATAAATAGGCTTGTCATTATATAATTCTTTTCCTTAAACTTGGTAGAGAATGTGATTTAGTGATTATTTTAGATGGTTTATGAATTGAGAATTGGAAACAATTAGGAATATGATTAATTGTTTTTGTTTGTCTTATAGGAACAATTGGAATATAATGGTGGAATCTCTATTTAACTGATGGGAACTTCTTTTTGATATAGCCAAAGAAAATGTGAACTGTGAACTGTGAACTACATCCTTCTTTTTTGTACATGTACTTGTAAGGAAAATGCACTTATCTTTTGGCTTATACACTTTACAGAATAATGTGTGTCAATTTTTGTGGTTATATTACGCAGACTATATTATGGCTGGTATTACTTATAGTTATCGACTAAAATATGGTATGCCAACTTTTGTATTTATTAAATTATGACGGATTTTTACTTATAACTAGGAAAATAACTTTAGTTTTTCTAATCTAAGCTTAAGTTTTTATTTTATTTCTATATGTATGTTTAAAGATGGTTACTTTCTTTTCTGTTGAAGTCTTGAATAATCTTTTTCCAGGATTCATAAGTCACAAAACTGGGTAGTCATATAAATCTGTTTTTCACCCAATAGGTACCCTACCCGTGATTACCCGTGTCTTTTACTAGGTTTGGTTCTGGGCCAATAGAATAGAGAACCGGCCTCGGAACTGTTAGGACCCGGAATCGACGCTGATATGCCGGGTCCGATTCTGGGCCATGTACTACCGGGGTGGGGGGGACCCGGACCCATTGAAAGCCTTACATCTAGGGAACAGCTTGTCGTCCAGCAAGCTTGGCATTTTCAAAAACTTACCATTCTGCCTTATCTAGTTCCATCCGCCAACTTCAGAAAATCCTTCCAGCGCTCTTTGAGGATCAATTTTATCCAAAGCTACAAAAATATGAATAAAAAATTAGAATGAATATGTTAAAACTAATGCTTTCAACTTAAGCACCTAAGAATATAATTACAAAGGTACCGCCATATCTGCCATAATTCTGGTGATTAATTGTATAGAGAATTTTATATTGTAACTTTAAATTGTATCCAAATAAATTTAATAAACCTAAAAAATAATCTAGTCCCCTAAATAGCACCAATAGACTAAAAGATTGCCCAGTTAAGAAATAAGAAGTGGATATTGGACCAAAAACTCAAACGCATAAAAAATTTTATAAGTAAGTACCTTTAGAGTATCGATTCTCAATATCAAACATTTTTCTCCTCCGGCTCCTCATTAGAGTACTCATATCCATTATCTTCCATCTCCATATCCGCACATACCAACAAATCAATTCAGAAAATTTGAACAACATCAAAAATTCAAACATGAATAGGGATCTGCGAGCAATGACCCCAGCGTCATTAGCTAACATCTGAAAAAAAAAAAAAAAAAAAAAAACTCTTGGACTCAAGATTAACCTTCTTAGATATTTAATACTAGTACCCTACAAAACAACTTCAATATCTGAAAAAGAATAAATAAAGTCCAAATCAAAGTCAGGGACTTCCCAACCCCTGGAGAAAACTCTAAACTCCTTGTATAATCGACATAAATGTCAAATAGCAACATTATAATAAATCCTCTGCAATCTTAGCATAAATAAATGTAAAGTAAAAACCCAATCTACAATCAAGCATAGAAATCAAAAATTAGTTAACGAAATCAAGACCCTATTAAAATCAACTTCAAATAACATTGAGGTAGAAATCCGACTCAAGATGGTTTATCACATAAAACTTAAATAAGTTAATTGGTATCTGGTACTCCTAATGCACATGGTAAAAGTTTCACACCTAGTACAACATAAAATTGGAACAAATTACAAATAGAAGCAAAACACAAAGAGTCATTATAGTACATATCTCGGGAGATTCATCTGTAAGCTATCCAAATAATCAAAAAAAAAAAAAAACTATCCAAAACTTAACACTCAATACAAAAACAAACATACCCAAATAATCAAAATTCAAAACATCAAATCCGGACAAACCTTCTTATTCCTGGCGATGCTTAACCGTTTAATAGAGCTGCTTAAAGAAATCTTAAAAAAAAAAAAAAAAAAAAAAAACAAATTCAAAATCATCTTTTTAAAACTATGAAATTAAAAGGGTTTTGATGAAAGGCCTCAATGAAATCGAACCTTCAATCTCCCATGAGGGATTCTACTTACATTAAGTTAGTATCCCAGAAAGACCAGCCATACCCAAAGCAACATGCAAATCAATGATATCATGATTACTTCAGTAACAGAGGATTCTCCACAATGGATTTCCTTAACCTACAACCTACAAAGAATATAAGACATAATTATTCTTCAATTACAACCCATAACAAAAATTAAGCACAAAGAATAGGGTTTCCACAATAAAACTAACGAGGACGAGGAAACCCACTTCTTAGATTTGGATCTCTGCCGCTACTAAAATCTCCTTCTACACCGCCATTATCATTTTCGTTTTATCATAGGAATAGATATATCAATGGAATGAAAACAAAACATGGGCTTTTTTCTTTTTTTTCCTTAATCTTTTCCATAAGATTCGAAGAATTTTGATGGGGAAACCATATTCCAAAGCTAGGTTTTTCTCTGCTCCGGTTTCTATCTGTGAAGAAGATATTGAGGGAGAAAGAGAGCAAAAGAAAGAGAACGACGGAGAATAAAATGCGATTAGGTTTAGATATGTCTATAATACCAAGAAGATCTAAAGGTTAGCACAATACTACGTGTCGAATCAAAAATTAATCTAACGGTTCTAATAGATTTTAAAGAAACGTTGTCGTAAAAGTTAGTCTTGGATGGAGGAATTACAATTAACAATTTTTCCTAAGAAAAATATTGTGAAAAGCTCACCTACATGCAATGTTGGGTGAAACATTGTCGTATACCCGTTGTTAATAGACGTTTTTCTTGTAGTGAAGGGGTGATAAAATCTTTTCCCCATAGGTATCACCAATCATGTTTTTTTACTTTCGCACTTCTAAAATTAGCATGGCTTGTCCAAATTTTGGCACTGAATATCCTCCACAACATAAATGAGATACGAGCAAGTCTTATTGACATAAGAAGCACTACCGAAGTTTCCACAGGAAAAAGACGAACAACTCGTTTTAATTTCAAACAGAAGTTACACACAATGTGAGTGAGATAGGGATGTTAATAAGTCTAGTAACTAGGTTTATTTACAATGCATCTCCATCAACCACTATGCACTACCATGATTCAAAAGTAGCAAAAGAAATGTTTTTCCAAAAGCAGAAAAAATTAAGGATCCCAATTCTTACATATATCAAGCAAACTATGATTCAAAATAACTCTATAATTGAAACTCTGTAACTAAAAAAATCCTTAAATTCATTTTGACTATAACATATACATAGATAACTATCATTTAACTATGGTTGCTGTTGGAGCACCAAAGGGAGAAAGAAAGTTCGAGAGAGAAGATGATATGGGGCAATTTTGTTTCTGAATTTTTGTATCTATCTAATATTTATTTTTAGACCACTACACTAACTCATTATCCTTCATTTTCAAATTATTTTGGTCATATATTTTACTTTTATTCACGGTTTAGACCATTTTAATTTACTTTAAACGTAAACTCCTTGAAAACTATCATTTTTTGCTTTCCTCTCAGCTTTGCTGCCCCGGAGAAAGACTTTTCTTGTCTTCTCTCGGGGACGACCCTGTTTGAAATTGCGCATTGAGCTAAATCATGTGCAATAGAATTTACGTTTCTAGAAATTGTTGTTGTTGATGGTGGATTTTCATTTAAGGTTAAAATTGTAAAACCGAGAAAATTATGCTTGGCCGACATCTTGTAAAAGATAAGGCCATCAATAAGTGTTGGATACTCCTCACTTAATTCACCTAGAATGGAGCATGTGGCAACAATCCCATTCTGTGAATACATGAAATTCATCCGAGTTGGAGCATGTAGCAACAATCCCATATACCACTGTGAATTTATAGCATTATTAATGTGCGCGATCAGCCTTGTATTTCTGTACTCATTATCGGTGCGGCATGATGAGTCGAGTGTTACTCTTACAGAGCAACACGAACCTCCAAGCATTATAATGAAAGCATGTACGAAATAACCGTACAGGCTGACTCTCGGTGTGTTATACTAGCCCGATTGAGCCCCTCTCGGTGTGTTATACTAGCCCGATTGAGCATCCTGACCGATCAGACGGTCGGATATGATCACAGTCATCCAACTCCACCAGCATGATTGGATGACCCAGATCAATTCCATCACCCCCAAACAGGTATGGAATATCCACTGCCAAACCAACGCGGATCCCGCATGGTCGGCCTCCCCAGAGATTGGCCTAGCTTGCCAAAACGTCCAAACCAGAGCGTGTGGGCAGAAAACCCTAAATTAGGGTTTGCGGCATATTACATGTGTCGCAAAACAGTCTCAACCATCCATCTTCGCAGGTATAGATGGAGGGTATAGATGTAGATTCAAAGGGCCCAGAGCATATCAACACAATCACCATGGGCCCGCCTACATACGACCATTCGATCGGGACCAACCATGGTTGGTCATCCCGATTCATACCCCGAATCAAGCATTGGCGCTTGCGGCCTTGAAACCCAAAATTAGGGCTTTGAGCATCACGAGCGTCCATCTTCTCGGCACGAATGGAGGGTCCAAGATTAGATTAAGCGGTCCCGGTCATACCAGCATGACCACTGTGGACCTACCTATCGCCTCACCCGATCGGCCAAGGCATATCATGCCTGGTTGTTCCAAGACGCACGCCCAAACTAGCGTGGTCACACCTCCCAAACCGCAACCGATCTCAACCGCTCAACTTCGCCGGACGATTTGAGTGGCCCCGGATCACGTTTTCATGGGATATTCAGGTATAGGCGTGAACACCAGCCTACCACCTTCACACCAGACCGATCGGCCAAGACCGACCAAGATTGGTCACCTTGGAACGTGCGCTGAAGTGGGCATGACGGCGGCTATTGCGACATTGGTTTTCTGTCACAAATTGATCTCGACCATTCAACTTCACCGGACGAATTGAGTGGCCCAGATCATACTTTCGTGAGGTAATGGGTATAGGCGCCTACACCGTCATGTTGTCTACACACATGCATGGTCGGCCTTGTAAAAATTATATCACATGCTTGGTTTCGACCAAGATGAAGAGTGATGCTTGCGCACCTCTTCAAAAACCTAATTCCATCAACAATCGCGAGATGAGTGTCTCAAAGATCATCTCGTCCGTCCAACCTCACCGGCTTGTTATATAACCCTGGTCAGGAGTTAATTGGTCAGTAAGGCGTCATCACCCATCACTTTACCACACCATGATGCGATTACTGCATAAAATACACCGCGATACTTCACAAGTATCAACTTTACGAATAACGTAATTATTCAATTTAGCATTACATGCTACCTTTCGTGGATCCACGATCCACATATTCCAGACATCAATCATGTCACAAACTGGGGGATACATACTCTGGGGTATTGGTCTGGCGGTTTACAGCGTGCAGCGTGCAACGCGCCATCACAAGAATGTGTCAGGAAGTCATGGACGGTTAGAGATGACAGGAGAAGTGGGCAAGACTAGTCGTGTAACACCAACACACACATCCACTACTCCATCACTCCACTTCCTCCACTTCCCACGAGAGACGTGAATAAGGCTCAAATGACTTGTATAAATAGATTCTCCTACCTATTTTCCAAGACAGGAGAAAACAGGAGAAACAACAACACAAGTCGAGACGAGACAGAAACCAAGTGTTAATACAAAACGTATTCAAACACCCAGAGCCTGCTTGCATCAATCGTAAGCCTGCTCACCTTTCTGTTACAAGTCATAAGCAAGCCAATACCTTCACAATCTCAACACCTTCTTCGCTTCCTCCCTAAGATCAACCCCGTCTCCTTCACTTTGTGACCGAAACAAGTCTGGAACACGGCCATTTCTTTGGTTTAGGCCGGACTTGCACTGATTGATTTCGAATCTACAAGCACTCACCGCGCAGATGCATTTGTTTAGGGTTTAGATTCATTCCTCATCCACACACCCCAAATTACCAAATCCGACAGGAATAGTTTTCACCCATAAACAATTGGCGACCACAAATGGAGGTTAATCTCTCGGTTGTAAAGTCAATTTCTTCAATACCATTCATTCAATTCTGAGATTGTTGGTCTTAGGACCACCTCGACGGTATCAAATCCTGACGGTTCCTCCAACGGAGATACCCCTCCTCCTAACGGCGTATCTGACGGCATAATCAGGAGATTCCCAATATTAAGCGAACTAGCACGGGTACAGGAGATTCACACGAAGAACATGGAGCTAATCAAAGAAGCGATAAACGGCATACTTGATCTCCTCATCAAGATCACATCAGAGATGAGCATTCCGGAGACCTTTACACCAGGGACTAGTTCCCCTCAGATCAACAGTTTTACTATGAACCAGAGGCCGGTGGATCAGGAAGCGACATCTCTAGTGGAAAGCTTGTGTGAACTCTTGCACCTCTCGAAGAATCAACGAGCAAAGACGTTTGCTGCAGTTAATAAAATAGCTCTGGACGTACACCTGATTCCTTCTCATTCAGAAGTCTTAACTGCATCGGAAACGTCTGTAAATAATGTTACATTCACAGAGGACGACATGATGGCAGAGGAAGGTCACAACCGGGCCCTACATGTTACCGCTCACATCAAGGGTTCAGAGTTCAGGAGGGCCCTCGTTGACACAGGAGCATCTTCGAATGTGATTACTCTCAAGACTCTCAAGACAGCCAAGGTTAACCCATGCAAGATTGTACGACAGCCCACCACGATGACGGACTTCGAAGGAAATCAGACCAGCACATACGGGTATGTTAATCTGAATTTATCAGTAGGACCCGTTCAGTCGAGAGAAAAATTTGAAGTCATAGAAAAGGAGCCGGACTACCATATGATACTGGGGAGACCATGGATTCACGATAATAAGGTCATTCCTTCAACGTATCACCAGTGCCTGAAGACCATGCTAAATGAGAAAGTCATCCGTATTCCTGCATCGTTGTCTCCGTACACACCAATATGCGGAGTGGAGCTGTTCGAGCCAAAAGATACTTCGCAGGGAAGATCGGACAAAGTCCTGTGCACCCCACTACCCACGTGGCTTCAATCCCGAGAAGAAGACCGACTTACATCACTGAGGGCCAAGCACCACGACACGCCTTCTCTGACGGGGCGTCCATCTTTATCCAGTGAGGCTTCAACCCGCGTTCACACCAAAAGGGAACGCACTTTCGAGGCGAAACGTGACCAGAAGGGGAAGACAATATACCGGCGCCGCTGTTAGCAATTAACAGGAGAGACTGGCACCCAGTCTCTCCGCCCAAATTGAATGCTGCAGGAACGACGAAGTACAAGAAGAGGTATTAGATGCCCCGCAATAACTACAAGATGGAACCAATTCCACAACTGACGAGCTCGATACTGTTAACATCGGGGATGAAGAATCTCCCAGGCCGGTCTCTATCAGTTCGACTCTGTCCGCAGACGAACGTACGAGTCTTGTTCAACAACTCAAGGAGTACCAAGATGTGTTCGCCTGGACATACGAGGAAATGCCTGGTCTAGATGAAAAATTGGTCACCCATTACCTACATGTCATACCCGGATCCAAGCCAATCAAGCAATCTCCGAGGAAATTCAGACATGAAGTGGAAGAACAAATCAAGAACGAAATTCAAAAGTTACTAGCTGCGGCTTCATCGACCTATTCATCATCCGACCTGGTTAGCCAATGTGGTCCCGATAAAAAGAAGAAAAAACGGATGAGATTCGGTCTTTGCGTGGATTTCGGGAGACTGAACAAGTCTTTGCCCCAAGGACGACTTTCCCCGCCTAACATCGACATGTTAGTAGAAGCCACTAGCGGACACGGCATGTTTTCCTTCATGGATGGTTACAAATGGCTACAATCGAGATAAGGATGTATGAGCACGATGCAAGTAAGACAGCCTTCCGAACCCCTCTTGGAAATTTTTACTATACCGTTATGCCATTCGGTTTTCGGCGCAACGTATCAACGTGCTATGACGACAATCTTCCATGACATGATTCATAAACAAGTAGAAGACTACGTAGATGATATCGTGGTCAAGTCAAGGGCTCGAGCAGATCACACCAACATCTTACGGCAAGTGTTCGAGAGGTGTCGAGAATACAAGTTGAATATGAATCCTTTGAAGTGCGCTTTCGGTGTCTCTTCGGGCAAATTTCTAGGATTCCAAGTAACCCCGGAAGGGATTAAGGTAGACCCGTCCAAGACTCAAGCTATCCTCATAATGCCGCCTCCACGAACTGTGAAGGAACTCCAGAGTTTCATGGGCAAGGTAAACTACATCCGACGTTTTATACCGGGTCTAGCCCAACTTGCCGCCTCATTCACTCCCTTGCTAAAGAAAGGAGCTAGCTTCATTTGGACCACAACCCAGCAGGAGGCTTTTGGAAAGATTCAACGAATACTGTCATCTCCAGGCCATTATGAAGTCTCCCCGCACAAGGAAGGCCGCTATATCTCTACACTGCATTCGGTGACACCGCAAGGGAGCTCTACTCGCTCAGGAAGACGACGAGGGAATCGAACATCCCATATACTACTTCAGCCGAATATTGAGAGATGCTGAACTCAGATACCCAGAGCGGAAAAATCATGTTTAGCCTTGATCCATTCCATTCAAAAGTTTAGGCATTACCTACTGTCTAATAGGGTGATACTCGTGTCTAAATCTGATCCTGCAAAGTTTTTACTTTCAAAGCCGGTCCTGACTGGAAGGACAGGGAAGTGGCTTCTCCAAATATCAGAGCTGGACATAACGTGTGCGTCACCTAGAGATATCAAGGGTCAAGCGGTTGCAGACTTACTGGAGGCATTTCCTGGAGAAGGCACTATAGGGCTACACGAAGATCTCCCTGGAGAATTTCCGGGCGTCTCTGTTTTGGAAGAAGAAGTGTGGCTCTTGTATTTTGATGTCTCTGCTACCCCTAGCAATAATCTTTGGAGGAGCGGGCGTGGTATTAGTATCTCCAATCTGGGGAAGTATTATCACACTCCTTCAAGTGGACTTGAATGCACCAACAACTCACAGAGTATAAAGCCTTCCTCATAGGGTCACAATAGCCAAGCAAGTGGGAGTCACGCGCCTGGAGATAAGAGGTGACTCCAAGTTACTGGTGAATCAGATGAATGGGGTATACGCACTAAAGGAAGTAACGCTAGCTCCATACCGATCAGAAGCACAGAGGTTACTGAATTATTTTGCTGATGCAACCATAACCCATGTCAGTCGCAGCAACAACAAACACGCCGATTGTCTAGCAACACTGGCTTCCAAATTGAAGTTCGAAGGTTTGGAAGAAACCCTGACAGTAAAGAGGAGAACCATAGAATCGACATGGTTATCACAATACAAAGACACCAAGACCGATGATTGGCGAACTCCGATCATTCAAGAGCTCAACAGCTCACTCTCCCAAGGAAAGGTCAGTCTTAAAACCTGCGAACTTCTTCATGCTTCATGGTATCTTTGTATTATCGGAATCCGGATGGTTCCCTGTCAAGATGTCTTGGGGATGACGAAGCACAACTACATAACTGAATCATGTTCACAACGAAATTTGTGGACAATCACCGGTGGTAACGTTTTACCGACGACTCCAACGTCCTCAAGCTATTCTTGTCTGTGGATGGAGGCTCAATCAGTTTACTTGAAGTCTGCTCAAATTTCCAAGCACCTCCACATCAATTGGAAATTTTTAACGTGAATCACACCAAACTGGAGAGAGCCATACATTAGTTATCTCCGTGACGGAATGACTCCTGCCAATCAAAAGGATGCTATCAAGATAAAACAGAAGGCCAAGCGGTTCGTATTGCACGAAGGGATCCTGTATCGCAAGAGCTTCGGATGTGATCTACTACGATGCCTGGCTGGGGAGGAAGTCCCAATCATGCTGAAGGAGACACACGAAGGAGAACATCAAGGGAAGAGGAAACTGTTTCTCCAGATACACGAGAAATACTATTGGCCAACCATGGAGGATGACGCAGCGACGCTTTCGTTCAAAGTCACACAAATGCCAAATTCATGGGAACCTTGTTCATGCGCCTTCCACCCCTCTACACTCGATAAGCAGTCCATGGCCATTTTACTGTGGGGACTGGACATCATCGGGAAAATCAACCCTCCGTCATCAAAGCAACACGAGTACATCATAACCGGGACATAGTACTTCACCAAATGGGTAGAAGCCATCCCCCTGCGAGGGACTACATGAGCAACGATTGCGGCTTTCATTAAAGAACATATCATTTGTCGTTTTGGTGTGCCTAAGCATATCATCACTGATAATGGCACTTCCTTCGCCAATAAACAGGTACGAGAGCTACTTGAAGAGTATGGCATTAAATAGGTCTTCTCCACCATCTACTACCCTCAAGGGAACGGACAAGCCGAAAGTACCAACAAGACATTGATCCGGATCTTCAGTTTGAACAAGTACACGATAACCCTAGAGAATGGCATGACCGATTACCAATGGCGCTATGGGCATACTCGACATCACCCAAAACTTCCATTGGAGTTTCCCCATACTCACTTGTTTACGGAGCGGATGCAATTCTGCCAGCAGAGATCAAAATCCCATCAGCCAGGATTGCAGCGGCAACCGGGATCTACTAGAACGAAGCTGAAACCTCTAACTCTAGAGTAGCGGAGTTAGACACTCTGGATTTCAGAAGAAGCAAAGCAGAAGAACACACTCAGGTGTACATGAATAGAATTTCCAGGGCATACAACAAAACTGTGAAATCACGTGTTTTCAAAGTGGGAGATTTAGTTTTGAAAACGGCCAAACACATCCAACAAGACATGTCCGCACCAAAGTTCTCACCGAAATGGGAAGGTCCTTACACAGTCACCAAGGCTTACAATACTGGCTACTACAAGATCATTAAGGTGGACGGAGGCAAATTGGAAGCAGTCATCAATGGAAAATGGCTCAAGGCATATCATGCCTGACCACTATCTGCTCTGTCAACAATACAGGCATTTATTTTCATTACATGTTTGAATCACCAATTATATTCAGAGATGCATCAATGAAAAAACCCGTTTCACCAATCAAAAACCAATACAATTTATTCCACAAAGACGTTCAAAAACTTTTGGCATAAATGAATGCAGCTGAATGCGACTTAGAGGAGGCCATCTAGAAGATTATAATTCCTTGAGAGCATCATCTCCAGTCTAGCTTGATATCTTTCTGTTCTTTTCTTCAAGTCCTGTACAACCCGCTCTACCTCCTTTGATTCTGCGGCCAGAGCCTTCTCCTCTTCCAAGATAGCTTTCGCAGCATGAACAACATTCAAGAGGATGCCCGCTCGATCGACCTTGATAATATCAAGACGCCGCCGCAACCAGCCCACGTTGAACTCCATGGATTCGCAGGTAGATACCATATTCTCCCACTTTTCGAGGCTTGATTCAGCAACGTTGCGGATAGAAATATTCTCCATCTCAGCAATCATGGGAAGAAAGCAGTTTACCGCGGTGACCAAAGCAGATGAACAATGCCGGACCACATTTCTGGTTGCGATAAACAGGGGTAGTTCCTCCATAACTTTGTGTACAAAGGCACAAACTCCTTCCGCACTAAGAATCCACCGACATCTCGGTAGCTGGAGGATAAACATTTCATAAGAACATCGAAGGAAAGACCTTCATTGGGGTATTCATAAGATGAGATACCCAGATCAGCATCTTCGAGGTTCACAGGGGTAGTGTGTTTGATTTTGAAGGAAGAGGACTGTTTAAGTCGTCATCATCGATAACCGTCACACATGTTCCGGTAGGATATCTCTGCAAGGATGAGAGGGTTATTCACTTGATCATTATGAAGAACAAGCAATTATTTAGAAAAGGAAAAAGAGACGAACCGGTATGATCTTCTTGACTCGGAGAACACGATCAGGGGATTCATCATGAAGCCCAGACGCAGGTTGTGCACGTTTAGCGGAAGATCCTGGATGGTATGAAGAAGACGATCCACTGGTGTTCGATATGATGAGGAAACGGAGTTTCTGCGAGAAAGCCCTATTGCAAAAATCGTAAAAGTGGTTCAAAATCTCTATACCTGCATATATGCTGAGGAAACCCTAAAACGATTACGGTGCCCGATATATGGGGATTCGACACCGATCAAGTCAGGCTTTCTTTTGAGCCTTAATCAGAAGATCATCTGGATACACGAGCGATTCAACCAGCAGTGTGTAAGCACCCACGCCCGGAATCCCAATAGAAGAAGAATCTTGTCCCTAACTCAAACACCTAAGGGAGGAAGCCGGTTCATCAAGGCTTAAGATCGCGCATGTATGGAGGATTGCCCACGGCCAGAATCCCTCCAGGTAGACTTCCTTTATCTTGTCTTCTTACGTTTGAATATATCACCATCTCATGCCTACCCCACAATAGTGTAACCATTATGTGCTAGGCAGGGGACTTAATGTTGATGGTGGATTTTCATTTAAGGTTAAAATTGTAAAAACCAGAAAATTATGCGATGACATCTTGTAAAAGATAAGGCCATCAATAAGTGTTGGATACTCCCTCACTTAATTCACCTAGAATGGAGCATGTGGCAACAATCCCATTCTGTGAATACATGAAATTCATCCAGGTTGGAGCATGTAGCAACAATCCCATATACCTGTGAATTTCTAGCATTGTTAATTAATGCGCGATCAGCCTTGTATTTCCTGTACTCATTATCAGTGCGGCATGACGACTAAGTGTTACTCTTACAGAGCAACACGAACCTCCAAGCATTATAATGAAACCATGTACGAAATACCCGTACAGACTGACTCTCGGTGTGTTATACTAGCTCGATTGAGCCCCTCTCGGTGTGTTATACTAGCCCGATTGAGCATCCTGACCGATCAGATCAGTCCGGGATATGATCACAATCATCCAACTCCACAAGCATGATTGGATGACCCGGATCAATTTCATCACCCCCAAGCGGGTATGGAATATCCACTCACCGAACCAACGCGGATCCCGCATGGTCGGCCTCCCCGAAGATGGCCTAGCTTGACAAAACGTCCAAACCAGAGCTATGGGCAGAAAACCCTAAATTAGGGTTTGCGACATATTACATGTGTCGCAAAACAGTCTCAACCATCCATCTTCGCAGGTATAGATGGACGATGTAGATGTAGATTCAAAGGGCCCAGAGCATATCAACACAATCACCGTGGGCCCGCCTACATACCTGACCAATCGGTCAGGACCAACCATGGTTGGTCATCCTGATTCGTACCCCGAATCAAGCATTGACGCACGGCCTTGAAACCCAAAATTAGGGTTTTGAGCATCACGAGCGTCCATCTTCTCCGGCACGAATGGAGGGTCCAAGATTAGATTAAGCAGGTCCGGTCATACCAGTATGACCACCGTGGACCCATCTATCCCCTCACCCGATCGGCCAAGGCATATCATGCCTAGTTGTTCCAAGACGCACGCCCAAACTAGCGTGGTCACACCTCCCAAACCGCAAACTGATCTCAACCGCTCAACTTCGCCGGACGATTTGAGTGGACCAGATCACGTTTTCATGGGATATTCAGGTATAGGCGTGAACACCAACCTACCACCTTCACACCAGACCGATCGTCCAAGACCTACCAAGATTGGTCACCTTGGAACGTGCGCCCGAAGTGGGCATGACGCGCGGCTATTGCGACACTGGTTTTCTGTCACAAATTGATCTCGACCATTCAACTTCACCTGACGAATTGAGTGGCCCAGATCATACTTTCGTGAGGTAATAGGTATATGCGCCTACACCGTCATGTTGTATACACACATGCATGATCGGCCTTGTCAAAATTATATCCCATGCTTGGTTTCGACCAAGCTGAAGAGTGATGCTTGCGCACCTCTTCAAAAACCCTAATTCCATCAACGGTCGCAGATGAGTGTCTCAAAGATCATCTCGTTCGTCCAACCTCACCGGCTTGGTTATATAACCCTGGTCAGGAGTTAATTGGTCGATGGGCGTCATCACCCGTCACTTTACCACACCATGATGCGTACACGCATAAAATACACACGATACTTCACAAGTATCAACTTTCCAATAACGTAGTTATTCAATTTAGCATTACATGCTACCTTTCGTGGATCCACGATCCACATATTCCAGACATCAATCATGTCACAAACTGGGGGATACATACTGGGTATTGGTCTGGCGGTTTACAGCGTGCAACGCGCCATCACAAGAATGTGTCAGGAAGTCATGGACGGTTAGAGATGACAGGAGAAGTGGGCAAGACTGGTCGTGTAACACCAACACACACCTCCACTACTCCATCACTCCACTTCCTCCACTTCCCACGAGAGACTGAATAAGGCTCAAATGACTTGTATAAATAGATTCTCCCACCTATTTTCCAAGACAGGAGAAAACAGGAGAAACAACAACACAAGTCGAGATGAGACAGAAACCAAGTGTTAATACAAAACGTATTCAAACACCCAGAGCCTGCTTGCATCAATCGTAAGCCTGCTCACCTTTCTGTTACAAGTCATAAGCAAGCCAACACCTTCCCAATCTTAACACCTTCTTCGCTTCCCTTCCTAAGATCAACCCATCTCCTTCACTTTGTGACCGAAACAAGTCTGGAACGGCCATTTCTTGGTTTAGGCCGGACTTGCACAGATTGATTTCCGAATCTACAAGCACTCATCGCGCAGTGCATTTGTTTAGGGTTAAAATTCATTCCTCATCCACACACCCCAAATTACCAAATCCGACAGGAATAGTTTTCACCCATAAACAGTTGTGAAGCTGACTTCACTAAAGTTCTTGATGCCGTCTCGGTTATAGAGAATTATAGAACGAATAATCCATGGCGTCTCATTCGGATTCCCTTTCATAGCTTATAGATAGATTTTGAAGTAAAGTTACCTGATAGAGTTCTTAGCTAGATTAATTTGTCATCGGCTTCTTCATATAAAGGAATGTAAATGTCCAAAATAGCTTCGCCTTGATCTTGTGGAAAAAATTGACATAACAGTTCTATATTCCATGAATTTTCTTCTTGAATAAAAAGGTCCGAGACCATGGTAACCTGAATAGTAAAGTGTTGTAATCTTGAACGTCTGAAGCCTCGTATTCCTGGAATCCATGGATCATTCCATATATGAATGGACTTACCTGATCCTATGAACCAGCAATAATTATTGATAAAAAGGTATCTGACAGAGAGCATGTCTTTCCATGTGTTAGAATATCCATATTTTGGTTGGTAGTCCCTGAAAAAAGTGTCATGCAGATATTTAGCAAAATATAATTGCACCCAAGTAGAATTTGAGTTTGTCAGAAATCTCCATACTAGTTTTGATACCAATGACTGATTCACTAGTTTCATATCTCTAATACTTAATCCTCCATGCATCTTCTTTTTCTCTTAATGTCTTTTTCCATTTGATGAAATGTGTTTTCCTTGTACTTGTATCATATCACCACGAGAAAGCTCTCCGAGAGCAAGATAATTCATTAGTGACACTTTTGGGAAGTATACAAGTACCCATAGTGTAATTAGAAATTGTAGACAAAACACTCTTTAATAGCACAATTCTCCTAAGCAGATTTACAAAGAAACTTGTCCAACCTGTCAGTTTAGAATTAAAATTTTAGTTGAGAGGTTCAAAAGTTTCAATACTACAGTCTGATTTCAGAGGATATGTTCATAAATATTTTTCATCTTTTTCCATTTCTCTAACTCCTACCTTTTGTATAAACCTCCATTTGTGACGTCTGGAGCATCCCTTACTGAAGTGAATAGAAGACTTCGTGAAGTTGATAATATCGCATGACAAAGAAGAATAAGAATCTAGAATATATTTCAGCTGATCCACATTTGTCTCTAAATTCTTTCCAAAGAGGAACAAATCATCACCGAACATCAAGTGACTAATTGTTGGACCCAGATTATTAATCTTGTAAGCACTGTAAAGACTTGACGTTTCAAATTTCTCCATAAGAAGAGACAATCCTTGAGAGAATATGATGAATAATGAGGGTGACAAAGGACGACCTTGACGAAGACCCCTTTCACTCTTAAAATTTCTATAAGGAGCACCATTCAAGAGAATTGAAAAAGAAGAAGAAGTAACACAATTCATAATTAACTTGTAAGAAGTATCATGAATAACCATTTGATGAAGCATAAAGCTCAAGAATGACCAAGAGATCCGATCATACGCCGTCAACACATCCAATTTCAGATCAGAAAAACCTTCTTTAGATTTAGATTTATGAGTGCAATGACAACATTATCAGTTATTTGTCTTCCCTTAACAAAAGCATTCTGGGACCATGATATAAATATACTCATAAAAGGGCTATGTCTAATGGCCAAGATTTTAGATACAAACATATATAATACGTTACATAAATCAATGGGTTTAAATTCCATAATCGTAGCTGAATTTTTGACTTTTGTAAATAAGTTTATATGAGTATGATTTAGCTTACTTGGAATTTTCTCTTGCGTTTAAAATTTGTTTAATGAATCGAATAGCATTTTCACCCACTATTGTCCACCACTTTTTGTAGAATAAAATAGGATAACCATCCGGTCCCGGTGAACCAAGTGAATTCATATTCTTCACCACTTTCCGTATTTCATCACTAGTAGGTATGACAGATAGATTTTTTTTTTGTACTCATAGGATAAGAAGATTCTTGCAGATTTATTGGGTTTTGAAAGTTCACATCCTTTGGAAACAAAATTTTGAAGAAAGAAACTAATTCCTTAGCAATCTCAGCCGGGTTAGTAATCTATTGTTGATTACTTGATTGGATATAAGAGATCTGATTTTTCTTTTTTCTTTGTTGAACTGAAAGATGAAATTGTTTTGTGTTTTTATCTTCAGTTTTCATCCATATTTGTTTCCTTTCTTTGTTCCGAATAAGTTTCCTTCATGATGATATAATCATGCAACCGAGCTGAAGTAGTTTTATCCTGACGAATAATGTCAATAGTTGGGGATAGATGAAGTAATCTCTTCTTTAACTTTATGATTATGTTCTTAATACAGCCAATTTTACTTTTTCTCCAAGTTTCAGGATGTGTAACCCAGAAAGCTTCAAATCTATAAGAAGGAGGCCTTGTAGATAGACATGGTTGTTGCGGGACCACTTGCTTTGCTAACCATATGGTCTATGGAGTAATATTTGAAAAGATATTCAAAAATGAGATTTTGATAGAAAGAGGAAGTCTATGAAAGAGGGAGCCTTAATAATAATAAAATAATATTATAATAATAAACAAAAGGGAAAGGAGTGGAGGACCAGCCAAAACCGGTCGCCCGTGTGGGCCCCACCACACAAGTTTTTTTTTTTTTAATTTATTAATATTTTCTCTCTCTTCTTTTCCCTCCTTTTCTCATATCCTTGTTCTTCCACGGTTTTGGATGCTCTTGCGAGCATTATCGCTAATACACCCGTGCCTCTTACTCGGTGCTTAATCGAGGGTGTCCCAAATGCCTGAAAGGTAAATATCCATTACTATTCCATGAAATTCGATTGAGAAAAGCCATGAATCATGAGTAAGTGAATATTGGGGTTTGATTAGTGATTTTTTTTAAGGAATTCAACCGATGAATACTGCGACTAGATTCAATTAATTTGTTGCTCTATACTAGCATACAATATGTCTAGGAGCATTTAGATATGATATGATCAAGATCATATATTATTCTTGGTAAGTTCATACACTAGAGATGAATTCTGAATTCAAAAGAGACGCTGAATCTTTCATCTTAATCATGAAATATATGGAATATTAAAAATTTTGCTTCAGAAACACTTATATCACCGACATGTATTATTACTTTCATGAGATTATAGAACTCCATTTCACTACTCTTGCAAAAGGTAAAGACATGTATTTCTTATGATTCGGATACTGATTTCTTATGATTTTGATACTGATTAGAGATGCATGAGTTTGCAACTGCAGGAGAGCTGTTACGAATTATAATAACTAGATTACCGCAATGCGGCGGGGGCCGACCGAAGTTTGGGAGTACGGTGGAATTGTAAGGGGGTGGGTTTTTGTGACAATTTTGTAAGTGCGTTTGCAGCAATGTTTGTAACAATGATTTAATAACATTTAAGGTGTAACATTTATGTAATACTTATTTTGTAACAGAACATTTGTTTGTAACAATTTTTTAATAGCAACAACAGCTTTAGATCTTGTGGTTGAATTTTGCTAGAAATCAACGATAAGGATCAAAATTAAAAGCATTAGTGATTGTTTTTTTGCCATTTTCACGCCGCAATGACCGTCAATCGGTTCGATTTCTGATCATTTTAATTACGCCTAACCACAGATGGGGTTGATAACTTTCCGATTATCGATCCAATTTTGTGAAAAAAAGACCGATTGGCATTCAATTTTGCGATGAAAAATTTAAAAAAAGTGTTGCATGCAGTTACATTTTTAGCCCCATAGTGAACAACTGTGGTTTGAGTATTAGTGAATTGAGCTTTTGCCTTCATTTTAGCCTGGCACTTTTAGGGGCGACCCCGAAAGAATTAGGGGCGACTTTTTTATTCCCAACCCATATACACCGTTAAGGGATGTCCAAAAACGCGGAGAATACGTTAATGCCCTTACACAATCGGTAGGTATTTTGTGCCCGATTATGGGAAATCAATCGGAAGCTTAGTAACGATATTATACTACCGATTAATATCGATTTTGTGCCAAACTCGCATCCGGCTTCTATAACAATCGGAAGGGAAATAACCTCACGAGACTACCGATTATAGTAGATCCTAAATTCCCAAAATTGGTGATTTCGCCAAGAAAGAAATTTGGGGCAACTGTATAATCGGAAGTCTTATTAACTACCGATTATTCTAGTTCCCAAATTCGAAAAAAATGACATTTCTGCAAAAACAAAATTTGGGGCAATTGTATAATCGGAAGTTAAAATACTTCATTTGACTACCGATTATACAGTTGCCCCAACAAAATACAGCCGTTGGAACTCTAAACTGTATATAAGGATTGTATCCTTTTACTCTCTATGGAACACAAATGCCTTTAAACTCTCTCCAACATCATCTTCAACATAATGGCCCAACCATTCATTAATCCTACGGAGTTCACCATTGAAGAAGATTTATCTTTATGTAGGCGCTATGTTCAATTATATCCGAGACGAGGAGAAGAACGCAGGCAAGGAGGCATAATGAGTATGAGTTATTTGGGGAAAATTCACGAAAAATTCTGCGACGACACCGTAACCCAAACAACCGTCACTCCGCCGATCTTTTCTGCGAGAGTTGGTTCAATAAATGGACACGTCCAGAAATTCGTCCATTTAACTTATCTTATGAATCAATATCGATTGAGGGGTGAACCAATGATGAGGTTATAGAACGATCTCTCGGGGAATGGCGGAGATGGAAAAGATCAAGCTTCCGTTATGAAGCTCATTTTAGAATCCTTAGGGCGATGGAAAGATTTAATCCGTTTAGGACTCGTCCAACACGTCCACGACGCTAATCACAATACCTTGTAATAGAATTGAGGGAGTTCAATGTAAAATTATGATGATGTGTAGGTGATATTGTTATGAATTTCAAAATATTTATGAAAATCGGAAGTTTTAATTGTTGATCTAACTACCGATTATACTCAAACGGCTAGTTCGTTCAAAAGAAACTAGCCGTGCCTTGAAAACCACATACAATCGGTAGATAATACATATTGAGAAACCTCTATACTACTCTAATGAAACTGAGAACTCTGTTGACAAAACAACCTATAATCGGAAGTATATAACCATACATGTTTACCGATTACGAATAATCGGGTGCTTTGTTCAAACATTTACTACCAATTGTGGGTAATAATTGCTACGCAATTTCAGTACAGTCTTGTAAAAGTACGCATCAACGGCCATATTTTCAAAAAAAAAGATTTGGGACTCTCATCTATATAAGGAGGGTAAACTCTTCTTATTTATGCACCAAACAACACATATATAGCATCGTGTATTCTACAAATAGATTTTCCATCGTCTACTCTTGTGAATTCATTCTATATCTCAACTTACAAGCATGGCAACGTTTGACGCAGATGAAGATTTGGTCATTGTGAAAACATGGTATCGTGAAACAAGACGTGAAGATGTCATAGCAAGGTTAACACCCGAAGTATTTTGGGCGAGGGTATATAGCCAATTTGTGCGAGAGTATGGAAATCCAAAGCAAAGATCACTCCAACAAGTTCATGATCGTTTCCAACTTGTCCAAAAAGGGGTAAATGATTACATAACGATACAAAAGAGGATGTTTAACACTAGCCACTTAAGCTTGTCGATCCAACAATTTGTAAGTATAACGCTCGGGTGTTTAATCTTTCTTACTAAAACGAAGTTGACATTATTTTATGTTTGTTTATATAGGAGACACTCTGGCAAAAGATAGTACTTAGTGGAAAAGGGTGAAGAATTCACTTATGATGGAAGTTATGAATTCTTGAAGTCCGTCACAACAATATAAATGTTGATTGATGGTTACAATCGGAAGTTATTATTTTATATTGTCTACCGATTCTGGGAAGATTTTCACCTATTTTGTCAGACATTGGTGACAATCGGTAGTTAATGCAGTATGTTGTCTACCGATTCTGGGAAGATTTTCAGCTTTTTTGTCAGACTTTGGTGACAATCGGAAGTTTATTTAATATGTTGTCTACCGATTCTGGGGAAAATTTACAGTTTATTTTTAGTCAGAGTATGGTGACAATCGGATGTTTATATAATATGTAATCTACCGATTCTGGGGAAAAAATTTCAGTTGTTTTGTCAGCCTTTTAATCGGAAGATAAATTCAAAAAGTTAATAACCGATTATAATATTGATTGAGTCTGTTTACAAAATCTTGTATAATCGGTTGATATATTAAAAATATAACAACCGATTATAGCTTTAGACTTCACAGTATTTTCCACAAAATTCCAAAAAAAAACATGTACAAATACGGCTTTCCAAAATACATCTTTCAAACATAACAATCATTGATCTTCATCATCCGAGGGAGCCAATTCCAGTAGGCCTTCCGGGAAATCCACCTTCATGACGCGAACCCAATCCAACATGTTGGTCTCATATTGTTTCAACCAATCGTTACAATGATTTGTTGGGAAGTAATCGCTCCAACCAGCCAACGGAGGTAATGGGCAATCCCTCTTTACTCTTAAACCGATAAAATGCATCTCATTCACAAATGCCATAACAATTCTTCTATCTTTAACCGATTTATCGCAAACCGTCCTTGTAGGTGTAAACGTATTAGAATGTCCATACCTATGAGGAACAAAGAAATGTACCACGCTATTCAAAGCGTCCGCTAAGAGATATCCACATTTAGGCATTGTCATCCAATACTTGGATACGATTGTTTTTAATCCCTTTCGGCACTTTACACGCGCAACAAAGTCTTTGAACTCTAGTTCTTTGTCGTGCCTATCTCCTTCCTTCATCATCTCCATATAGAAATCCTTGTCCTTTATTAGTTGTACCGCCATCTTAGTTCTTAAATTTTGCCATTGGATGACATCTTGGTTCACCGCCTCTCCAAAGTAACCAATTTGTTCCGAGGCGACGTGAAACCCACAATTGCCATCCCCATCAACCTCGTCGGTGGACAAAACAAATGGAACAATGAGTGGAGGGAGTTGTTTCATATACTCTTCTATAATCGTATACCTTGATCGTGTTGGTCTTCCATGAAAAATCCTAGGACAACGAAGAGTACCATACTTCTCTCTTATAGTCACCATTTCCGTTGAATGTGTTTGTGGCGAGTCGTTTATTTGATCAATAACTACGGAGCTAGTTTGGGTCTCCACTAACACAACTTCTTCCACCGCATCGACTTGACTTACTTGAGAAGGCTTCGTAGAGACCTTTGGACTTCCATTTTGATCTTTTCTTGGACGACCTCTTTTCTTGGGTTGCGGCTCATCTTCAAATTCGGCTTTCGAACGCTCATGCCGACACAATATTCTTTTATTATACAAATGATCCTTTAATTCTTTTCTTTCTATGGTCCTCGACACTTTGGTGTTTGGCCTACCCGCCCCCTTTTGCTTAATAGGTTCATCAACCTCCCTTAAACATCTTACAATCTTTAATTTCCTTACCATCGGGCTTATAGAAGACATTCTTAAATGGGCTTATAGAAGTGAATTCTTGGTACTAATGCGCTCATCCTCTTCCTTCGACCTCTTGGTACCCTTCCTTGGTTTTTTAGCTTGGAAATGGCGATGGCAATTGTGTCTGAGGTTGCATTGAATGTGCCACGTACACTGCAAGTTTCGGGCTTCAGGAAACACTACCGCTATTGCATGCATTAAGGCTTGATCGTTATCCGTTACAATAACCCTTGGAAAATCATCCCCATTGTAAATGGACCTCAGCGTCTCCAAAGATCCAAATGAAACTCACGTTGTTCTCATGATCCATTAAACCCCATGCAATCGTAAACGTGTTTTTGTCCGAAGTGTGACAAGCAATGTTCAACAACGGCATGTTATATTTGTTTGTCTTGTAAGTGGCATCTATCAACACAATTTGATGAAAACATCGAGCCAATTTTATCATTTCGGGATGTGCCAAGAAAATACGTACCACTTTACCATCCTTTTCTTCCGTTCTCAACGTGTAGTCGTGTAACTCAGCTAACCACTGCGATTGTTGCATGACCGTTCTACCATCCCATTCCGTCCTTTTGATCGTAGCTAGGGCCGACCTAATTGTAGACAAAGAAGACAAGTTGTCGGGGTCGTCCGCCTTTATTTTACTTAAGATCGCACTCGCCTTTTGGATACGCATAGACCTCACCGTCTCCATTTCATGTGTTTTTAACTTCGCAACCGTTACATGTCCAATAAGAGTATCCGGATCATCGTGGTTGTGACAACCATTAGCAACTTTAGACATCTTCCAATCTTTACTTTCCTTACCATCGGGCTTATAGAAGACAATCTTAAATGGGCATCCAATCTTCTTCGTATGAGTTCGGTACTTCTTCCTCTCCGTCTTCCTTACATACTTATTATTCTTTCCCTCGTGACTCTTCTTCTCCCAACCTCGCTCACATACCATTTCAAACCGAATATTCTTAACGCAACGGTTCTGAACTACCACGCACATCTTCTCTTTTGCCTTGTTCATAAGCCATTCCTTAGCCTCCTTCTTACTTCCAAATATCTAAATGGGCATATTACAAAAAAAAAAAAAAAAAAAGCATAACCATCTAACATACACGATTGGAAAAAGAAAAGATAATTCATGACCATACCAAATCGTTTGCATAGTGTAGGGAAGTATCAGGCCTCAAATAATAATCGTCATCAACCGCTACAACAGCCTACGCACAACAACAACAAGTTATGCATTAGAAATCGGAAGGAAGTTTAGATAATAAGTAACCGATTGTAATACAATCGGTGATTTAATACTATACAACGTAACCGATTATGAGAAATCGGTAGTCATGTACGCATATAGTCTACCGATTAACGACATACAGAAATGAACAATTCTTCTGTGTAAAAAGCTTCAATAATCGGAGGGACTATAAATTAATTAACCAACCGATTATTATATACCAATAATCGAACGTTTATTCATGTAGACAAATTCCGATTATGAGAAATTGAAGCTTTCAATTTGGGGATTTTTTAATATTCGGCAGATTAACACATCAAAATATACCCGATTATTGATAATCGGTAGATATGTTACTAAATTAACTGTCGAATATATGTCGTTCATGTCATTCAATGCATGCAGAAATCGAATTTTCACGTTCGAAAACACACACAAACGCACGTAACATGGATAACATGGGTATTAGAGTTTGTTAACAACATACCCGTATGTTTGATGAATCGTTAGCTTCGATCTCGGGTGATTCTCCATTTTCTTCCATGAAAGCGTCGTCTAGGGTTCATCTCCATCAAAGTTTGGATCATTCAACATATACCCCAAATCATCATCTCTAAACGGTAGTGAACCTTGAACTTCAACAACTTCACGTCCTTCTTCGTACCCATCCATGTTTATGGAAGTTGGCAAAAATCGGAAGTTGGCAACATATACCCACTTCTTCTTCTTTTCTTTCTTCTTCTTCTCTCACTCAATCGGGAGTTACCTCGCGATGAGTCAATTTTTTTTCCAAACACTAATATATAGACCCCGACCTACCGATTCAGAGTTTGCTTCCGATTATTGAGTGAAACCACCGATTATTGTTTTGGCTACCGAATATTATAGTTTTTGTCAAAGGTTGAATCCCTGACCACTTATAATCGGTATGGTATAGGTTTTATCATCTACCGATTATGTCAGATTTCAAATTAAACATTTCGCAAATAAGGATTTTAGAAAAAACTCATTTCGGGGCAACCTATAATCGGTAGGTTATGTAACCTACTTGACGTCCGATTATGGCTACATCCAAATCACGAACCACATGGTTATGCCTCGGCTCTGTACCCTCTTAACCTATGGATTTTGGCAAGGGTTCAATCTGGGCTCCTTACAATCGGTAGGTTATTAAGTGGAGTATACTACCGATTATAGTAGATTTCAAAATTCATCACCGAAGGATTTTAGAAAAACTCATTTTGGGGCAACCTATAATCGGTAGGTTGTGGAACCTATTTGGCTTACGATTATGGCTACATCCAAATAACGAACCACATGGTTATGCCTGGCTCTGTACACTCGAAACCTATGGAATTTGGCAAGGGTTCGATCCGGGGCTCCTTATAATCGGACGGTAAGAAGTAATAAACTCTACCGATTATGGTAGATTTCAAAATTCATCACAAGAAGGATTTTAGAAAAACTCATTTTGGTGCAACTAATAATCGGATGGTTTGGTAATATATTTAACTCCACATTGGATCAGGGGCTTGTTATAATCGGTGGGTTATATAATTATATACACTACCGATTATGGTAGATTTCAAAATTCATCACACGAAGGATTTTAGAAAAACTAAATTTGGGGCAACCTATAATCGGTAGGTTATGGAACCTATTTGGCTTACGATTATGGCTACATCCACAAACTCAAGCCAAGTGGTTATGGTTGGCTCGCACCCCTCAAACCTATGGAATTTGGCCAAGGTTGAATATGGGGCTCCTTATAATCGGTAGTCTTACAAGTTGGATAAGCTACCGATTATAAAAGGGATTATTAGTCAAGAGTATCTACACAATAATCGGTAGGTATAGTTTCAATTTAACCTACCGATTCACCTTTAACCTACCGATTATGGTGTTGGCTACCGATTATATAAGGGCATATTGGCCATTTCGAAAAATCGAAGATAAGGGGTAGCTTAGATTTACGTTTGGGTGACCTTTTTTGTCTTTTAGTATCGCCCCTAATTCTTTCGGGATCGTCCCTAAAAGTGCCAGGCATTTTAGCCCCACATGAATCTAAAGTACTTTGCCACGAGTACTTTGCATCTCCCACTAAACCCTATGCCCCACTATCTCAATGCAACTGCCGAGAAAAAAAGCAAAAAAAAAAACCTCTGCAACTCTCACAACCGATGTTTGGCTTGATCAATCCTCTCAAAATTTGCTCTTCACAATCGCAATCAATCCCAACAACTTAACTACAGAAACTTCGATATTCACGCGCAGAAGAAGAATCTTCACTTCACATATAGGTTGGTTTTGATTTTTCAAATTTTGTTTTGTTTTAGATTTTTCAGTTTCGTTTTTACGTTTGTTAAGCATATTTCAATTCCATTGTATTAATTTTTAGGTGGGTTTTTCTTAATTCCTTCAGTTGATATGTTAAGGGAAATTACTAATTAAAAATTGGGTGCACTCTTTTTCTTACAGCGTTTGATATAATGCAGCAGGTAATTATATCTTTTCCTTTCACTCTTTCAGTGTTCCATATTCTCATTTCGGATAAAGTTCTATTTGAATTAATAAAGATTAATATTTTCACGTCTTGAATTCAATGTACAACAGTCGTAGCATTGTGTTATTTTTTAGAAGATAGAATTGTGTTGAACTTCGTTTATTTTGAGAGAGTAACCCTAATGCAATTTAAGTGTTTGTGGAAAAGACGAGCAGAAATTCATCTTTAATTTTCACTCCATTGGTTTGTGGTACCATGGATAACCTTGATTTAAGGTAATCTCTGATCATCCAAGATGCTTGCAAATTTTTCCTTTTCCTGCTCACTGTGTAATCAATACAAATCTTTGTATAGATAAATCTATAATCATGGAAGGAATCAGAGTTTAAAGTTTTAACTTTTAAGGTAAGTTTGATTTTTGATTTCTCTCGCAATTTTTAGTTTTTAATCCATTTCTCTCAAAATATCCACCCTAATAATGAAAACGGTGATGAGTGCAGATTTTTTATAAATCATATTCTTGAACGGAGAAGCAAGAGTTAAGTCAACAAATTTCGTGCTAGGACTAAAAGAAACCTCAAAATCTGTAGCTACAGAGCCTCCAAATCCGAAGGTATATGCTTTTCAAAGGGTATTCCTAATTTATGGATTTGTTAGCTAAATTTTGATAGAGATTGGAATCAATTGTTAGGTTAGAATATATACATCAATTCCAAAATGGGAGATGCGGAAGGGTCTTTGTTTTTAGATCAAAGGGAGTTAGTAAAACTGAAGAGCTATTTGTATAGGAGACATGGATAGAAGCTTCAAAAATCTTTCCCTAAATTTGAGGTATCCATTCTGTCTTTCACTATCGAACGAACATTTGAAATCTTATCTCTAATATTAATTTTGTTTTAGATTGTTGATGAAAACAAAATCTTTGCCTGAGTCATTATTTTTCCCCGTCTGCAAGTGATAGCTGAGATATAATTTTCATGTGACCTGATTCATTTCTAGGGTTTGCAGATTAAGCTTTGTAAAGTTCCTTTTTGCTTCTGCTATTTTGGAGGCTTTAGTAGGTTTCTGAAACTTTTGGTGAAAGAAATTCGTTAAACCATGTCACTAATAATAATAAAAAAATTCCGCAAGGCTTTTTTGGCAGCAACATGGCAAAAGCTGACAGGCTAACAACTTAGTATCGTTATATCCTTACACAGGGTGTGTTGAGATTCCAGTGTCACAGGGTAAAGCAGGTAATTGAATATTTCGTCATTTCGATGTTTGCTCGCTAAATTATATGGCATACTTCCTCATAGACACAAGTGAATTCTATCTAATATGATAATTTGTGGAATGTTTGGCCTTGCACCTTCTCTTAGAACTATTGCTCTATTATCTTCGCAATGTTACTTAACTCTGATGATTTGAGTAAGGCTTTTCTTTCCCGAGCCAAAAGGGACAAGGGTTTCAGGTGAAGATGGCATTATTTGATGATCTGGGAATATGCTAACGTTGACATCTGTTTCGACCGCCATCAAAGGTTTATAATATTTAAAAGGTAAATTAAGGTACAGTTTATTTTTTACTCATTTTTTTTTTAGTTTATCAGTTCCAATAATATGTTATGGCCGTACTTGGATTTCTTTTTGATTTTTTTTTTTATTAGTTTTGCTTTTCCAGGCAAATGTTACTCCATTTTCATGCCTGAATTGTTACTTTGTAAGCTTATTATATGGTGTTAGGTCTACGTCTGCTAGGAATTCTGACACCTGAATTTGAGATTGTGTATTCTTTTGTTAAAGCCTTAATTCCATAAAATATAAAAAAGTATGATTGTTCCTCTAACTCTGGCTCATGTAACAGGGAATGGGACATAGCTTTTACGGACAAATTGGATAACGACGGCCTTGCACCTCATGTTAGCATATGAGAACCATCGCTCCATTATCTTTCACTATGATGTGTTTAATTCTGATGGTTTCAATAATACTTTTGTTTTCTGAATCAAGGGACAAGGGTCACAGGTGAGGATGTCATTGTGAGAGACTGCACCCACTACACGGGATAATCCTCGACAAGGGCAAGCTTCCATTACAAACAATGTGTCCACGGTGCCAGCATGAGGCACAATGAAAGCTGAATAGCGATCAGGTATGTCATTATTCAAATGTAGTAATTCTGAAACTGAAACAACTAATGTTTATGGCTTTGGGTTTGTGAAAGTAAATATAACATTTGTTAGAATACCTTAGGTTTTATTCAAGTTTATGAGTAGGAATGGAACCGTCGGCATGACATGCACACAAGAAGATATCCCATAGTGCCACCATCACCTCAGACATCATTGTGAACCCACATCTACTCCTTATGAATGACAATGGTCAGCTTATTGACTGAACCATGAGAAAGGTTGAAATTTGAGGTATAAGAGGGAGATGCTACTTCCTTTGCTTATTGTTGTAGCGTGAGTATGTCATCATGAGATCCAAAGGCCTTCTGTTGGGCTCTATTTGTGTAGTTGTCCCTTTGCGGGTTGTATAATAGTTTTGGCATTATTTTCTAAGTTAACTTAGTCAAATCAAACTACTTGGATTGCTATTAGATGCAGAGTTAGGTCAATATGTTCTGTTATGGAAATTACACTCATGTAAACTATTTTAAATCCTACTCTTGAAAGTTGATTTTTTTTTAATGATTGATTTTTATAACAGGTCGAAGGTACTGCATTTAATTAGGCCTATGGGAAATTACTTATTCCTTTTGTTTGTCCCAATTACCGATGACAAACGTTGTATAATATGTGGAGCTGTGAATTAATTTTCAACATACTGTATTAAAACAAGGAGACCCAAATCGGCTAACCGGACGAGCTATTAAACAACACGAACAACGCAAAAAGGCATCTGCCTGGTGCGTAGCACGGGTTACTTTCTAGTTAGATATAACAACACATGTGTCATTCGCGTGCCTGGGTGGTCGCACCATTTCTCTATCTTCTCGAGTCTCTACTGTATTCCCCCTATTTCTTCCATCTTTTTTTTCTCTTCTCTTGAAAAACTTTAGGTCTGGAGGCTTGAAAAACTTTAGGTCTGGAGGGTTTCGATTAGGAAAGAATATGCAAACATCAAACGCTGTTGTAAGGAAAACAATACAATCAAGAGTTGTTGTTTTCATATGAGGTTTCGATTTCACATTGTTTTTCTTTTCCACGCAATATTTCGATTAGGGTTTCAGTTTCATATATGTTTTGGATTTCAAGCATAATTTTTTAGATCTTTTAATCGATTTCAACTGATGATATAGATCTTTTAATCGATTTCATCTGATGATTCTAGGTAATTGTTTTTGGGTTTTGATTATTTTTTTTTCAGCTAGTATATAATGGTTTTATTTTGAGTTAGCATGCTGTTCTATTTTAGGGTTTCGTAATATGAATCTATTTTAGGGTTTCTTAAGATGAATCTATTTTAGGGTTTGGTATCTTGTATCCGATACCGTATCCGTATTGTTGCAACACAGGGAAAATGATTATATAAGTGAAGCGAAAAATGCTGATAGATTCCGTCGTGACTTTTGAATCATAATGTAGGTTCGAGTACCTGTATGTTTGAGCTTGTAGGTTTCAGGACTTCTATGAAGCAGGAGAGAGAACTGCTAATGGCTGAAGTATCCGAACTACGCGATCAAGTCTTTCTTCATTTTAGTCTCACAGTTTTAGTTTCCATTTGCTAATTTATTCAGTACTAGGTAGTATACTAATTACATTTTTCTTACAGCTACTTCAGTTCCTTGAAGAGAATAGCAAGATGTATAGCAATAACAATGTTACCGTGCCACCACAGATCAGTTAGTTTACTATGTCTTTGCAAACATCTTCTTATATGTTTCAATTCATCCATGTGTTATGTGATTGGTTTCTCTTGATTGATTTTAATGAAAGCTAGGTTAGTTTCTTCACTAGTAAAAGTTGGTATGATGAAATAATCTCAAGAGCCCCATATGAAGCATAAAGCTCTGTTAGATTACCAGATGTTTTTCCTGCGGTTTATTACTGAATTAGATTGTAGGCCTCGATTGCTACTGCTTTGATTACAGGGAATCCCGTTAGATTCCCACTTATACATTTATCTTCCTTATGCCATGTAGTTGTTTACTTGAAGAGACAACAGTAAACAAAGATGCATCTTGAAATATGCTTAACATATGTATGCAGATTCAACAACTCAAGGTATTATTGGCATTCATTTTCATCTTTCTTCTAATGGAAGTAATGGATTGTTATAGATAATAGTTCATTAAAACTTCTGGTCTAATTAATATGTTTAGTGTTTATGTGTCATTTTCAATACACATACTACGGTAGTTGACTCCAACATAATGATGTGCACTTTTTTTTAGGTATCCACCGGGCAAAAAGCGATCACCAATCAAAGTTTGCAGCAAAAAGGGTATTGTCTGGGATAGATTTATGGTTATATCTTATATTCGTTATAGTTAGATGGTACGCTCTTGCTGGTAAGTCTCTGAATTTGAGAATATACGACTTTCCTTCTGTAGCATGCACGAATTACACAAAAGCTTGCGCTTCCAGCCTTGTATTTATCTTTATAGGGCTTGATTGGCTGCTTTATTTTGTGTCCCCATTGCCAATTCGAAACATCGTCGACTCACACCAATCAGCAGAGGCTACTATTAAGAGGCTTATAAAGTAGGTCAGTCATTGACAAAGTAATGTGAGAGTTTCTGGGCGTTAGTGAGTTTTCTCAACATTAAGTTAGAGCCTTCTCTTTTTATTTCTAGAATCGAATCCTTGGTGTAATTAGCCAAATGAAGCTTTATTGTTTGTGATCTTTGTAATATTATATTGATTTAATGTAAATAAGTGAATTACATTTTGAGGAAGACAATTTATATATAAATATATAATATTTGATATAATTAGTTTTATATTTCGACAACGATTTGGCAATGTTGTTGAGACAACATCGCAGAATACAAAAAAGTTGTTATTTGGTTACGTATGACAACGTTGCTTGCAGTGCAGAATGACCATTGTCTAAGATAACCTTTTGACAATGGTGTCTCCGTGTTGTCAAAGACCGTTCTTCTTGTAGTGTTACATGAGTCGGGAAAAAACAAACAAGGTGTAAGTGAAGCGTGAAAGAGAGACATTTTCAGTTCCCAAGATACAAATAAGTTTGTAAGTAAACGCATTTCATATATTTGAATCAAGCATATAAACCCCTGCAATTTTTTCTATCAGCTTCAAATTTAGATGACAGGAATTCATGTGGCATCCCAGGAAGTAAAACATTGTGATTGCTTTCATCCAAAATCACTAATAAATATTTGTATCAGTCTTAACAAAATAAGTTAACAAAATTAGTTAAAGCATATTAACAGATTGCAATGTAGATTCAGTCTTAAGCACGGATCTTCAAAGTGAAACAGAAATTGAAATAGGACGAAACACGAGGTCCGGTTGGATGATGTAACTCACTTGCATAAAGTGAGGGACTCCAGCATATGCAAGAGGCTCAAAAAGATTACGTGTGTTTCTCTTCCCATAGACAGCCATCCTGCCTCTACCTTCGTAGGATTATAGAGATCAGACTGCTCAGATGTAAACTCGTCTGAGGATGCTTACGATGACGACCGTGATTATGGCCAGCACACTCTCGCTTGAGGCTGCGACAGTTACCGGAATGTTGGAACGCAGCTCGCTGAGGATTTTCCAGAGAGAGGGACTCGTATTTTCCAGAGAGAGGGACTCGTACTAAAACAGATCGAGAGGGCAGTACAATGAAAAAGAACAGGCTGGTTAAAGCTTCCTAGACGCCTGTCATTTTCTAGCACTGTACCCTCTCATTCTCAGCAATTTTGTATGCACAATCTCTTTGCCTTGATCAAGAAGAGATCTGTATTGCAGCAGCCACTTTTGTCACGGTGTAGAATCTTTTTAAAAAAAACTACTAAACGGGTTGGTGCACATCTGATTCACGTTTGACCATTAAATATTAGTAGTTAACAATGATAAAATTATGATACGTTTAGTGATATGGTAATTAACCTTTTTTTCTAGTAGTACTGGTTTCTAGTAAAGTGTGTAGTAAAACAGAGGATACAGTTCCAGGAGGTTAAGCTAATTTAGATTCAACCTTGAGAGGATACCATTTTAAACAATAGCAAAAAACAAAGTAAAAATGTATTTAATCACTTCACTTTCACTAGGGCGCTCAATTTTCCAAGTCTAGAAACTCTTTATATCCGGAACAGATGGTTCCCAATGTTTAAGGACACGGAAGATCAGCTGAAACCCTATCAAATATAAACACGAAGAATTCAAATCCATACACTTAGGAACTGAAAATGATACACCCTAGTCGCAATACATTCACTTCATGCGTGTGCAGACAAAATGGGTAAAGCTATAAGAAAGTAGAACTCTTGCTCATAAATATAAGAAGTAAACTCCTCAAATTACCTGTACCTCACTGGTCCAGCTGAAGCATAAAGTAAGCTGCACCAGGCAAACAAACTTCATGGAGCCATACAAAAATCATCACTCATAACTGATTGATGCTTAGTGTTAGCTGAACATATAGAGGAAAGAGGAGGAATGCAGACACTCATATCAATGCCTTCTGAATAAAATGAAAAACCTGCTATTGTTTTAGCAAATGGAGAACTAATATCTTACTGAACATAGATGGTAACACGCATTAAGCAAATATATTATTACGAACTTTTCAAAATTCAAGTCATAACAATATGTACAAGCAGAACTGTCATGCAATCATAATAATTGCTATAAACTACACAACAGATTATTGTCTTACTGAGTAAGTAACTCAATAGCCAAAAGTTATGTATCTCTACCATTCACAGTGTCACACCCCTAAATGGGCTAACCCAGGGCAACATAGATTTAGATTTAGACATAATTTCAAGTTAAAGCAAGGAACAGACTAAGTTAAATAACTAATAAATGTGAATAGAATGGAAAACCTGTTTAAGCATATTAACAGATTGCAATGTGTATTCAGTCTTAAGCACAGATCTTCGATAAAATAGATAAACATCACTCAAACGAAAATGTAGTCTGAACAGAAAATTGAAATAGGACGAAACACGAGGTCCGGTGGCATGATGCGACTCACTTGCGTAAAGTGAGGGACTCGAGCATATGCGAGAGGCTCAAAAAGATTCGACCGCAAGGAGTGCAACTGACTAGCGAATCGACCACCGAGAGAACTAAGAGAAAGCATAGAAAGTGGGTGTTTTTCTTCCCGTAGACAGCCATCCTCCTCCTACCTTGTTCTTAAGAATGTGCAGTATCTCATCAGCAGAGGCGGATTCAATAGTTGTATCTCCTTTAGGAATGAAGGTTTTCAGAGTCATGATGTTCTCCACTTGAGCGTGCAGCTGATAATCCATGGACGGGCAATAAATATTATCATCATCACCAATGCGACGCTCTAGGTTTTCATTCATCCTAGTCTGAAAAACACTAGGGTAGAAGCGAGGGCATTCCACCACCTTGAGATGTTTTTCTTGCAAATTGTAGAATATAAGACGTTCCCCATTAAACCAATACAATAGCACCTGATCGGAGAAAGTCAATATACGTGTAGGAGGTGTAGCAGCGGAAGTGTCAAAGTGCCGACAGAGGGGAGTTGGTAGTAAACCTTCCTGATCCATAATCTGAACATCGAAAGTTTCCTCCCTGCTCCATACTTGTTTGTCCTTGTGCTTCAATACATACATATGAACCTTGTAACAACAACAACAAACACCTGTCTGATAATTGCAATGATGGCCGCAGTGATCATAGTTGGATCTTGTTGTTATCCTCTCAGAACGTGCAATACAAGGGTATCCATTAAACTCCAGAAGATGATCAACTGCTAAATATTTACGCTCGCTTGTCGCTGTAACTGTCAGAGTACATTCAGTCGGGAGTCGAATGAAGTGAATCTTCTCGCTGTGGAGATCGAAAGAGAGCAACATATCAATGTTATTATTATTCGTCCTCCAAAAAAGATCACCCCTGCAAAAGGTGGCTTGTCTACATAAAGTTCTCGAAACTCTAGTGACCATTTGACTAGGAAAACCAGAAGAACCCGGTGGTGGTGAGATATCGACAGTACTCGTAAGTATCTTTCTCCATGACATAGTTCCCAATGTAATAACCATGCAAAGAAACTCTGTATTGGCTTCTGAAGTAAAAATAATAACAGCCTTGTACACTTGTGATAATGAATCAAAACCAAAACCATGACACAAGTAGATATATCCCCCGGTAGGACGTAAATAACAGAGGGAAAGTGATTCACACCGGGTAGGGTTAACAACAGCTATTCTACCAACTGTATCAGTAGGTATACCGACTACATTCACACAAGTTAAACCATTGCAAAAGCCTACTAATTCATATATATTGTTGATGCGCAGGCCTGAGAGAATTCTAATATCCGTGGCCTTTTCTCGTCCTAATAAACTGAAAAAGTACATGCTTCGCTTGCCACCTCTGGATACATTAAGTAGATTAAACACTAGAAATAGTTTATTTTTGTTCTGAATACTGTGAATCGCAGAAAATCTTGAATCATTAAAGATTGAATTGTACCATAACTTACTGACGCAACAGCACATTGCAAGAGTCCGGACTGGTAATCTCGTTAGAATACTTTCAATCACCAATTCCTCGGGAAGATCTTCACATACACATTCCATCTGGTGCTCTTCTCCTCCATCATCAATATTTTTCAAAATTGCTCTTTTTATTCTAGTAATAAAAGGAATAAAACAATTCAAAAAGGGGTGAGGCATGCTGCTGCTTCAACAAGTTGTATTCACAATTAAGCACACCTCCTCTTTGATCGCTTTTTTTTTTCCAACTGCTCCTCGTCAAGCTGTTTCCTTCTTCTTCTTCTTCTTCTTCTTCTTTTTTCCAGAGATTACTCTTAATTTCTTCTTCTTCTTTTTCCCAGAGATTACTCTTAATTTCTATGATGTTAGGCTGCTCAGCATCATAGAGATCGGTATGGGTATTTATATATGAAAAAACAGGTATCCAGTTTAAAAGATTGGAATCATGAGATTTAAACTCCTGCTTGTATAGGAATCCTGAAACCTTTATGGACTAAAATATGTAACTTTCTGAGAAGCAAGTTAAACTAGCTCAGTGAAGGCATCGTTTCGTTGGTGTTGTGGGTTCTGACGCATGTCCATGTGTTCGTCGTAGTTTATTTAAGCAAAAGCTAATTTATTCAAACAAAAGCTAAAATGGACCTGGGGAGTTCGAGTACGGGATTTTGCTACGATCTCTGTGATTTTGCTCCCATCTTGGTTTCAGCGGAAAAGAAAAGAGAGGAAGATGTTTTCACTTTGATTTCTTGCTTTTGATCTTGTTTTTCTAAATGATTTACAATTTTTCATTGGTTTTGATTGATGGTTGTGGAATCACTCTTTTTTAAAATCTAGTTAATCCCTTTTCTGTTTATGTCTTGATTAATTTTAACTTCTCCCTGTAACTTTTGTTTCTACAGGTCGATTGCTGTTATGCTCTAATATTTTAGGAATCATCTACTATTTTTCCAACAATCTTTCTTCACTAAATTTCACTGATTTTGAATAATGTCTAACTAAACTTCCTTGTTTTTCCCTGTTCTTTCCAGATTGTGTCTAACCCCGGAAAATGGCGTTTGCCCATAAGGTGTTTGTCCAACAGGCGTTTGCCTTTATGTTTATGATGGTTATAGCGTTTGCTGTGGTTGCTGAATTGCTCGTAGAAGCAAAAGATTTCTCCATTGTTGCCATTACCGAGATAGAAGGTTCATCCAGATACAGAGTTGAAAACGATCCACATCGTGTCTCTTTCGAAATTCAAGCTAGGAACCCACGTGTCAGGCCTGGAATTCATCAACGGAAATGTCGTTACAATCGTTACAAATTTGAATTCCAAAAACAAATCCACCGTTACTCATGCCAGTCAATAGCCAGCTGCTCAATCTCTAAAATTCCTCCAGATATTTTAGGAAGGAGTATCAATCATATCCCGAATATCCAGCAAATTATCAATAGACCCTTTCTCCAAAACCCTAGAACCATGATTTCAGACCCAAACCTCTATATTAGATATCTCTTAGGAGGAGGAGACCATTCAAACACAAAAATCAATACCATGGCGGATAAGTCTTTAGAACCTGTTAAAGACCTCATTGCAAAGTTTCAAAATGCTACTATGGAGCTAGGAGATGCAGCTGAAGCAATTGTTCATCATTATGAATCTGAAGAAGAATCCAAAGTAGGTGAATGGGATATATGTCTCATTGGAAAAATCATCACCGAAGGGAAAATGTCTGACAAAGCTGTTGAAAAACATGTTCAGATCACTTGGAATTTCATTCCACCAGAAGAAATCAAGGTTATTGAGCTAGATCCAAATGTTATGGTATTTAAGTTCAAAAACTGGACTCAACTTAACAAAGTCTTTCAAACAACACCCTGGAGTTTAGATGGCCATTTGGTTGTCTTACATGATTACTATGAAGGGTGCCTATACAGAGATTTTGATTGGGGTACTCAAGAATTTTGGATTCAATTGAAGGGGTCATACTGCGAGAACATATGAAGGTGAAGATAGTTGAAGATATGGGGAGAATAATGGGGGAAGTTGGTGCCATTGATCCCGAAAATGCCATCCGTGCTCCTGGTGATCCGGTGAAAGTTTGTGTAAGAATCAATCTCCAGACCCCTTTGAGAAGAGGTATTTTGACAGTAAACTATGCAGGGATTACTAGGTGGATTCGTTTCTTCTATGAGAAACAACCTCATAAAATCTGCCCAAAATGTTTTATTGTGCAACATTCAAAAGATGCTTGTGCCGCTGCTGAGAACTTTCTGCAAATAGCTCATAAAAAACCTCATTACTTTGGAAATTCAAAAGGAATAAAAAACAATGCAGCTTCACAAAGAATGATTTCCACACAAGCACCAAAACACAGTCAAAAGAAGGTGACAAATTATACTCCTTTTGTACCACCAAAAGATGGTATACAAGTCGTTTTGCAAATCCCTGGAGCAAGTTCTGGTGAGGATAATGTTGGTGATTATGCTAGATTAGGAAAACGTCAGAGAAACTCTGCTCCTCCAACTTTTGACAACAATACTATGACTGGTAATGGCAACCAAATGGAAATTTATGCATCTCACAAAACCATCCAAGGGGATACACAATCTGAAAATACGGCAGTGGAAAATCAGGTAATCACTAGACATTTACTTTTTACAACTTTCTTCTCTTGTAGGAATATTTTAAAATGTTCAATTTTGTTTACTCAAACAATTGTCAGATACTCTTATTGTTTTGATTGTGAGTCTAGGCTAATTTTACCACCTTTCAAAATGAAAATAATAAGTTGGAATTGTAATGGATTTAGGAATAAGAACACTAGGAATCACATTAAAGACTTGATCAATTTTTTTAGTCCTGACATGATCTTCCTTTGTGAAACTAAAATAGATTCGGACAAAATTATTAATTTTGTTAGGCCATTAAAATTCCCAAATTCCTTTTTTGTTCCTAGTGTAGGCAGAGCTGGAGGATTGATTTTATTATGGAAAGATGGTTTCAAACTAGAAATAGCTGCTCATGACAATAACACGATACATTGTCTTATTACTAGTGACCCATCCAAACCTGAATGATTGTTAACATGTATGTATGGCACACCATATTCTGCACTAAGAAATGAGCAGTGGAGATATAAAAGCAATCTTGGAAAGGATAACCCTACTTTACCATGGATAGTGCTTGGAGATTTAAATATCACCCTAAACTTAGAAGATAGAAATACCAGTAATGCCTCTTCTTCAACTTCTTCTAGTATTGTGCAACTTATAGATGATGCAGGGCTTCATGACTTGGGATTTCATGGAAATCCTTTCACATGGACAAGCAACAAACATGGCACAGGGAGAATTAAGTCAAGGCTGGACAGGGCACTAACCTGTACATAATGGCTGATACTTTTTCCAAATTCTCATCTTATACACCTTCCACAAATGGGCTCTGATCATTGTCATGTACTTCTTAATCTTTCTACTGAAGTATCTGTGGGTAACAGATCTTGGAAATTCTTTGAATGTTGGTTAAGAGATACCTCTTGCAAGGATCAAATCATATCTGCTTGGTCTAATGAAGTAAGAGGATCTGTTGGCTTTAAGCTGGAGAAAAGATTAAGTTATACTAGAAGATATATGTCTCTCTGGAACAAAACTACATTTGGGAATATCCAGTACAGAATCAAGGATCTACAACAACAGATGATGCATTTGCAAGGTGCTTATATAAATGACAGTAACACTCTTGAAGTTCAAAGCTTGGAACAACAAATTGAAGAATGGCAAATCAGGGAAAGTCACTTTTGGAGGCAAAAATCGGGAGAAAGCAATATCTTGGAAATGGACAATAATACAAAACATTTTCATGTGATGGCCAACCAAAGGAGATCAAGGAACAGAATTGAATCTTTAAAGGACAATCATGGGAATTGGTGTGTGGGTAGAAAAGAATTGGAAACTCTTTAAAATCAACACTTCATCCAAGTAAGCACTACCACCTCCCCTCAAGTTAGTGACAGACTCATTAACCTACTGCCAGAACAAATTACTGAAGCTGATAATATATTTATTACAAGGATCCCTGATGCTGACGAAATTTTTATAGCTTTAAAGACAATGAAACCATGGAAGGCTCCAGGCCCTGATGGTTTTCCACCTGGGTTTTTTCAAACTCAATGGGAGATTGTGGGGAAGGATGTAGTAGACATGGTCCAAAGATTTTTCTTCACTGGTAAGCTGCTCAAAAGTATGAACAAGACTAATCTTACTCTCATTCCAAAAGTGAAGCTTCCACAGACTCCAGCTGAATACATGCCTATTGCCATGTGCAACACAACTTATAAGATTATCACAAAAATCCTTTCCACAAGACTGAAGTTGTACATGGACAAAATCATCTCTCCAATGCAATCTGCATTTGTCTCTGGCAGGCAAATATCAGATAATGTTTTTCTTGCTCAAGAACTTATAAATAGTCTGAAAAAGAAAAAAGAAAAAAAGGGTTACATGGCTTTGAAGTTGGATATGTCCAAAGAATTTGACAGGGTTGAATGGATTTTCTTGAGGAAGATTATGTGCAAAATGGGCTTCTCAAATACTTGGTGTGATCTTATTGAAGAGTGTATCAATACTTCTGAAATAATCATTAAGCTTAATGGTTCTTTATGTTCTTCTTTCAAACCTACAAGAGGATTGAGACAAGGTGATCCATTGTCACCATACCTCTTTCTTCTAACTATGGAAGTCTTCACAAGAGCAATGGCTGATGCAGAAAACTCAAAGAAGATACAAGGTGTAAAAATTTCAAGATATGCTCCTCCTATTTCACACTTGTTGTTTGCAGATGATTGTCTGCTATTTACTAGAGCAAACATACACAATGTCAATAATCTCTTAGAAGTTATTTAGGAATTCAGTGAAAGCTCAGGACAACAAATTAATTTTCAAAAGTCAGCAGTTTTTTATTCTCAAAATATACACCCAAGACATTGCAGAATGCTATCAAGAAATCTCAAAGTTCAGTGTATGAGCATGGAAGAAGTTTATCTCGGCATCCCTTTATTTCTCAACAGAAAGAAGACAAGTTCCTTTTCTAAAATTACTATCAACATGAAGAACAGATTAAAAAGGTGGAATGGAAAGTTAGTTAATCACTCTGGCAGAACAACTCTTGTGAAACATGTTCTGAATGTTGTCCCTGTACATCAAATGGGCACTTTTCAGTAGCCTGACAGTACCATAGAAGATCTTGAGAGAATTCAAAGATTATTCTGGTGGAACAAAGCAAGTGGTAAAGGTATTATAACCATTTCTTGGGAAAAACTGTGTACAGATAAAGAGAATGGAGGCCTGGGATTCAGAGATATGAAATGTTTTAATCAAGCATTGTTAGCAAGATCTGCATGGAGATTGTGTAAGCACTCTAGCAAAATGTGTTCAAAGACTTTAAAAGCTAAATACTTCCCTACTACTTCTCTTCTTAATGCTCCTGAAAAGAAAAATGCTACATGGGCATGGAAAAGTGTGTATAAATGTGTGGCCTTCATTAGAAGATTCAGCATGTGGCAGGTGGGTGATGGGAAAAACATACAGACATGGGCAGATAAATGGATCTTAGGGGTTGAAGATATTCTTGTACCAGCTACAGGATCTACACTCAACATTCAAGAGTATAACTTGGTTTCTGATTTGATTAATGCAGACCAAAAAACTTGGAAGGTGGACATCATACAAGAACTTTTTGAAGATGAGATTGCTGAGAAGATTCTTCAAATCAGAATTCCTCAAAAGGCTGAAGACAACCTAGTGTGGACCCTGACTAACAATGGGGTGTTCACTGTTAAATCTACCTACAACAAGTTATTGGAACTGAAACACAGAGATAAACATCAAAATGGTATAAAAAGTAAAATATGGATAGCAATGTGGAAGCTGAGAACTGCAGCAAAAGTAAAGTTGTTCTTATGGAAGTGTCTTACTGATAATGTGCCCACCAGTGAAAGGCTTACGAGAAATGTTGGAGGGGAAACTTTAGTTTGCCAATTTTGCAATCATGATTGGGAAACTACAGATCACATTCTTATGCACTGTACTTTTGCCAAAGCAGTTCTTACCTCAGTTCCAGGAGGCATCAATTCTATTTCTATGGCCAATACCAATAATGTTACAGATTGGATTGTGAGCTGGTTCAACCCTGACAACCAAGTAACTGAGGAATGGATTATTCAAACTTCAAGTACAATATGGGAGATATGGAAGGAAAGATGCAATGCACTCTTCGAAAAAAAAAAAAAAGTTAAACTAGCTCAGTTCATCAAAAGAAAAAGAGGTAGATCGAGATTGGGTGTGTAGTTACGTACTTTCTTGACTGCAATACGTACTTTCCCAGTTTTTACTTCGAATTCCTGAAGCAAGTTCAACTAGTTCAGTTCAGAAGAAGAAGAAGAAAAAAGTAGAACTAGATTTGGTGTATCGGTATAATATAAACCGACGAAAATAAAGTATAATCACGTATTATTAGTCAGCGATATAAATAGAAAAGGTAAAGTCCTTATATTCTTTCCCACAAAAAATAGGTGTATAACTTTTACACAACAAACCCAAAAAATGGGACTCCTACTGTCCTCCACAGGGACACACACACAAAAATTGTGAGACAAAAAGTGAGATATTATTTTGGCGTACTCTAGATTCTCGGTCTGTTTAGAATCATCCAAGTAAGCAATAGCTGTAGTAAAAGGATGTCAAAAGAAATGTAAAGTGAAAATGCAAGCCGTATTTTTGAAATGTTGAAAACCTTAAGGGCATATTTAGGTGATCCTTAGTAGTAAATGGTGGGCCACTCTGAAGCGTGTTTATACAACAATCCGCAATTTCATGACTAGCTGATTAAAAGTTTTAAATTGCTTAATTTATATTTCATTGTGTCCATTTTTTTGTTCGGTCGGCTCGTCCCACCATGATAACGGTCATCTAGTATACTTAGAAAATCAGTCGGTCACAATGTTGTTGAGGCCGTTGAACACCTATTTACTCAATGTCAAGTAACTCAAGCAATTTTATTTGCATCACCTTTGAACTTCAGTGTGGGTTTCATTTCAGAAATTTCAGTTCGGGGCTGCTGCGAGTACTGGTTGTCAAAAGTGAAAACAATTGTGAGACCCATTTTTCATACTTTTCTCATTGTCAAACCAACGGGCGGAAATCTTCATGGCACACCCGTTTTCCACGGGAAAATTTTTCCTACACCCATAATTTCTGAAATTAAGTCTTATCGGATTTTTTTCCATTTAAAGGGGAAATATACCATTTCCTTCGCCGAGAGAAAGAGGGGCGAGATATTGAAAGAGTTGAAGAGGATATCAACAACTTAGCAATCGATATCATTCATCATTTATTCGTTTTCAATTTCTCTTTGTCTGTTTCAACTTCTGTTAGGGTTCTGAACCAAAGTGACTTGAAGATTATATGTCCAGAACGAAGAGTGATGTGCAGATGGTCTTCACACGAATTTTAACAAGCAAAACACTGAAACAAATATATAAGAACCCTAAGATATAATCCTTTTTTATGGGGATTAGCCACCTCTGTTTTGTAACCAATAAAGAGAACTTGAGTTGTATTAATTGAAGTGCCATGAATACAAGGTCATGACTGAGTATTTATAACAAACTAAACTTGTTTATCAAGTAATATTAATTGTAAGAAGCTAACTAATAAGGAAATGACTAAGCTTAACCGGAGTTTAAATAAATAAGGAAAGGTAACTAAAAATAGTATTGGTATCGCAACACCCTCCTAGATGGAAACATTGCTTGTCCTCAAGCATCAAAATCTGGAAATCGAAGCAGCAACTAATCAGCATCTTCCCAAGTAGCTTCGCCTGCTGGATGATCTTTCCATTTAATCAACCATTTAATACCTGCAATAACACCTTTCTTGAATAGTTTACGTTCCAATATAGTATTTGGCTCCCATTTATCATAATCAACATTTATTGGGAAATTTGGATCAATAAAAACTGAAGAACCCAAGTTCAACTTAAGTTGTGAAACATGAAATACTAGATGTATTGTAGTAGGTAATTCCAACCTATAAGCAACAGTTCAAATCTTCTCCAACACACGAAAAGGTCCATAGAACTTAGGGGAAAGCTTTGAATAAGCTTGAGTTGCAAGTGTTTGTTGTCTGTATGGCTGGAGACGAAGAAAAACCCAATCATTTAATGCAAAATGTCTTTCAGTTCGATTGGAATCAGCATAATTCTTCATTCTTGTTTGAGCAGCTTCTAACTGAGATTTCAAAATCCTTAATGTGTGGTCTCTAGCTTTCAAAGTAGTATCAACAACATGGACCGATGTGGATCCTGGCAGATATGAAGATATTGTTGGTGGTAAGCGGTCAGAAATGCCCGATATGGAGACATCTTTATTGCAGAATGAAAACTTGTATTATACCACCATTCTGCCCATGGTAACCACTTAGACCATTCACTAGGTTTAGTACCAGCAAAACACCGTAAGTAACATTCCAAAGTTTTATTAGTAACCTCTGTTTTTCTATCAGACTGAGGATGATAAGCAGAGCTACGACACAATTTAGTGTTTTGTAAAGCAAAGTATGCTTCCCAGAAATTGCTCATAAATATTGGATCTCTATCACTCACAATGCTTCTTGGCATGCCATGCAGACGTACAATTTCACGTACAAATAACTCTGCAACAGAGCTTGATGAATATGGATGTTTAAGTGCTAAAAAATGTGCATACTTAGATAAACGATCCACCACAACAAGAACAGAAGTTATACGATCTGAAGGTGAAAATCCATCAACAAAGTCCATCGAAATATCCAACCAAATATCAGTAGGAATTGGGAGAGGATTTAATAATCCTGGTAGACTAATTGCTTCAAATTTATTTCGTTGGCAAACATCACAATGAGATATAAAAGTCTTGACTGAAGATTTCATACCTTTCCAATAAAAGTTCTTTTGTAATCTTTTGTAGGTGCGAAGATAACCAGAATGGCCACCAATAGGATTGGAGTGAAATTCTTTAAGTAGTTTTTGACACCAAGTAGAAGTTGGAGGCACTACTATACAATCCTTATATCGTAGAACACCATTTGTGTATGAAAAATGCAGTCTGTAAGTAGGATTGTCTTGGAGTTGTTGAATCAAAGTACTTAATTCTGTGTCATTGTGACACTCAAGAATAATATCATCAATGTCAGAGAAAATTGGTGTTGATAAGAGAAAATTAGTTCCAAAATGCCTAGACAAAGCATCAGCTGCAATATTTTTCGTTCCTTGACGAAATGTGATTTCATAATCGGGTATCCGAGTAGTTTAGAAAGCTATTTATGTTGTTCCATGGAAGATAACTTTTGGTCCAAAAAATATATGAGACTGCGGTGGTCTGTATAAACCTTGAAATGTCTTCCAAGTAAATAAGACCGCCATTTTTGAACTGCAGAAACAATTGCAAGCATCTCTTTATCATAAATAAGGAGATTTAAATTCTTACCAAACAAAGGTTTATTATAATATACAATGGGTCTTTTGGATTGCATGAGAACAACACCTAATCCATTCCCAGAAGCATCACATTCCAACATAAATTCTTTCGAAAAATCTGGAAAAATCAAGATAGGTGTAGTTGTGAGAGCATGTTGGAGAGATTTAAAAGTTGCAGTGGCTTTATCATTCCACAAAAAAGCACCATTCTTAAGTAGTTGAGTTAATGGAGCACTAATTTGACCAAAATCCTTGACAAATTTGCGGTAATATCCAACTAAGCCTAAGAAACCACGTAATTCTTTGACCGAAGTAGGAATTGGCCAATAATAAATACATTGAATCTTTTCATTGTCTACTGACACACCTTCTGAAGAGATGATATGACCAAGATATCCAATAGAGTTTTGCGCAAAAGCACACTTTGATTCCTTGAAAAAGATCTTATGCAGACGCAATAGCTCAAATACTATAGATAAATGCTTGACATGATCAGCAAGAGTTTTACTATAGATTAAAATGTCGTCAAGGACAACAAGCACGAATTTTTGCAAGTATGGCCTGAAAATATGATTCATGAAGCTTTGAAAAGTGGCTGGTGCATTGGATAACCCAAAAGGCATAACAAGAAACTCATAGTGGCCATCATGAGTGTGAAATGATGTCTTGGAATATCTGGTTTATGTACGCTTAGTTGATGATAACCATAACGGAAATCCAACTTGGAAAATATCTCTGCATCATGTAGTTCATCAAATAATTCATCTACCATTGGAATTGAAAAACGATCTTTGATTGTTAACTTGTTTAAAACACGATAATCTACACACATCCTCCATGAACCATCCTTTTTTCTGACCATTAAGATAGGAGATGAATAAGGAATGGATCTAGGTCGAATAAAACCAGATTGTTGTAATTGTTCTACAATATTTTCTATTTTCTCTTTCTGAAAATGTGGATATCGATATGGTCGAACATTCACAGAAGTAGAACTAGGTAACAAAGGAATACGATGGTCATGCATACGTGTAGGAGGAAGAGAAGTTGGAAGCTTGAAAAGATCAGCATAGTCCGAGAGTAATTTGAGAATTTCAATTGGTAAATCCTGTGCATGAGAAACACCAGTATTTAAGGATGAAAACTGCAGAAAAATTCTGTAATTTTCTTTGTGCAATATACGCTGCATGGGAAGTGCATCCATAATCAGTACTGAAGAAGAATTGTCTCCATATAAGACAATATCATCAGTACGAAACTTGAACTTCATGGATAGATTGGTGAAATCATTTATTGGACCCTAAGTACGCAACCACTGAATACCTAAAACTGCATCACAACCATTGATGTCCAAAATATGATAATCAATTGAAAAAGAATAATTTTGTAGTTTAATAGGTATGTTGAAACAAGAACCCTTTGTCTTCAATTGACCACCATCACCTACTGTCACCTTGAGTGCTAAATCCTTGGATTCAATGGAATATCCACACTGCCTAGCAAGATTTGGGTGAAGAAAATTATGAGTAGCCCCTGAGTCAATCAAGATGGTAAGAGGCTAAGCTTTTGAATGGCCTAAGATGCGCATTGTCCTTGGAAAAGTGGAACCCATTAGAGAACTATAAGAAATCGTAACATCTTGCGGTTTTGTATCATCAGTTTCTGTATAAGTGATAGGTACAACTTCTTCCTCAAAAACTTTAGTTGTAAAATCACCATCTGGAGCAGCATCTAGGAGTAATAATCTTGGCTTGACACATGGATGACCCGGTTTATAATAGTCATCACAATTAAAACAAAGACCTTTGTCACGTTTCTCTTTTTATTCTTACCATGTTAACCTCTTAGCTCCAGGAGGAAATGTGGGCTTTTTAATATGCGAATTTGGATTTGTTGAGGATCGGAACTGAGGTGAACGAAAAGATGACTTATACATAGAAGAAGCTGCAAGAATAATGTCTTCTTGTTGGATAGCTTTCTTAAAAGCCTCAGAAAGAGTTTTTGGCTAAAACAAACTCACACCCGTACCAATGTCATCTCGTAAAGCAACAATAAATAGATCCACCAAATATTGAGTAGGAAGATCATGGACAAAATTAAGCAGTTTTTCAAACTTAGAAATTAATGCGCGGACCGTACCTGTTTGAGATAGCTTTGTTAGAGCTATACAAGGGTTGAAAAATTTGTGATCTGCAAATCGACTACGCAATAACACACATAATTATTCCAAAGTTGATGTAGGAAGAGATTGTTTAGTCCAACGATACCACGAGTTGGCATCACCCTTGAGATGAGCAGCAGCTATGGGAACTTTAAAAGCTGAAATTATCCCATGCAAACTGAAATACCGGTCAACTTGAAAAATCCAACCATCAGGATCAATTAATGCCGTCAAAATTTGGGAATTTAATATTGATTGTACCAGCACGAATAGAGGGTATAGTTTCTGCACCACCATTACCCCCATTACCATTATTATGTCCATTAGTATTTTTGAGATTACCAGAAGGAAAACCAGTATCTTCAGGTCTGCGTGTACTAAAAGCATCAGCAATAGCTTCTTTCATAGCAACGGCTAACGCGGTGTACAACGATGTTGTCAAAGCTGTAGATAAAGATGTTGTCAAAGCTGTAGATAAAGATGTTGTTAAAGCAGTGATATTATCCTTATGATTTGCCCTAAAAACTCCTTCTTGAATCTCAACTTTCTGAATGTCATCAATACGTTGTTTTGCTAAACCATCTACCAACTCCTTAATTTAATCTTTCAAACCCTTAACTTCCTCTACTAACTCCGAAACCGTCATAAAAAAAAAGATGTTGAAATTTAAGGATATAATAAACGTGGCTCTGAACCAGGTTTTAGGGTTCTGAACCAAAGTGACGTGAAGATTATACGCTCAGAACGAAAAGTGATGTGCAGATGATCTTCACACGAATTTTAACAAGCAAAACACTGAAACAGATATATAAAAACCCTAAGATATAATATTTTTTATAAGGATTAGCCACCTCTGCTTTGTAACCAATAAATAGAACTTGAGTTGTATTAATTGAAGTGCCCTGAATACAAGCTCATGACTGAGTATTTATAGCAAACTAAACTTGTTTATCAAGTAATATTAATTGTAAGAAGCTAATTAATAAGGAAACTGACTAAGCTTAACCGGAGTTTAAATAAATAAGGAAAGCTAACTTCCACAGAAAATGCTAATTTTTTGGTGGTAGTGACAACTTCCAGAAATGGGCCTATGGGAAATTAGGAGGGACATTAGATGAAGAATGATAATTACTTGCAACATCAACAACATTATAAGCACTCTTAACAGAAAAAAATTCCATTATCAGTTGGTTTCCATATGAATCTGTCCTCCCCTCTCACGGGGATCCTAATCCTACAAGTCTCAGTCACAGTATTGGAATCATACAGAGCATTCAAAACTTCTAAATTCCATCCATTAGTATTGGGATGCATTAGTTGGTCAACAACTCTCATATTACTAGAAGCAAATATAGAATCAAGAGGGTGAGAAATAATTGTGACCTAAATATCCTTCCAAATATCTATTTTCTTACCATTACCCACCTCCCAACAGTAATGATGTTTGCATATCCTTGGACGTTTCAAACCCAACTAACGTTATCATTACTAATATGTAGTGGATTCGGGTCACGAAAGTACTTATGACTTAAAATCTTAACCCATTCAAAGATCGTGCTCAAGAAGTATTCTCCAAAGCTAATTTAGCCAAGAGCACTATTAATCTCTGTTGTTTTCTTAATATTTGGTCCACTTAGAGATTTAGATTTTGCTACAAAATCTCATTTCTTAACAAACAAACTTTTTCTCCTTATTTCTTATTCCACCAACAATTCCTTTGTATACCATCTAGTTTATCTCGTGAGTTTTTTAGGCATAGGGAAAACAACTAAGTGGTGTGAATCTAATGAACCTAGAATAGACTCGAACCATTACATTTCTAGTAGGTTGGTTCATATTTTTACCCTTCCAGCTAGCTAGTCTTTCTTGAAAATTCTCTGGTAAATGACCAAAAGTTTTCATTTTTTTTTCTTGGATTAGGATAGGAACCCCTAAGTACTTAACTTTAAGGCACAGTGTCTTAATGTTGAGGATAATAGAAATCTGATTTTTCACATGATTTTCCATTTTGGGACTAAAGGCTATACCCGATTTTTCCAGATTGATAGATTGACCACTATACTTACTGAAATCTTTGATGATACTATCCAACTACCTTGCTCCTTGCAGATTGGCTCTAGAAAAAATCGCATAATCATCTGACAAAAAACAGATGACTAATAGTTGGACTATTTGGAGTGACTTTAATTCCTTGTAGCAATCTTCACCTTGATTTAATCAATAGTCTAGATAAAAGTCCATCACAATAATGAATAGATAAGGGGACAAGGGGTATCCCTTTCTAAGACCCCTTGTAGGGTAAAAGACATCTCCTGGTGATCCATTAAGAAGGACAGAAGCAGAGACAGTAGAAATATAATCAGGAACCATAGCACACCACTCCTCAAGAAAACCAAATTTCCTAAGAATATCAAACAAAAAACCTCTCTCTATCCTGTCAAAATCTTTTGCCATATCTAGTTTAATTGCCATTAGTTATTTTTTTTGCTTTACAATTCCCCATAGTGTGCACAAGTTCATGCAATGATAATATTATCAATAATATGCCTAGAAGTTAAAAAAAAACATCTTGGTATGGGGTAATAAATTTATCCATAACCAACTTAAGTCTCGCTAGCTAGGAGTTTACTAATAATCTTATAACCAACATTACTTAGTCCACATGTCTCAAAGACCCGGAAGAGATTCCATGTCGTTGTCTGCACTATTATTTCACGTTTACTATGATCATAATTTTCATCACCTATTGGCACAATAACTGCAACTTGGGTAGTTATACTATAACTGATCTTTAGGTTGCTCTATGATAATCAACTGGAAATCCATAATGTCTTCTCGTTCTGCACCTTGAGGAAAAACATGTAAAAAACTATTGTGTCTATTTAATATTTCCCTGAATAGCTTCAACACATCTCTATCCAACACATTGTTACCTTGCTTCATCCTCTACTTAATCTACCGATTTGTGTCATAGAAATATACCTGCAGGTCTCATGAAAAAAACTACAGTTTTATGATAAAGTTGGCCTTGTTTATGAAAAGTGTACGCATCTTCTATACCATCAGTGAGATCCTTGTCAAAGTAGACCCCCATATAAGTAAATGAATAACACCGGTTATAAGATTTGATGTTGTTCCTTATCTGTTTCCCTCTTTCTCCCTAATCATCATATAACTTCAAAAGTTCTAAAGATGGCTCAATAAATGATTAAGATATCTTTCCATCACTACAACATAATTCTTTAATTCATGATGGAAAAGCTTTGCTTGAAATTTTTGACATGTTTTTGATGGTGGAAAATTAAAATTTACAAATCCAACTTGGTAAATAAGGCCTCTTGCACAATTATGGAATGAAGATATTCCTATGACACTTCGACATGGATGACCTATATTTCCTCTAATATGAATTCCTCGTGGATTTGCTAAATTAACTCAGAGATCTCAAAATCTATATATGTTTTAGTGTACAAAGCAAACATAACTTACAACTACATTCAAACCTCATAGATGTACAAATGACTAAGGGGGTTTGGTTATGAATGTTTTGATGGTGGATTTTTCGTTTAAGGCTAAAATTGTAAAAGCCAAAATTATGCGCTGACATCCTGCAAAGGATAAAGCCACTGATAAGTGATGAATACTTCTCCACTTTACTAATTCACCTAGAATAGAGCATGTGGCAACAATCCTAGTATTCTGTGAATCAAATACACAAAATTCATCTAGGTTGGAGCATGTAGCAACAATCCCATATACCCTGTGAATTTATAGCATTATTAATTAATGCATGACCAGCCTTGTATTTCCTGTGTTGTTCCCGCTGAACTCTCATTATTGGTACGACATGATGACTGAGTGTTGCTCTCAGTAGAGTAACACGAATATCCAAGTGTCACTAATGAGGCATGCACGAAATACCCGTACATGCTACAACTCTCGGTATGTTATACTAGCCCGATTGAGCATACATCTCTCGGTGTGTTATACTAGCCCGATTGAGCATATTTTGAATATGGACTGTCCATATCAGTCTCAGAAACAATCATGACCACGCAAGTTGGCCGCACGATTTAACCAGCCTATACGAACCCTAGCAGGAGCAGGCAACCACAACGATGACCACCAACGGGCCCCTTAGTGCCATGGCCGGTCAAGTACAAGTCACGCCCTCCAAACAACCACCAAACACCAGCCTGGAGTTGGATGTCCATGCTGGTATGGAGCGTGCTTGGAGGATCTCGTACGAACAAAGGCTGCCTACGGCAGTCTCAAATCCATCACGTCCGTTCATCTTCGCCGACACGATTGGACGGCGCGGATCACCTCATTCCCATTCGGACAAGCACCGTAATGAACACCGGCGGGGCATCTTTCTACATGCATAGCCGACCATCTCACGACCTAGCCAGGAAGTAGCAAACGCTCGCCCAAAGTTCGGCCGACGTGATGCTTTAAGGGTCGCAGGAAATTCCACCAAGGGTCTTAAATCGATCTCGACCATCCAACTTCACCGGCATGTTTGGATGGCTTAGATCAGACCCCTAGCCATCAGACAGGTATTGGCGTGATCACCACCGACCCAATTTGGGTCCCACATGGTCGGACTCCCAAAAGAGGAGCGTAGCTTGCCAATTCGTCCAGCCAAAGTAGCGTGGACATGAAACCCTAATTAGGGTGTGCGGCATATCACATGTGTCGCAAATCAATCACGACCATCCATTTTCGCAGGCATAGATGGAGGGTGTAGATGTAGATTCAAAGGGTCCCGAGCATGTCAACATGATCACTGTGGGCCATCTACACTCCTGAATGATCGACCAAGGACAACCATGGATGGATGTCTCGAAACGCGCGCCCGAAGTAGGCATGACGTGCGGTCTTCAACTCCTTTGCGGCATGGGATTTCTATCGCAAATCAATCTCAGCCGCTTCTCTTTACCGGACAAATTGAGTGGTTTAGATCAACTTTCATGGGACAATGAGGTACGGACGTGTACACCGGCAAGCCGTCTACACGCATGCCCAGTCGGTCCTATCAAAAACGTCTCCCATGCTTGGATTCGACCAAGCTGAAGAGTGATGCTTGCGCACCTCTTCAAAACCCTAAAACTTCATCAACAGTCGCAGATGAGCGTCACAGATCATCTCGTCCGTCCAACTCTACCAGCTTGGTTAAGAAGCCCTGGTTAGGAGTTAAGCGACCAGCAAAGCATCACCACGATCACCGTCCACCACTTTTCCACATGAAGTGATCGGCCAAATCATGGCTTGCCTGTATAGCCTCCAAACGATCACTCGAAGATGGCTGGACATGATGTTATTTTAAGACGCTTAAATTCGTGACTTAGTCCGTTAAGCCTTAAAACAGCGATGCTTCACACATGCTAAATATATTCGATGTGTTACTTGTATAGAATACACACGATATCTCATAAATATCGACTTCATAAATAACTTAGTTATTTAATCCAGCATTACATGTTATTTCCTTTGGGTCCCACGATCCACACGATCGAGACATCAATCATGTCACAAACTGGGGGATACTTACTGGGGTATTGGTCTGGCGATTTACAGCATGCAGCGCACAACGCGCCATCATAAGAATGTGTTAGGAAGTCATGGACGGTTAGTGATGACGGGAGAAGTGGGCAAGACTGGTCGTGTGACACTAACACACAACTCCACTACTCCATCACTCCACTTCCTCCACTTCCCATGAGATACGTGGGTTAGGCTTAATGACTTGTATAAATAGGTTCTCCTCCCTATTTCCACAAGACAAGACAAGACAGAAAATCAAGTGTTGATACAATCGTATCCAAACACCAGAACTGTTAGCTTACATTCTGCAAGCTAGTTCAACTTTATGATACAAGTCATATACAACCAACACCTTCACAATCTCAACACCTTCTTCGCTTCTCTCCCTAAGATCAACCCCATCTCCTTCACTTTGTGACATAAACAAGTATGGAACGGCCTTTCTTGGTTTAGGCCATAGTTGTACAGATTGATTTCTCGAATCACAAGCACTCCCGTGCAGTGCATTTATTTAGGGTTTAGATTCATTTCTCATCCACACACCCCAATTTACCAAAACCGGCAAAAATAGTTTTCACCCATAAACAATTGACGACCACAGTGGGAGATTAATCTCTCGGTTATGAAGTCAATTTCTTCAATACCAATTCAATTTTACTGATTTCGAAAATGGTGGATCTTAGGTCTGGATCAACAACCAATCCTGACGGGACTAGCGCTGACAACACTCCCGGTGTTGATATCCCAGGTGTCATCATGCAGCCAGTCAATACCATCAATGTATCTCGTGGAATTACTTCCTCTACTACCAGCACCAGCGGAGCATAAGGAGATATTCCAATGGGCGTCACACCTCCTATCACCAGAGCCAGAGTAGCCACAAACCCTAGCATATCTTCAAGTGTAACGCCTCCAGCCGTCACCAGAGCAACAGCCTCTCATCCGTTAGGACGAGGGGCCGTAGGAGCTAGAGGAGGACAACCCCTTATTACCATGGTGGATTTTATGGAGAGACAAGAAGTTCTCGCAAGGGCACAAACGTACATGGCTACAACTCATAAAGAGGTTCTCAGTTTTCTTAAGCATTAACTGATCGATTGCCACAAGAGCCACGACAGCCCCTGGAGCCAACAAGGAACGCATTCAATGCACCCGGAGCAGGTACTACAGCGGCGCGGGCCTACATGGACCTGATCAAAGAAGCGATAAATGACATACTCGATCTCCTTATCGAGATGACACCAGATACGAGCAGTTCTCTGGTCACAGAGATTTCTACATTGGGGACTGATCCTCGCAGCGATCCTCCTCAAGTCAATAGTTTCACCATGAACCAGAGGCTGGTGGATCAGGAAGCGGCTTCTCTATTGGAAAGTTTATGCAAACTTTTACACCTCTCGAAGAATCAGCGGGCGGAGACGTTTGCTGCAATTAACCAGATAGCCCTGGACGTGCACCTGGCTCCTTCACGCCCAGAAGTATCGAACGCATCAGAAACATCTGTGAATAATGTTACATTTACAGAGGACGACATGATGGCGGAGGAAGGTCATAACCGGGACCTACATGTTACTACACGCATCAAGGATTATGAGTTCATGAGGACCCTCATCGATAAGGGAGCGTCTTCAAATGTGATTACTTTCAAGACTCTCAGGATAGCCAAGGTTCGCCCATGCAAGATCGTACGGCATCCTACCACAATGACATACTTTGAAGGAAACCAGACCGGCACATACGTGATCGTCCCTTCAACGTATCAACAATGCCTGAAGACTATGCTGAATAAAGAAGTCGTTCGTATTCCTACATCATTGTCTCCTTATGCACCAATATACGGAATGGAACTGTTCGAACTGAGGGAAGCTCCGCGGGAAGGATCATACAAAATTCATTGCATCCCACTCCCTACGTGGGCGTCAATCCAGGAGGAGGACCGACTTGCATCATCGAAGGCTAGGCCCCGTGATGCATCCTTGCTGACAAAGCGTCTTAATTCTTCTCTCCGCCCAACGGGATGCTACAAAAACGACGATCCACAAGGAGAAGTGCTAGATGCTCCACGACAGCTGCAAGATGGCACCAACTCCACAACTGATGAACTTGACAATGAGGAATCTCCTAGGCATATCTCCATCATCTCGACCTTGTGTAAGCATTCATTCAATCTCCGATCCAAGCCGGTCAAACAATCTCCGAGGAAATTCAGGCGCGAGATCAGGTGTTGCATGGATTCCAGAGACTTGAACGAATGCTGCCCCAAAGACGATTTTCCTCTACCTAACATAGACATGTTGGTAGATGCTACCAGCGGACACGGCATGTTCTCCTCCATGGATGGATGTAGCGACTACAGCTAGATAAGGATGTATGAGCATGATGCAATCAAATCCAAGACTCAAGCTATCCTCACAATGTCGCTGTCGCGAACCGTGAAGGAGATCCAAAGCTTCATGGGCAAGGTGAACTATATTCGACGTTTTATACCTGGTCTAGCTAGCCTAGCTCGTTTCTTAATTCACTCCCTTGCTGAAGAAATGAGCAAGTTTCGTCTGGACCGTACTACAGCAGGAAGCGTTTTTGAAGATTCAACGAATATTGTCATATTCAAATCATCACAAAGGGTTCGCCTATTATGTCAGCCCGGACGAGAGCGGGCCCGGACATCTTCAAATCTCCATCGAGCCGACACCTCAAGGTGTAATTGTGCATCAATAGAACGATACTCCAATCATGCTTTGTTAAAAAACCAGCGCTTTCGGACATCCTCTCGAACTCCACGCTCGATTACGACATACACTTCGCTCGCTAGAAACAAAGAAGCCCGCCGGTAATGAAGAGCCTCACGATGTTCGTGGAAGCATACATTCCACCAACGGGCAATACAACCTTCAGTCTTTTGTAAGCAGTTTTGCTCAAGCAGCAAGAGGAAAACCACCGAGATACAACATCCTGCGTGTCCAAGATCGCCAACTCCAACTCCAATACCACATGAACGACCGCCACAATGATGAAACAACGTCCAAGATATTCCATGTCTGGCTCGACGGTAGCAACATCAATGAGAGACGCTTTCAGAATTTCGTCTCCCGTCGAAGAAGTAGCTGTGTTACCAAAGGAGATTGCACCTGGGTCTTAAGAGGTACATACAGATTCTCCACGTCAAGAGCTTCATCATTAGTTAAGTCATTTGCATGAAGGAACTTCCCTACTCCTCAAAGACACTATCCAAAGATGATAATGGCAAAGGAGTATGACGCTTAGTACTGCCCATCTCAAAGATGGTGAATTTAGAGAGATGCAAGCACGCTATCATTCCAAGATGTCCAAAGACGAGGATATACTCAAGAGTGCAGACGTATTGTCAAAGGCCGGTGATATTCCTGCACGTCTATAAAGCGCAACGCAGGCCTAAAGACGGCCTCATGAAGCCAGCGTGACAACATCTATCAAGTAGAAAGCTCCGTGGATACTCGTGGGCAGGGGACTGTCTCCCTCTTCTCTATTCCATGAAGAAACATAAAGAAAGCCATCGGTTTCAGCTTCTCCCTCTAATAACGAGACGATCTCTACCATTGTATGAAGGGTGCCAAGTTAGTGCAAGTTGCCACCGCGCCTCTCCTGTCGCCTCTTCGATCACATCTGCTGCCAAGAACCGTTATTGCTCGTCGATTGATACCATCCAGAGCTTCACCGTATCAACTACCACTACGTACAAAAGACCCATCGGGCATACAAGATAGAGCCACGTAGACCACGCTTGGGGAATGAGGCTCAACATGAAATTCCTTCGCAGTCAGTCAAGAACTTCTTTAGCACAAGAGAGATGGTCAATCAACAAGCATGTAATTCGCAAGGAGAAACCAAACTGAAGAAGAAGCCGCTTCAACGCTCCCTCCAGCATAAGCCTCTTCAATGCTCTCTCTCCATAAGAAACCGCTTCAATGCCCCCTCCAGCAGAAGCCGCTTCAATGCTCTCTCTCCAGAAGAAGGCGTTTTCAGCTCTCTCCAGAAGAAGTCGGTTCAACACTTCAACGCTATCCGGGACCTGCTCGCTCTAGAAGCTGCTTCGATGCTCTCTGCAAGACCCACATTCACATTTGAGCACACAAGGTTCATTTTTTAGCAAAACAAGCACGCGGTGGGTCCCACGTTCAAGCGAAGCAAAGAAGGCACAACAAGCCCACGTTCGATCAAGCAGGCGCATGATGAGTCCCACGATCGAACGAAGCAGGCTCTCGATTGAAGCAGGCATAGCAAAGGTCCATCAAAGCAGAAAAGGCCGGTATTGGGTCCAAACAAGGCTGGTATTATGCCACGTCACCAAACGAGGCAGGTGTTGGTTAAGTCCTCAAAGCCTGTGTTGGTCGAGATTACAGGGCTAATATCCCCAAGCAAGACTGACATCACGTCAGTCAAGCGGGTATTGGGCCACGCAAGCGAGACTGATATCATGTCGGTCAAGTAGGCTGGTGTTAGGTCACATCAAGCCGGTATTCGTCAAGGTCGATCAAGGTCACAAGTCTGGTATTGGGCCACGTCAGCAAGCAAGGCCTATCGAGGTCACGAAGACGGTGTTGGTCGAGGTCACAAGGCTGGTAAAAGGTCGATGTTTGATCAGGCGTACACGGTGGGACCCACATTCAATCAAGCATGTATGGCGGGCCCTCATTCATTCGCACGTATCATAACACGATTTTTCTTTATTCATGGGAATCGTGTCTACGAAATTCAATCCAAGGAAGGAAACCGGTCCCACCCAAAAATTCCATGCTTGCACGGCGTTCACATGGACAATTGCTTGCGGTCGGTCAAAGCTCTTCCGGGTAAACTCCTTTATCTCGTCTTTCTCGCATATGTATGTCACCATCTCATGCCCACCCCACAATAGTGTAACCATTATGCGCTAGGCAGGGGACTTAATGTTGATGGTGGAGTTTCGTTTAAGGCTAAAATTGTAAAAGCCAAAATTATGCGCTGACATCCTGCAAAGGATAAATCCACTGATAAGTGATGAATACTTCTCCACTTTACTTATTCACCTAGAATAGAGCATGTAGCAACAATCCTAGTATTCTGTGAATCAAATACACAAAATTCATTTAGGTTGGAGCATGTAGCAACAATCCCATATAGCATGTGAATTTATTGCATTATTAATTAATGCATGACCAGCCTTGTATTTCTTGTGTTGTTCTCGCTGAACTCTCATTATTGGTGCGGCATGACGACTGCGTGTTGCTCTCAGCAGAGTAACACGAATATCCAAGTGTCACTAATGAGGCATGCACGAAATACCCGTACAGGCTACAACTCTCGGTGTGTTATACTAGCCCGATTGAGCATACATCTCTCGGTGTGTTATACTAGCCCGATTGAGCATATTTTGAATCTGGACTGTCCATATCAGTCTCAGAAACAATCATGACCACGCAAGTTGGCCGAACGATTTAACCAGCCTAGACGAACCCTAGCAGGAGCAGGCAACCACATCGATGACCACCAGCGGGCCCCTTAGTGCCATGGCCGGTCAAGTACAAGTCACGCCCTCCAAACAACCACCAAACACCAGCATGGAGTTGGATGTCCAGGCTGGTATGGAGCCGCTTGGAGGAGCTCGTACAAACAAAGGCTGCCTACGGCAGTCTCAAATCCATCACGTCCGTTCATCTTCGCCGACACGATTGGACGGCGCGGATCGCCTCATTCCCGGTCGGATAAGCACCGTTATGAACACCGGCGGGCCCTCTTTCTACCTGCATAGCCGACCATCTCACAACCTAGCTAGGAAGGAGCAAACGCTCGCCCAAAGTTCGGCCGGCATGATGCTTTAAGGGTCGCAGGAAATTCCACCAAGGGTCTTAAATCGATCTCGACCATCCAACTTCACCGACATGTTTGGATGGCTTAGATCAGACCCCTAGCCATCAGACAGGTATTGACGTGATCACCACCGGCCCAATGTGGGTCCCACATGGTCGGCCTCCCCAAAAGAGGAGCGTAGCTTGCCAATTCGTCCAGCCAAAGTAGCGTGGACATGAAACCCTAATTAGGGTTTGTGGCATATCACATGTGTCGCAAATCAATCACGACCATCCATTTTCGCAGGCATAGATGGAGGGTGTAGATGTAGATTCAAAGGGTCCCGAGCATGTCAACATGATCACTGTGGGCCCATCTACACGCCTGACTGATCGACCAAGGCCAACCATGGATGGATGTCTGGAAACGCGTGCCCAAAGTAGGCATGACGTGCGGTCTTCAACTCCTTTGCGGCATGGGATTTCTATCGCAAATCAATCTCAGCCGCTCCTCTTCACCGGAAAAATTGAGTGGTTTAGATCACACTTTCATGGGACAATGAGGTACGGACGTGTACACCGACAAGCCGTCTACACGCATGCCTGGTCGGTCCTGTCAGAAACGTCTCCCATGCTTGTATTCGACCAAACTGAAGACGGATGCTTGCGCACCTCTTCAAAACCCTAAAACTTCATCAACAGTCCCAGATGAGCGTCTCATCTCGTCCTTCCAACTCTACCGTCTTGGTTAAGCAGCCCTGGTTAGGAATTAAGCGACCAGCAAGGCATCACCACGATCACCGTCCACCACTCTTCCACATGAGGTGATCGGCCAAATCAGGGCTTGCCTGTATATCCTCCAAACGATCACTCGAAGATGGTTGGACATGATGCTATTTTAAGACGCTTAAATTCGTGACTTACTTCGTTAAGCCTTAAAACAAAATGATGCTTCACACATGCCGAATATATTCGATTTGTTACCTACATAGAATACACACGATATCTCATAAATATCGACTTCCTAAATAACTTAGTTATTTAATCCAGCATTACATGTTATTTCCTTTGGATCCCACGATCCACACGATCGAGACATCAATCATGTCACAAACTGGGGGATACTTACTTGGGTATTGGTATGGCGGTTTACAGCGTGCAGCACACAACGCGCCATCACAAGAACGTGTTAGGAAGTCATGGACGATTAGTGATGACGGGAGAAGTGGGCAAGACTGGTCGTGTGACACTAACACACAACTCCACTACTCCACTTTTTCCACTTCTCATGAGAGACGTGGGTTAGGCTTAATGACTTGTATAAATAGGTTCTCCTCCCTATTTCCACAGGACAAGACAAGACAAAAAATCAAGTGTTGATACAATCGTATCCAAACACCAGAACTGACAGCTTACATTTTGCAAGCTAGTTCAGCTTTCTGATACAAGTCATATACAACCAACACCTTCACAATCTCAACACCTTCTTCGCTTCCCTCCCTAAGATCAACCCCATCTCATTCACTTTGTAACTGAAGCAAGTCTGGAATGGCCATTTCTTGGTTTAGGCCAGAGTTGTACAGATTGATTTCTCGAATCACAAGCACTCCCGTGCAGTGCATTTGTTTAGGGTTTAGATTCATTTCTCATCCACACACCCCAAATTACCAAAACCGGCAGAAATAGTTTTCACCCATAAACAGAATGTTAATTCATCAGAGCTACTATTATCTATTGACCCATTGTTGTTTTTCTCTCTAGTGGAACCAATAACTTTGCCTCCTTTCGTATTTTCACCAGAAACATAAATGTTTGGTCGGCGTCGTTTCTGTTTACCAATTTATTATTTTTTAAAGATTATAATACTAAAACTGAAATGAAAAGAGAACTTATTATGTATCTCAAAACAGGAGTATGTACAAATATAAACATGTAATACACTACAAACTTCTCACTAGATACATACAACTACATAATATCATGTGTGTCGTCCATGTGCATGCTTATGAACGCACGATAACTATGGGCCTACGATGATGCTTTTTTTTAACCTCATGAACTTACAATGCCCAAGGGTGTTCCAAATTCATCACAACAATCTTAGCAACTAGGCTGGGTACGGTGCTTAATAAGTTGATTTCTGGAAAACAAGTTGCTTTCATGAAAGGAAGAAATATACATGAGAATGTTACTTTGGCATCCGACCTAATTAATGAAATTGATGTAAGTAGGAGACATGGTAATGTTGTCCTAAAACTGGATATTGCCCAAGCATTTGATACGGTTAGTTGGGAGTTTGTTGTTGAGGATTTTAGAAGGTATGGCTACTCTGGAAATTGGTGTAAATGGATTCTTAAAATTCTTCATTCTGCTCGAATTTCTATTTTGATCAATGGCAGCCCCGAGGGTTTCTTTAGCATCACAAGAGGTTTGTGGCAAGATGATCCTCTTTCACCTTTAATTTTTGTGTTTATTTAAGATGTTTTGAGGTGTAATCTCTCTAAACTTTTTGCCTAGAAAAGTATGCATGTTATGGTTAACAAAAAATAGGAGTAGCGCCAACCATCTTCTTTTTGTTGATGATATTTTGATTTTTTGCAAAGGTAATTGGCATAGCTTGCACAATTTGAATGAAATAAGTGGTATGTACCAATGGGCATTTGGCCAACATGTGAATCGTACCAAAAGTAAATTATTATTATTATTATAGAGGTGGTTCAGGCTCTCATGGCATAGCTATTTCTATTTTTTTCGAGGATGGAGAGAACTGTTTTTCCTGACAGATATCTGGGAATACAACTCAAACCAAGAATTGTTAGACATATTCATGTCAGACAAGTGGTGGAGAATATTATGGGCAAGTTGGCTGGTTGGAAGGGTAAATTTATAAACAACTCATTCCCCATGTTCTTTCGTAGAGTCAGACGTTGTGCAGCAGTAGTGATACCGGCCTATATTACATTCACAGCGAATACCAATCGAACCCAATGCTTCCCGTCTGACCAAGTCACTGACCCAAATTTGTACCCTTTTGTTGTCGCACCTTTCCCGTCGAATGAGACCTCAAAAGAAGCTTTTCTATGTTCAGGAGAAAATACAAGCTTCTCTGGTGAAACACGAACTACCAAATCATCAGGGGAATCTATTTTCACATTGTAAGTTGAATTTCGATGGCCAACATTTGTTACTGTTCGTGTTATTGTCCGAGCACCTTGAAGCTTGCCAATGGAGATAGATGGAAAGTTGATATCAGAGATGAGATCTTCCGAAGAATTGGTAGGACAAGAGAATTTATCGTCGAACATGGAGCGCAATAATTTGGTTTCATAACCAAAGTGACAAAGAAAGTTTAGATAATCCGTTGTATTGGTTTCGTATACTAATCCTGGATGAAGAGCACCATTTGGATTCATTTGGCCTGCACCCATCTCATGTGGACTTGCAAAAGCGTCGGTTCCATTCGCTATGGGATTCCCAGCATTGTTAGTTATTGTTGCTGCATAAATTTCAAATCAAAGATTCAATGTGTTAGTACATATATTCACAGGTGCGTTTAACTAGAATGAAGAGAAAGAGTTCACTTGCCTGTGGTCATAAGAGCCGATCTGATCATGGACGGTGTCCATTTTGGGCGTACTGATTTCATGTACGCAGCCGCACCTGAAACATGAGGGCAAGCCTGTGAAGTACCAGTTGCCATTTCAAATCCGGTTTGTTTTCCCATGGTGAAGTCTCCATCGTCGTTAGTTGGTGGCCATGCGGCCAATATGCCAACACCTGGAGCTGCTAAGTCCGGCTGATCAACACAAAATAATGCCAAATTAGATCCTGTAATTACTTCATGCTTATACGGTTCATGATTCTTAAGTTTGTAAAAGCCAAAGTGGAAACCTTGAGAATGCCTTCGGTTAGTTGTCCAGGGCCTCGAGATGACATATCGGCAACAACGGGTGCAGGTTCAAACTTTGATATATCTACTGATCGAAGGATTGTTGCAGTTGCATTCCTGTATCCAAATCAGTCAGTGCTACTTCATTTTACATTTTGGAGAAACAGGAGTTTTAAGTCACGTATGAATTGCACCAAGTGATAGGGTTGCTTACTTGGTTGAGTTGATGTACTTAAGTATTTGTGCTGCACCGCTGTTATCAACTTGTGAATAAGCTGCATTACCACTAAAGGGAAACGAACGTTGTATCGCTTGGTCAACCAAAATTAAACCTTCTGCAAAAGCAAACCAGGCGGTATTTTCCTTTACTGTTCTTGTTAGGTTTCTATATTCCTTGTCATCGATACATAGGACTATCTTCCCCTCAACCTTTTTACGGTCTAATGATTCTGGAGCGCAGTTGCTACATTTGATTGCAGAAAACAGAAAAAACATAAATATCGAATGCGTGCATTAGTCATAATCCAATGATGATCCAAGTAAATGTCATCCTATTGGCACAGGGGCCAGCATTGAGGAAATTCAAGAGAAATACTGTACCTTGCGGCTTTAAAGAAACTGGAGTTAACAGCGGCGTCTCCTCCAAAGACAAGAGGAAAGGCTTTGGTGCTGTTGAAGTTTACGCCGAAGCCCTGGGCAAATGAGAAAAGGAGAGAATGAGTTTCAACAAATTATATATGCTTGGCTAAAAATTGAAATGCAAGCACACTAGTAGAGGCGCGACGAGATCACTTACTTGAATGACTTTCTTATTACCAAGAACTACATTAGAACCGAACGTTCGATCAATTGAAGATGCTGCAATAGTCATAATCCAGGGTGCGGTGTTGACGATAGTTTTTGGATTCGGCCCACTATTCCCGGCACCAGCAATTACCAAAATCCCTGCTTGAACAGCGTGCAGGGACCCTAAGGCAATTGGATCATCTAAAAACGTCGAGTTTTGGATTGACATTCCTAATGAAATTGATATGATATCAACTCCATCTTGAATTGCATCGTCAATAGCTTTCAGTGACGCAGAAGCAGAACAACTAACACTGTTGCAAACTTTATAGACTGCAAATCTGCTTGATGTAAAACCGCCTTTTGCCAATCCTCTCGCAAGCCCCTGGTCGTTAGCGTTGGGTGCCAGATTACCTACGGCTATAGATGTCACATGAGTCCCGTGACCTGTTTCATCCCTTGGCGAACCAATTGGTTTTGAGTTACTTGTATCATTGCTGCTTGATCCGGTCAGGTCATAGTATCTTGCACCTATTAATTTTCTACAATGGCACGTAGTGTCAGTGTGCAGCAAATGTAAGCCGCTGAGTTGGGTGCTTGGGCATACAGACTAGGAAAGTTACCTGTTACAGTCAGATTTTTTGAAATCACTGCCTTCCATGCAAGTCCCTTTCCATCTCGAAGGGATCTCGCTGAAACCATCGTCATCGAAACTCGGAGATTCCGGCCAAATTCCTAGTAGAACACATATTAAGAAACTAAAAAAGTTAGAACTCGTTGAGAAAAAAAAATGAAGGGCCAAAGAGAAGAGCAGAACCAAAAGGGCATGCACCTGAGTCTATGACTCCAATAATGACATCGTTAGAACCATTTGGATACAGACGCTGGATCCGCGCCATGCCTGAGCTACTCTCCAGGAAATCCCATGAACGTGTCGTGTGAAGATCGAGCTCCGTATCAGGGAATATGGACAAAATCTCATCGCTCTCTGCATTATGATTGAGAAGCCAAAACAAACAAGAAAAAGAGACTTATTAATTACTCTGCATTTTCAAGGATCTATCGTATGGCTAGCAAGCTGAAATCCTACCAGATAGTATTGAAGCTTCTTCTTCAGTAAGCATAGCTGAGAACCCTTTAAAAGAATGATGGTATACGTGTTTAAGAAACAATCTTTCGCTCGCTTCACTGCAAAATCAATTACCAACAAATAACCATCGTTAAACCACATGGCACTAACAGATGTTAAGCCTTGCGGTAGCGCCAACGGCTGGATGAAAAATTTTGTGTGCAAGTAGTATAATAGAAACCTCGGAATGACCGAGGATAACAGTGTCAGATGAGATAGTTTTGCAGCTTCAATATCTCCTTGTTCCTTGGTGCTTCTTCCCATATACACAATGTATGACTGATTCACCAATAAAGGAAAGAAAATCGATTAATAACAAAGTATTTATGCTGCATATACCCAATTAAGCATTTAAACATGAACGGGCCGGTTCCGTACCTTAGCGGCCGGATTAGCAGTAACTGGATGGAGGAGTGAAAGAGCAAGGAGCGAAAGAAGACTAATCAGGTAGAAGAGATTATGGTGAAGGTGCTGAAATGGTAATGCCATGATTCTTAGAAAATCTCGAGTAAATAAGCTGTAATTCTAGAGTATAGCTAGAGAAATGTAACCAACTTTGAGTTAATGGGTAGGTATAACTAGTTGGAAGTAAACTGCCTGTATTTATATGTGAATATGAAGATATGGATTTTTTATGCTTTTTGACAAATCAGGAGGGTTGTGGATATGTTTTTGTTGCTTTATAAATTTGTTATTATGACAAAATTGAAGCCATCGTCAAGATTTGAATGCTTTCTCTGACTCTAGCAAAAAAAGGTTACCCACTTGCATTTCTTTATTTAGGCACAACGGTTTGGACTTCAGCTAATTGCTAACAAAATGACTTCAAAACAGTGTCCTTTAAAAATTACGCCAAAAATCTTTTCATAAGTTCTTATTAGACTGTGCAAAAGTAAATGCAACTCTGGCCGGTGAAGCTAGAATTTGTTTAAGCAATGTGTTTCTCATCTCCCCGGATGTGGTTAACCTGTATTCGTACGAGCCCAACTCTAATAAATTATGAGAGGAAAAAAAAAAAAAAAAACTGGATAATAGATATGGCGTACGATGCACTCATTCGCAGAAAAAGCATGTCCAGATGAGGCCTAGGCCTCCTATACCCGGCGGCTTATATCATGAATAAATTATTTTCGCGAATTACACATGTTTGTTTGCTTTTTTGTTCAAGGCAAGTATGGTCCATCTGAGTCGGCGATAAATTTATGCATTGTCGTTAGATGACTTTGGATGAAGTGTTCCGCCGTTGGTAGTAGCCAACTATAGGTGCCATGGATGATGATTCTTCGGTCCCACAAAAACTGATCTTTTCCTCCTTTTTTTTTATATCTCACTATAAATGATCCATTTTATTTTCATATTTTATTTTTTAACAATGGCGTGTCGATGATGGTGTCCCTTAAATATGAAGGGGTCGCTATAGAGAATCCATCCGATCATAAGCGGGCGAATGCCCACAGCCCACCCCATCCGAACATTCATTGTTCGGATATTTCTCATGCGTTCACTAAATTACGAGATGAAAGTTTTTTATTTTTGAATAAAGTAATTAAAGACAGATCATAGATATAATAAGGGGTTATAAGCAAGGTTTGAAAAGCGTCACGGCTCAGGTCACGGACACTAGGTGTGACCGTTATAATGCGTTTTCTCAGGTGTGAACACGTTTTGGGCCAAAAGCGCGTTATATAATTAAAAAACGCGTTTTTTGGACGTTTTTTTTGAAAATAACGGGTGTTGTAACGGTTATATAGTAAATAAAAAAATTATTCATCTGAATTTCCTATGTAACGGTTATAACGTGCGTGAAAACGTTTTAACGAGTCTAAAAAACGTTGTTACAAGGTATTTTTAATTTTTTAATACTCCCCACGTCACTATACAATTTACGAAAGTTTGATAAAATTCGTGTCGGTAAATTATAGCCACTAAAATTTCGTCGGCAACAATTAGCTAGGTATACTTTTCCCTTTATTAGATAGAATTTCCATCAAATGCCAAGAAGTAGGCAGGGTTTTAACAAGTCTATATGGTACTAGACTACTAGTTTCTAAAAGTTAATAATTGAATGCTTAATTTAATATATGTCACTGATTTCCAAGTAACATTTTCTCGTTACAGATACGATGGAAGGATCGACATCCACGCAAACTGCCAAACGAGATATTTTTCATGCATATTGCACACGATGGTAAAAAATTGAAGTGTAATTTTTGTGAAAAGGAAATATCTTCTGGTATTTCACCCATAAAATTGCATTTAGCACAACAAAGAGGTACGGTTCCCCTGCATGCATGTGCCGCTTTGAAGTGAAAAATCTTGCTAAAGTGGCACTTTGGAAGAAAAAAGAAAAGCAAAAAGGCAAAGAAGAAGCAAGATTCGATAACGAAGATTCGAGAACAAGTGTATCATAATGAGCCATGGAACCCCGTGTGTGGTATAGATGAAGAAGAGCCAGATTTTCATGCGAAAGAAGAACAAGTACCGAGTCACACAAAAGAAAAAGACTATTTAAAGAACCTTTTTGGACGAAAAATAAGAATATTCATGTCGGAGAGGGTACATCGCACGGTCCCGGCCTCTGCAAAATACCTAGGTCTACTATGCGGCCATCACAACCACCTAGGATGTCCGTGGATATGGGAGGACAATATAACCCTTTTAGGGATTCTCAACCTTCGATGGAAGAATTTGGCAAAAGCAAAACATGTCGGAAAAAGTCGATTCTTCAATTGGACGTTTTTTCTATGCCAATGATATTCCCTTCAATGTGGCTAACTCATCTCAGTACCACGAGGCATTCAATGCAGTTGCAAATTTCGGCCAATCCTATAGAGTTCCATCAGCTTATAAGTTGTCGAATCCCATATTAACTTCAGAAAAACAAAGGATTGAAAAGGATGTGGTGTCTGCTCAACGACATTACTTGGAGAGAATATGGTTGTACACTCATGTCGGATGGTTGGAAAAGCAAAAACAACTGTACAATTGTAAACTTTCTAGTTTACAAAGTGGTAGTGGAATTACATTTTTGAAAAGTGTCGACATAGAACATAATCGGTTGACAAATGAGTATTTAATTACTTTGTTCAAGCCCGTTATAGATGATGTCGGTCCGAGAAATATTGTTCAATTAGTAAATGATCAAGGATCCCAATTCAAAGTCAGCAGTAACTAAGAATAACTTCATTTTATTATATATATATATATTAGGAATATATTAATCATTAACTTCTTTCTATTTTTGTTTGAATAGGTAAGAGATTGGCATCAGAATATGGCACATTTTTCTGGGTTCCTTGTGATGCTCACGTATTGGACTTGATGTTGGAAGATATGGAAAAATTCCTCTTTGTTAAAGATGTGATTGGAGAAGCAAGACAAATTAGCAAATTTATTTACAATCATGGTTGGGTTCTTGCTAGATTTCGACAACATTCTGCAGACGCAATCTATTGCGCCCTGGCTTAACAAGGTTTTCAACGAATTTTATTGCAATCAAAAGCATCATTGATCAACGTAATGCTATCGAGCCTCTTTTCTCGGACAAGGAATTTCTGAAATCGGATGAGGCAAGAACTAAACAAGCTAGACAAGTGAAGAATATTATTTCAAATGAGATGTTCTGGACAACGTGTCAAAATGCATGCATAATGGTTGGTCCTTTATTTAAAATGATTCATTTCTTGGACTCAGACAAACCCACCATGGGTTATTTGTTCCATGCACTTGATACATGTGTGGAAGCTATACAAATAAGTTTGGGATCAAATCGAAATGCTTCTATCGTGGGTGTAATAAAGAAACGATGGAAAAGTCAGTTCAGTTCTCCTCTTCATGATGCATCGTATTTTCTCAATTCTTATTACATCTTTAACCCATCAACTAATCTGATCAATAATGATATTTCTGAGCCGCAAATTTGTCTTACTGAAGTTATATCAAAAATGGTTAGTGGCCCGCAAGAACAAGCACAATGCATGTTAGAGGTACAAAGTTACTAATATTATCTCCAAATATGTATAATTAAGTAATTTGAATTTCTAGTAACAAGTGTACTTTTCTTTGTAGGCAGGAAGAATGCGAATGATGCAAGGTCAATTTGGATCACCATCAGCACGTATTGCAGCTCAACATGGTGATCCGGTAAGTTGGTGGTTATCTTATGGTGCTGAGTATCCATCCTCCAAAAGATTTCAGAAAGATATTAAGTCAAACAAATACATCGTCTGGATCAGAGAGGAATTGGAGTGTGTTTGAAAGAATCCACACCAAACTATGCAATCGTTTACTTTCATCGAGATTAAATGATCTGGTGTATGTCCAATACAATTTGAAGTTGGAGCAACAAAGAATTAAAGGTAAAGCAAGGAGACATAACATTGATGTTCACGACGTTCATAGTCTACTAAGGGATGACAATATGCTTGACTCGGATAGCGGGGAAGATGAAACACCGGTTTTACCTCAAGAAGAACAAAGTGGTTAAATACTGCCGGAAGAGGAGGCCGTTAATAATCCAGAGCATGTCCCTCTACCATACAACCTGGCATGATCCTAAGTTCAAATCTCATACGAAAGGTTACTGGTGAGTGACTTTGTTTATGACTTTGGTAATCTTTCATTTGGGGACAATACACAATGTTATGAGAATGTGAATCCAACATATGATTCTCGTTACACTTCTGATCGCTCTGACCATGGTGTTCAACATATGAACGAAGGATATAATTCTAATATTGATAATAATAATAATAATGAAGTAGGTAACAATAATGATGATACTGAAGGAGGTTATGATAACGATAATGATGGTTATTATGATGATGATACTTATGCAAACGAAGATAGCCAGTACCCCGACAATGATGGTTATAAAGAATACTTGAAAAAAGGTGGTGGTCGTAGTTGGTTCGCGTAGCTTTTTAAATGATGAATACTAGTTTAACAATCCTATGCTTTTTAAATTTGTAGTTTTAATCTTGTTGTTAGTTTCCTTGTATCATTTAAAAATATTTAATTCGAAGTTTTTAGCTTTCAATCCAGAGAAGAAAAAAAAATCAAAAGAAATGGTAAGAAAGTTATTTACACCGTTATAACGTGCGTGATAACGGGAAAACAAATTTCTAAAAACGCACGTTAAAATGTTATTTAGAAGAAAAAAACATTCAAACTAATTTTAGAAAACTTACAACGTGTATGAAAAACGAAAAACGGTACTATAAAACTATCTTTGTTTTTTTCCTATTTATCGGCCAATAAAGGCACGGGGTTCGGGGACCCTCACGGCCACGGTATATGGGTGTGACCGTTTTAACGGTCGTTTTTCCGGTAAAAACGGACGTTTTTAAAACCTTGGTTATAAGACTTCTAAACGGCTATTTTGTCCCCCAATTAAACGAGGAAAACAAACATGCCGTTGGCGTAGGGGTTCATAAGAAGAGGTAGGATGATGGCACGTGAGGACCCTCGTGATCAGTTAGAGAAATATTGGGAAGAAAGTCAATATTGGGAAGAAAGCCAATTTGACTATGAATTGCCTTTCAAAAGAATTCTTTCGCCATTCCTCAACAACTATGAATGCACAGGAAGCCAAGCTAGTCTATATTTTTAAAGCCTTCGGTAAAGTGTAAATTGGCAGCCAAGTAAGCCTGTACCGCGTACAACGGATGGGACAGCATACACCTTACGGCCTTGCAACATACGCCACACAATTGGCTTCTCCTGTGCGCAATTGCTAAGCCAGTTCCTTGGTGATTCAGCTGGGCATGGATAGGTGATGAATCTACTAATTTGGCTTATCCAAGTTCACCGTCTTTCACCCTCATCTCATTTGTTTTGGCTGTGCTTTCAACCATTCAGGTGCAGAGGATGATAAGGGCACACTTAGTGGTACCATAAATCATAAAGGAATAGGCTTTCCAAAATTAAAGTAATGCAATGAAAATTTCTAAGTTAAATGCTTCGGTAGTCTTGGCTTAGCTCATTTAAGAGAAGATACAAAATAAATGTACCACAAGGCATGCCTTGTACCAAACGAAAGTACGGAAGTTGTGACTGACAGAAAGAAATTAAACAAAAGCATTTGGTTCAGAGTTGTCGTGATAGCATTCAATCTTTGTCACCTAGGAACTGCAAAATATAAGCAAGGAGAGCAGGAAAATTATTAGTAGCCAGATATTTTAACACAAGACCAAAATCAGATTCTACAAAGAACAAGCAAAATAAGCATAAGACAATGTAAAATGATTGACAAAGTCAAGCTAAAACAGCATTCAAATGCCAAAATTGAACTAAATCTGAGTTAAGAAAAAAACACAGCATAAGATATTGATGTGGTCAAGCGAACAAACTGTTAAAATAAAAATTTACTATTGAAGAAAAAGCCTCATCTCGTTAAAAATTGACTCATAACCCAAAAGCATTAGCCCTGTCTGGTTAATCTCGGTAAACAGGATATGCTAGAGAAAATATGTGCTTTTCTAATTCATGTGGTTCTACCATTCAGGCCAATCCTAGGAATAAATCTGGGAAATATTACAACACAAACCCCTAAGAAAAAAAAGTTAAATGACATAATATCCTTCTTTTATACAGTTAAGTAGCATATTTCAGATATCCTACCTAAAAATATACACAAACCTACTGTAGCTCTATATGGCATGTACGCTATTGAACAAACTGTACAGAGGACAAGGAACATTTGGCAAACCATGATAAGTAATTTCAAAAGCTGCACTTAGCAACATCCACATTTCCTAATACCCATCCTCTCTACGCCGACCGACACCCAAGATAATCCAAGCATACAACACCTACAGTTAGATCCTTCCGAATGCCTGTGCCACACCACTAACAGCTCATTTAACAAAATTCTCCACTTCAAAAACTTTACACAACAACCTACAAAGCAAACACCTAAACTGGGACACTCGACCTCCACCATGACCTTAGTATTACAAACCATATTATGTCATCACAGTTCAAAACAAATCATAGAAGTATTAACTTAAACAAAAATAGTAAATGGCATAAAAGAGTATTATCGAGACTGGATCCACGAACAATCATTTAGTTTCCAGATTTCAAAATTTTACTTCCAGGTAATATCAAACAATCAAAAATTTGCAAAATTAGCAATCACAACTCAGTAATCGATGTTCAACATGAGCTGCTTTGTACAATTTTAAAATTTCTAAGCTCGGAAAAAGAGAAATTCTTGTTTAACTTTTAACACACCATGAGTCCCAAGTCAGTAGAAACATAGGTCAAAGACTACTATTATTGTACACTCTAAATTTTAATACTACATTACTACACCAAGCAGTATCACCTACTCATCATTTCATAACCAAAGTGAGAAACCAAGCAGTGATTTTCATTGTTTTCACATTATGAAGAAGCAAGGAAATGAAGTAAGGCAATGCTTTACAAATGCTAAATTTGGGAGAAATACGGAAGTTTTTTTTTTTCCCCTCTCATGCTTTCACTTTGTTTGGTAATGGAGAGCTCTAGTTCTTACTAAGTTGGCACCATCTTCATAAGCATTGAAAATACAAAAAAAAAAAAAATCAAAGAGAAGGAGAAAGTAAAGTAGTACCTTGGGACATCCAACTCAAGCAATTAAAAAGGCAAGCCTTGTATCTCCTTCAAAACATGCTGCAGCGCTTTGTAGACACAGATGCGAGGCTGTCGAATAGAGTGAGAATCCCTCTTAATTCTCCGGGCTTATAATTGAGTCCATGCTTTTCATTCATTGTGTAGGCGTCATATGCTTTTGTGTCCCGAAAGTAAACGTAAACAGTTTCTGACATCTCTCTTTTCATAATGATAACATTTGTACCTGAAATAGCTTCAATAGAAAGATCTCGAACTCCATTCCAGTTACAAGGCGTTCCGACCTTCTCATATGACCACTTATCAGTACCATTGTCTTGATCAAGTATCCACAACGAAATCGGACAATCTGGTGTAAAATCTACTACAGCTATATGACCATCAACCTCCAACAACTCAACAGTTTGTGGATATTTCCTGGGGCTCTTAGTGACATGTTCAGGGATAGGAATAACTTTAAACTTCTCAGTTCTAACATCAAATACCATCATCACTTCACCCTTGCGAGTATATCGGAAACGCCAGTATATCTTACCCTTCACATAAACAGATTTGCTTTCCTCATTGTAATGGCCAAGATCACCCGCATAACAAACCTTACTTGCTAAACTGTAAGGTGGAACTGCATCTATCCTTCTCCATTTATTCTCACCTACAGTGAAGACTTCACAGACTTGTTCTTCATCAGCTCCAACTTCTTCCAAGTCATCAGCATGTTCAAACACTCCAGAATCATTACCATCCACAAATTTTTTCCTGCAGAAGACTTTGTTTATCTCAGTGTATGGCATGCTTGGTATGTACATTGATAGGCCTCTCGATACTCCTTTTTTCTTGATACTCGATATGCACAGGACTTTGTGTTCCTTTGTTCTTGGACTATATCCAAATGCAATGCAATCAACCTCACGTCTTCTCTCCCCACCAACATTCTCATTAACAGCAGTCGTTTCGATCCATGGTGTTCTCTCCCGGTGTTAGGATTGTAAATGAGAAATGCCTCACGACGAGACTGAATACAAACCAAACCATCCACAGTCTGTTTAGGTATACCAAAAACAGGCCGATCCAATTCCAATTTCAGAACCTCAGTTGGAAGAAGCGTTGTGAAATCAATAGTTCCTCCTTTGGGTTTATCAAACTTTGGTATTACAGGTGAGCTGATAAACAAGACTGGTTTTTTATCACGACTATGAAATCGACGGTGCAAGTCGATCAGGTAGGAATCTGTTTCGATCATAGATTTCCATTTTGTACATACAGATTTCAACCTCATCAGGTGTTTTGATCCAAGTCTGCTTAGTATTTCACGCATTATGTAATTATCACTAGCTGGGGTTTTTCCATTTCTATTAACGCAGGCTAAAACTTTACTGTTACTACTATCAGATGATACTTGAATCATTTCCATGGAATTATCACTACTAAGAAGATGGTTTGTAGGATTTTCAGTACCTTTTTCTTGCTGGTATTTGCTGTTGTCGTTCTCTTTGTCCATCATCTTTGATTAGTAAACCAGAACGGCGATGGATTTTTTTTGCTGCTGAAAATATCTGTGTCGAATTATGGGGATAATGTTCTTTAAAAAGGGGACCACCTAGGGTACCCAAACCCTAGAAATGTTTGGTTTTTGTTTTCCTTTTTGAGGACAAATTTTTCATCGTTTTTTCTATTAAGGATGTTAACCTTTTAATATACGTGTGGACTCCTCGCCAAACGTGTTCTTATCCGGTTGACAGTTTTCCCCTGGACAATTGTTGTTGGAGATCAATATTTTTTTATTTTTTATTTTTTATTTTTGACAAAAACAACCTCATTTATTATATATTAAACACTAGTTTTTACATATTCAGCTTCTAAAGCTGCTCTGAACTTAGGCGGACACACCCACCACCGTACTGTGGCTAAGTTATTTTTCCTTACATATTTAGCCATTATATCCACAACTTCGTTACAATTCCGTTTTACATACGAACAAGACCAGTTAGGGTTCTGATCCATCACTTTTATACATCTACTTATGATACAACTATCTTGTCAGTAAGGATGTAGCTTGTGTTTTGGAAGGAGATTCACTACATGATAGTTGTCATTCTCGAATATTACCTTGGAATATTGGAGTTGATTTTCCCATTGCGTAGCATATAAGAATCCCCACGCTTCTGCTAGAGTTATGCTTCTGGTAGGTTGGAGGAATCTCATGGCTACCACGAAACATCCTGCATGATCTCGGATTAGAATGGCAATTCCAGCAATAGTATCATTAAGCAACATTGAGGCATCAATATTGATTTTAAAGTAACTCTCTGGTGGTGGTTGCCAATGAGATACAATATTAGGTCGTCTCTGCAAAACAACATTAGTAGTAAAATTTTCAGGACAAAGATGTTGCCAATGACAATATTGCTCTATATGGCTAATAATTCTAATTGGATTAGGGTCACTATTCTGGAAGACACTATCACATCTATGTTTCCATATAGCCCACATGATGTATGCAATAAGATGTATGGTTTTTATGATGCTGGAATTGGATTGCATTTGTTTTATCAGTTCATTTGATAATCCAATCTGTAACTGTGGTGTATCCATTAGCCATGTTGATCAGCTGAGGAGCAAATGCAGACCAAACTGAACGAGCGACTGAGCATTGCAAAAATAAATGGGTTGTCTTCTTTGGATCATTATAGCACAATGGACAAAGTTTTCCTAGCTGAGAGTGCATCCCAAAAATTCTTGTTCGAACCGGAAGAATGTTGTGGAGAAGCTTCCAAAGAAAGTGTATGAGTTTATTTGGAATCTTTAATTTCCATAGTTTTAACCAAATTGTTGTTGGAATTTTCATTTGATGTAGTTGATTAGATAAGGATGTCGTGGACAGATTGTTGTAAGCTGATTTTGTAGTAAAATGCCATGTGGATGTTAATGGCCAAACTAGCTTGTCTTTTGTCGTCAGATCCAGAGGGATAGTGAGAATTTGATGTACCTGGTCTGGAGTAAACAATTGTTCAAGAAGATTCATTTCCAAGTTTGGTTTTCTTCATCAATAAGGTCAGCTACATATTGATAATCACTCAAATTCTGTTCTTCTGCCTTTAAAATTGGGCCTTTTGAGTTGGTAATCCACCGGTGTCGCCAGATGTTGATTTCTTTACCATCCCCCACTTGCCATATAGATAGTTGTTTTAATTGTTGTAGTCCATGGTAGATGCTTCGCCAATACCACGAAGTTCCTGGCTTGAGAGTATAGGTTAGCAAGTCTTGATAAGGAAAATATTTGCTTCACAGTAGTTTACCCCATAGAGTATCTTGATTGTGTAATAACTGCCATACCAATTTAACGAAGAGCGCAGAATTATAGGCAGACAAATTTTTAAAGCCCAAACCTCCACATCTTTTCGGCAGACGTAAGCTTGACCAATTCAGATAGTGTGTGGATCTAGTAGAAGCTTTATGATTCCACCAGTAATTCCGTTGAATTTTATCCAGAGCATTTATCGTCTGCTGGGTAGTTTCAAGCATTTCATTGGATAAAGGGGCATGGTCCCTAGCACAGTCTGAAGTTGAGTACTCCTAGCTGCTTGAGATAGCATTTTTCCTTCCCAACCTTGTAACTTAACTTGCATCTTGTTGATCGAATTTTGAATAGTGGTAAGTAGAGTTGTCGTTCACTCGGACTTGACGAGATTGATTTTAAGAATTAATAAAAGAAAATAAAAGAAAAATATATACAAATATTGTCACAAGATGAAGAGATGGGGCCAGGACTCAGGATTCGGCCAAACTCATAACAAAAGGTTCAAATATTAATTCTTTTAACAATTATCGCTCAACAAATATAAACATGGACTCTTATTTTTGCCAAGGTAGATTCTCAAAATATTAGTTATAAATCGTAAGCATGAGACATCAAACATTTAAGCAAGCATGACCCATCTAATAAAATAATAATTAATTTAATCAAATCATAATTCAATTTTTAATTAGTGCAAAAGTCATAAAAAGAATTAATTAAAATTACCCATGTATGAAATTTGTCTTCCTCCGTCGTCCCAGTAATGGGGTCTAGCTCATCATGTTGGAAACACGCTCAAAAGTCGATTTCATTGCTCAAAAATGGTTTACAAATGATGAACAAAGGAGAAATGATGAAAATCGGGTTTGCAACAGTTATAGTTGTTGCAAACACTGTTACAGAGAACGATAAGGAAGAAATGTGGCTGTTGCTGTATCTCTGCGACCCACGAGTAGCAGTCGCTGTCACTGTTGAAGAACGATGGTCTTTGGCCGTCTGTTCTTCGTGTTCTTGAGGTTCTTCAGCAGGAGCAGAAAACTCGTCTCTGCAACTTGATTTTCTTGCTCTGTAATGCTCTAAACTCTCCCCAAACTCTCCATATTCCTTCCCTGAGTCCCAGCCAACCTTTTTATACTCGACAGCGACAAAATATCACATTATAATTGCGTATAATCCTCCCATCACTCGGTGTTTAAAGAAAATATTTTCTTTCCTTTTTTCTACTTCTACACGGCTTCTGATGCTGTCAAATATCTCCTACACGCTGTCACCTTCTGTCGAACTCCAGCAAACTCGTGAAAACACTCACTTGTCGCCTGCCTCTCAACAAATCCCGAGTTATCTTCACGGAGACAAACACTTGCCCCTGTTTTGTTATCTCCGATGATATAGCCAAAGTTAATCTGTTTAAACAGACATACCAACCCTGTTTAATAAAAACAAGATATTTTATGCTAGTTCCAGCTATTTAATCTCCTCCAAACCCGTCCAGAAATCGATTCACAAAATTGCAGGCGAGAACTTCTTTTCCCGCCAAAATTAACATTTGAATGAAGAGGATGACCTCCCCCTAACAGAAATGGGGGTGCGTTTAGCAGGTGACTCCCTGGGGTGCAAATAGTGATTGAGGTGCCCCTTAGTAATTGAGGCGCCCCTTAACCAAAGTGAGAGTCTGCATAGCACATGTCCTCCGGGGGTGCTCCGCATAATTTTTCGAGCCGATTTTTCTAAAAATGTTTATTGCCCAAAAATACCTACAAACACACAAAAAACCATAATTAGTACAATATCGAGCACTAACAATACAGAACATTGAGAACAAATTAGACACATAAATGCGTCTATCAAATACCCCCAAACTTATTATTTGCTAGTCCTCGAGCAAATTTATTCTAGAAAATAAAAATCATTTGAACCCCTAGGTGTCCCTAGTGGCGGAGTGTTGTCTCCGGAGGGTTTACCAGAGGTGTACCCACAAAACCTTTACTCCAGACCCTAGCTATCTACGCAGAACCTTGGAAGGCATTAAAGAATCTCCTTGGTTGGCATACTTATTGACTACAGGAGGAAGTACCTGATGCGAAATTCCAATTGTTGTACACGAGTTTGCACTCAAGCATACTAAAATTCATATAAAGTGACAGAGTATACTCAGATAGTTTCTAGACATCATAAACCGGAGTCAACCAATCACATGGAAAGATTAAGAAGATGGATGTAGAGAACAATGTGGATGATGTTGACTAAGGTGAACCTATCCTAATGGACTGAGATACTAGTCTGGACTAATATCAACACACTGGCATATATAAGGGGACCAGTGATCGATAATCCTAACTCTAGGTCAACTCAGCTGGCATATACAAGGGTACCAGTGATCGACTTTATTGTATTTATTCCGGTTGGTCTAGTGGTATGGTCTCAATTTTTTTTTTTTTTTTTTTTTGGGTATCTCAGTCACTCTATTTCACCCTAGCAATGGTAAAGAGAAAAATAAAAAGAAGTGATCAGGATTCTTTCGATGTTTCCATCACGAGGATATGGCGAAACTATCATGTTTTCTTTTCTAACACCTGAGCTCTGTGCTTTTATGAATAGACTCTTTAGATGTTTCTATCTAATCAGATTGGTTCCTCAACTCCTACAACCAAAATGCTTCCATCCACTTAGATTGGTTAGTGCCATCCTTAATAAGCATAAATTTCTAGTCTCTGGAGTTTATTTATTGCAACTAAAAAGTTTCTCCCATACCCCCAAACTTAAATCTAACATTGTCCTCAATGTTCTAAAGATGAAATTAAAAGCATGAACAATGAGAAACTGTCACCACTTGAAGAAAAGAGTAAGGAAATATATTACCGTGTTGCAAGAGCATGGGTTACCTCCCAAGAAGTGCTAAGTTTAAAGTCTTCAGCCAGACATTGGAAAGGATTAGTCACCTCGAAGAATCATATAACAACAGTCAGAATAATTGCGGGTCATCTGGATCAAAAAGTGCTAACCACGAGAAGAGGAAACTGCCACAGACCAGGAAGATATCCAACACACCCTTATATATTGTTTTGTTTAAGACAACTACATCTAGTTGTGGTTCGGGTTCAGGCTCTATAAAAGGGTCTAAATAAAATGTTTTCATGGGCTGGACTTCCTCAAAAGAAGGATTCTTAAGATCGGGTTGTAGAGTCCTGGAAGTACTCAATTAAGAACTTAGAAGCACATAACAATAACTGAATAATCTGGGGATCCTCTAAGTCAATCAGACTTGACTTACACAGTTGACCACAGTAGTGGTCATTCTTAATCAAACGTGTCGACCCTAATCTCCTAAAGTAATTAGGTTTAGCCTCAAAACTTAATAATTGACACATATGAAACTTATATGTTCCCATAATTGGTTGAAAAATATTTGGTGGGAAACAAAATCAATCGCGGTATCATAGCCTGGGTTAACCACATCAACCAGAGGATGGGTTCTTAACAACTGAACTTCTTTATGGACACAACTAGGTTCAGGAAAAAGTGTATGAAGATAATCTTTTAAAATGGTTGAGGCACATATGTCAAGTCCCAAGTTAGGGACTTTTCTAAGAGTTAAAGCACATGGAGAATGATAATCACCCCCAAACTTAGAGTTTTCGGTGTCTCTAGAAAGACTAGTCACAACTTCCCTAATTTCAAGGTCATCTGATTCCTGAAAATGGTCAATTGATTCTTCTAAGTCAGGTACATCCTCACTCATCTCTACGAGTTCATTTTCTTTTTCTAAGTCTATTGTTTCTAAATCGCTAGACTCAAAATATACTCGTTCCTCTAAACCATCATTGGCTTCGTAATCAAAAGGAAATACAACATCGTCTAAAACGGGGGTATCTCTAGTAAAATCCTCATCCTTTTGAATAGGTGAATAATTATTAAAATTATTTGGATTTGAACTAGAAATAATATTATCCTTATAAAGTTCAATTGGGGTAACAATTTCCTGATCACTATGCCTATTTTCAAATTCATCAACACTATCCTCATCATAATCATCATTATAATAATATGAAAATGGTTGAACCTCATCTAGACAAGTAGTATTACCTATTTTATCCTCGTCATCTTGATTATGTGAATAAAAATTATCCTTATTTTCAAGGGTGGTATTGGGAACACTATATTGGAATTTAATACTATCTTGAGCAAAATTTTCCACAATCCTATTTGTACTCTCAGTAAATTGCTTGAGGGACTCTTCTAGAGATATCTTAGTTGACTGCTCTACGGACTCTTCTGGAAGCGGAATATTATAAGTATCTTTCATAAATAAGTGAAACTTCTGTGTTGACTCATTGAAACTCTTGAGAGACTCTTCTAAAGAAATTGGAGGATCGTTTTGCTCGAAGGACTGATGCACGTGTGGATAGTAATTGGGCTCACCATGGTATGACCCATAACCTTCAAAAGATTGGCGTTCCCAACCACTATTCACACTATGGTCAAAAAAAGAGTAATGTCCATATTGTTCAGTTGGATAATCATTGTATTGGCTGTTATAATACCAGTTTGACATCCTAACTACAAGGGAATTCTACACAAACACAAACAAGGCTGACTCGACCACAACAAACCTACTGATTTCTAGCAAACAAAAAGCATGATGGCTCCACTTAGATTGTTTCTAGACCATCTTCTAATCCTTCGAAAGGGAATTCGTTATAATTTAAGAAGACCCCTCTGGAATCAATCCGAGTTGAAGTAAGTTGAATAGAGGTGAGGGAAGCTGCGTGGAGCTTTGATACCCAAGGCCTCACCGCATTACAAGGCGACGCAGTCACGCATTCAACTCACAGAAACCATCATGAAATTCGAAGTATGCTTAAAGAGTAACCAATATTTTTTGAATGACTTTCCTGTTAAGCTAGTTACCCTATCGGTTTCGTTCTAGTCAATATTTTAAGGCTTAGGTTCGCGTAGGTTACGTGTTCCTAAGGAGGGCAAGAAGGAAACGGTGATGAAATCCGAGTCCTTATCTTGATATGGCCAGGCCTTGCCCTTTACTAGAAAATTAAAACCGATTTCAGGTCCTCAACATATATGCATACAAAATCATCCAGTAAACCCGCTGACAGGGGATTCGCGGGTGTTTAGAATTCTTACCTCCCGTCCATACGGGGGATGAACCGTTGAGGTCGACTCGGGCCACGACTCCTATGACGTGTGCGAACCGAGGGCCGAGACGATGATCGTGAATCGTCGTCCTTCCCTGTGCGGTTTTTATTTAAACAAACCCTTCCTTAGGGTTTAAAATTAATAATGTCCAATAGTCCAAAAATAAAGTCCAAAAATTAAAAAGTTCAAAAATAAAAATTATAAAAATAATTACCTAATTACAGTTTCTAAAAATAATAATAATAATAATAATAATAGTTACACTATATACAAAATTTTCTTTTTTTTTACTCCGTCCGGATCTCTCCTTTCTTTCCTATTTTGGCATTGCTTTTCTTTTCAGCACTTTCTCTTTTTCTTTCGCTCCACTCCAAATCTGAAAGCAAACAGAAATACCAAAACGCGTAAAAAAGAAAAAAAATAATAAAAAGAAAAATAAAACCTAAAAACAAATCTATACACAAGTCCGCGTCGGCGGCGCCAAAAATTGATCGAATTTTGAATAGTGGTAAGTAGAGTTGTCGTTCACTCGGACTTGACGAGATTGATTTTAAGAATTAATAAAAGAAAATAAAAGAAAAATATATACAAATATTGTCACAAGATGAAGAGATGGGCTGGGACTCAGGATTCGGCCAAACTCATAACAAAAGGTTCAAATATTAATTCTTTTAACAATTATCGCTCAACAAATAAAAACATGGACTCTTATTTTTGCCAAGGTAGATTCTCAAAATATTAGTTATAAATCGTAAGCATGGACATCAAACATTTAAGCAAGCATGACCCATCTAATAAAATAATAACTAATTTAATCAAATCATAATTCAATTTTTAATTAGTGCAAAAGTCATAAAAAGAATTAATTAAAATTACCCATGTATGAAATTTGTCTTCCTCCGTCGTCCCAGTAATGGGATCTAGCTCATCATGTTGGAAACACGCTCAAAAGTCGATTTCATTGCTCAAAAATGGTTTACAAATGATGAACAAAGGAGAAATGATGAAACCCGGGTTTGCAACAGTTATAGTTGTTGCAAACACTTTATTCTGAAGAACGATAAGGAAGAAATGTGGTTGTTCTTGTATCTCTGCGACCCACGAGTGGCGATCATCCTTGTTGAAGAACGACGGTCTTTGGCCGTCTGTTCTTCGTGTTCTTGAGGTTCTTCAGCAGGAGAAGAAAACTCGTCTCTGCAACTTGATTTTCTTGCTCTGTAATGCTCTAAACTCTCCCCAAACTCTCCATATTCCTACCCTGAGTCCCAGCCAACTTTTTTATACTCGACAGCGACAAAATATCACATTATAATTGCGTATAATCCTCCCATCACTCGGTGTTTAAAGAAAATATTTTCTTTCCTTTTTTCTACTTCTACACGGCTTCTGATGCTGTCAAATATCTCCTACACGCTGTCACCTTACAGTCGAACTCCAAAGAAACTCGTGAAAACACTCACTTGTCGCACTCCGTCTCAACCAAATCCCGAGTTATCTTCACGGAGACAAACACTTGCCCTGTTTTGTTATCTCCGATGATATAGCCAAAGTTAATCTGTTTAAACAGACATACCAACCCTGTTTAATAAAAACAGGATATTCTATGCTAGTTCCAGCTATTTAATCTCCTCCAAACCCGTCCAGAAATCGATTCACAAAATTGCAGGCGAGAACTTCTTTTCCCGCCAAAATTAACATTTGAATGAAGAGGATGACCTCCCCCTAACAGAAATGGGGGTGCGTTTAGCAGGTGACTCCCTGGGGTGCAAATAGTGATTGAGGTGCCCCTTAGTAATTGAGGCGCCCCTTAACCAAAGTGAGAGTCCGCATAGCACATGTCCTCCGGGGGTGCTCCGCATAATTTTTCGAGCCGATTTTTCCAAAAATGTTTATTGCCCAAAAATACCTACAAACACACAAAAAACCATAATTAGTACAATATCGAGCACTAACAATACAGAACATTGAGAACAAATTAGACACATAAATGCGTCTATCACTTGTCTTGAAGAAATGAGCAGTTTTGTGTGCAGCCCCAGATATTTCTCCCATAAACCTATAGTTCTCATTTGTAGTATCTAAGCATGTTGGTTGCATACCGAATTTGGAAGCTTTTTATTAAAAAAAATGTTAGAGCATAGCTCGGTTGAACCCACCAAGCGTTGGTATGTAAAGTTTGGTTATCATATTTTAGTGAATCAAAACTCATCTAAAGAGTCGCTTGATTGTACTAGAGACAACTTCGTATATGTTAGACTAGAAAGTCTAGGATTATGAGACATACAAGTATTACTCGAAGACTTAAAGAATGTGAAGAAGTAACAAGCTACAACGACGACATCATCCTTCATCTTGAGTTTAGTAATATTTTGACTTGAACTGTTTCATTCCTAACATATCTTTCAAGTCGTGTTATATTGAAAACATAACTGCGAAGCTGTGAATGACTATACTCTAGTAGTAAGACATGATCACATGATCATAGTGTTAAGAAATTAGGATATGAAGTATAACGCTTATCTTTTGAACTTCGTATATAAGACACCGACATAATCGTATGAATTATATTGTGGGTAAAGGTGAAGATTTCGTCCTAGGAAATAATGTTTACATTTTTAAAGGTAGTACATTCATGAACTTGTTTTATGAATCAAAAGGGAAATCGCTAGGCTTATTGGTATTGTTATTCATTGCATATCTTTGGATTACCAATATGTGTGAGTTAGTAGAACCAATCATAACTTGTTATGTATCTTGGTAAAACTAATCACAGTGCCTGACTTATGTATTGGTATGACTTTTATTAGTGTAACCGATCCTAGTAATTGGTGTGACCGCACAAAGAGTTATGTAATCTATCCTTGTAATTGGCGTAACCGGTCCTAGTAATTGGTGTAACCGATCCTGGTAATTGGTGTAACCGATCCTAGTGACTTGTGTAACCGATCACAAGTAATACCATGATAATATGGTAACCGGTCCTGGTAATTGATGTAACCGATCATGGTAACTGATGTAACCGGTCCCAGTAACCATGTTAAGGTAGAACTGATCATTGTGTTTGGTAAAACCGTAATCCCATGATTAGTAAATTGATCATTGATCAATCACATAGTTGTCTTGGAATACATATGAACCAATTATAAACTTGTTTGGAAGTGTGGTATAATCGATTCCAAGATTGTAAATATGAAAGAGGATTTACAAACAAAAGATGTCGACATACTTTGAACATGATCAGTAAATCTTATCTTTTATTGTTCAAAGATATTCCTTAATAACTCAAGGAGATCCCAGACACAAAAAAAAAATAAGAATCTTTTAATTAAGGTTGTTATTTTTATATGATTTAATTACTAGCAATTAAATGCATATCTCTAGAGAATAAAAATTGGCAATGTGCATTTACAATTTGGATATTTTCTAGTGAGATTTCAGAAATATTGGACACAGCATTTCCAGGAATTATGAAAACCAATTTGGGCATTTATTGCATATCTTAAGAATAATTCGGTTTTGGAAATTCCCTTGTGTCCAAACATCCTTGGTCTATAAATACCCAAGTTTGCATTTCGTGCAAACTATTCTAAGAGCCAGGTAAACTTCATCTTCTTGTTGTTTCTGGTGGAGCCGTCTATCCGGAGAGGAAAGTACCCTAATTAGGCGAAATCTCTTACGACCGCTCGTTTAAAGACTTATGTGGGATCAAGAAGCTCTACGAGTACCGATGGTGGGAAACTAGATAATTGCAATTTATTTTAGTTTTCGATTGTTTTGATTGACTAACGGTTGTTGAACTTTGATTGCTCCTAGTTTGTTTATTCATGAGAATCTTCTCTTCTGATATAAGATTCACTCAAACTAGATCGAAGTTTCAACGGGATCTTTAGAACTGTTGGTAGATCTAAAGACGTCTTGTGATAATCCATTATTAACAGACTCCGTTCTGTGTGTGATTGATTACAAGAGATTCAAGTGGTGTTGTGCAGGTGTTTATTGAAGATTAAAGAAGATTTAAAGACAAAGAAAACTTCTGATTTGGTTTCTATATCTTTGGGTGTGCACAAACCTTGATCGGATGGGATCCAACTAGAATCATATTTATTTGATTGGTTAGTTGTGTAAAATCGGCATCACCTTATAGTTTCTTGTTTGAATCTATATTGATTGATTGCAAATCTAAACTCTGCTACTTCGGTAGTTGTTGGATAGATTGATCTGACCAGGCAAAGGAGTTTATTGGTTAAACGGAAGAGCCTTTGCATATGACTTGAGATATCTTCATCTGAAAGAATCAAGAGAATTGTTACCCAACAGATTTGTTGTTATTTTACCGTTTTGAATACGTTCCAAAGGAATTGTTCCAGTGCATGCACTTATTGAATATCATAAGTGCAGGGATACTGAAGAAACTAAGTGAACTATAGGTTTAGTTGCTTGGTCTCACTGTACAAAGTTGGTTAGATTAGGGTGTGAGAAAAACTAAATTGTATTTCAATTCGAATTTCTTTTCTTATTTATAATCGGGATCTTATTATTATCATCGTTTGAATCAACAACTTCGAAAAAAATTCTACTATTTTTCGCAATTTTATTCCCAGTTAATCTCTGCAATTCGATCTATCACTTAATCGTATGATTTTATATTTGTAATCGGTGAATCTAAATCTACATTACAGATCGACCTCCAGGTGTGAAATTTGTGGAAGAAGATGAGATTGTTGTTGATGTTGTATAGATGTTCATCAAGGTAAGTAGAAAACCTTAAATTTGTTTTTGTTTTCGGTTTTTTTTTTTTACTTGTTTGATTTAAGATTAGCATTTAAAAGTTGTGTTGTTTCGGTCAATCTCAAAACTGTTCTTGCCATTCATGATTATTGTTTTAGGGTTCTGTTTGTTGGATTTGATGTTTACAAGCGCCAAACACGTGATGGATAGATGTTAGTTTTGGAAGGGAATCAATAATTTCGCATCTTAATTTTGTCTTTTGGCAATGGTTCGAGTATTCAAGCACTATTACGGAAAATCAATTTTTGGATTTTGTTTAAGCTCTTGAGCTACATATATTTTTATTGTAATTTTGAAACCTTTAGCCGTTTCGGGGTTGATGAACACATCATAGTTTTTTTCTCTGTTTTAGTTTTCATTCGCATTTCAGTTTTGTTAATATTGTTTCTAATCGTACTTACGGTGCTGGAAAGGATTTGGCATTTTTATTCATATTATTTGCGGTTTGCTCGTTAACAAAATCTTGTTGTGTCTTTTACTTTTCTATTTCCGCAATTATAATTGTTTATTAGAATTGTTAGAGCATAGATCGGTTGAACCCACCAAGCGTTGGTATGTCAAGTTTGGTTGTCATATTTTAGTGAATCAAAACTCATGTTAAGAGTCGCTTGATAATGTACTAGAGTCAACTTCGTATAGGTTTGCTTGAAAGTATTAGGATATGAGACTTTACAAGTATTGCAAGGACTTGAAGATGTGAAGAAGCAAGGAGCTACAACGACAACAATCATCCTTCCACTTGAGGTTAGTGATATTTGACTTGAACTGTTTCATTCCTTAACGTATATTTCAAGTCGTGCATATTGAAAACAAAACTGCGAAGCATATTTGAACTCTAGATAGACATAGTATTGTTAGAGCATTGATCGGTCGAACTCGCATGCGTTGCTATCTCAAGCATATTTGTCAGTGTTAGTGATCAAAACTGTAAGTCTTGATTTCTAGCCTATGTAGATAAAGGTCTCGGACTAGGATATAAAGTGTAGTTGAGCTCAAGAACTCCACGACAATCATCATACAAGACGAAGGACTACTCGAGGAACCGGTGGAACTTCATCGACTAAAAGGTATGTGGAGACTTGAACTTATCTGACACTCAAAAGTCTATTTACTCTATCTCCTACTCTTGAGACAAAAGTCGTTTAGACGTATAGACTTTCATTATACACATTTGCTATTTCGAGTCGAGTTTAACTCGCCTATCTATTTCTCGAAATATGTGTTGGTAAGCTTTCACGTTAACCGAATTCATCTTTACCTAGTGATGAAAGTCATGATATACTTCAATCACTTTGGAAATTGCTCTGACGAAAAATGGTCTGTGAATAACGGCTATATAACGTTCTCTGAGAATGTTTCAATGATTGAAATGAGAGTTTAGATTACATAACCATTGGTAGGATATAAGCATTATTGTGGAAACACATATATGTATAAGTACTTATTCCTTGAACCAAAGTTTGCGAACTTTGTTGATCAAGAGAAATGAAAGTGGCGCAAGCCAAGTCCATGAATCGGCGGAAGTTCTCGACCTGAGAATTTATGCTGGAGTTTGTGAACTCCTTCCATGAGCGTAAGTCCGCGAACTTGAGTAGGTTATATCTAAAACCGGTTGTTCTTGAACTAATGTTTATATAAACTAAGGAATGCTTTTGGAAACCGTGGCTATAAAGTTCATGAATCGATTCGAGTGAATCAAACCCTTTTTGCTTCAATTGTCTTGTGTAGTTACATAATATCTAAGCAATTGAATAACTCTATAACTAGTTCATTTGAGTCATTTGAACTAGTTATGGTGAAAAAGAATATGGTTGATATGAGAGTGTTCATATGGCTAACCATTTGGTTGACTATTGTTGAACCAACAAATGTTAATGTTTGGGTATGGTTCATAAACCCAAAACTGAACATTTCGTTTGTGTATAACAAGCTAAGTTTTCGATCCAACGGTTGAGAAATATTAACTTGAATCTAATCAGGTTTTCATCTAACGGTGAATATTGAATGCTTTGTTACTAAGCTAACATTGATTGCAAATCCTGATTTGAAAGACTATATAAGGGAGAACTCTAGCAACTAGGAAACCTAATCCCCACACTTTACGTGTGATACCGGTTTGCTAAGCTAGAGTTGATTCTCCTTTAACCTTTGGTTTTCTTCTTCTAAAACCAAAGTTAACGACTTAAAGACTTCATTGGGATTGTGAAGCGGACCGATACTACTTTTCTTGTAGTTGTGTGATCTGATCTTGTTGTTTCTATCGTACGAGTACAATTGAAATAATTGGCTTGAGATTTATATCTCGATAGGAAAGATAGAAAAGAAATCACAAACACTTCGTCTCATCGTTTGTGATTCCACAATATCTTTTTTCGATGCGTCGATTAAGATTATTGTGAGGTGATCAATAATACTAGGTTGTTCTTCGGGAATATAAGTCCGGATTATTGATTGGTTCTTGTTCACCTTGATTTATCAAAAGACGGAACAAAACTCATAGGTTTATTCGTGGGAGACGGATTTATCTATTACTATAGACTTGTCTATGTGATGCAGATTTGTTTATTAAAGTCTTCGACTTTGGGTCGTAGAAACTCTTAGTTGTGGGTGGGATCAGCTAAGGGAATCAAGTACGTAGCATCCTGCTGGGATCAGAGGCGTAGGAGCATAACTGTACCTTGGATCAGTGTGAGATTTATTGGGGTTCAATTACATTCCAGACTGAAGTTAATTTGGAGTAGGCTAGAGTCTGTAGCGGCTTAATACAGTGTGTATTCAATCTGGACTAGGTCCCCGGTTTTTTTTGTAGTTGCGGTTTCCTCGTTAACAAAATTAAATTATCGTGTTATTTCTATTCCGCATTATATTTGTTTATATAATTGAAATATCACGGGTTGTGCATTGTTCAATCAATTAGAATATCCGACCTTTTGGTTGTTGATTTAAATTGATTGACACTTGAATATTGGTCTTTGGTACCATCCAAGTTATCTCTCTTTGATAAAGACTTCATGATTTCTAGTTGCTTGAATAAAGATCAAATCGAGAGATTGAGATATAAACTCGTTGATATACTTTTTATCTAGATTGAGTGTGATTGTCTAGTTGATTCTCTAGAAAGTATATTAGAGTTTATCCATACATATTGCTAAGCGAAATATTGGGTGTGGTTGTTAGACCCCCGCTTTTTCAAGTATTAAGGAATACAATACGAGGTTTATTGCTTAACCATTAAACTTTGTAGATAAGACATTGCCATAATCATTTGAATGTTATTGTGATTATTTATGGGTATGAGGTGAGGATTTCATCCTAGGGAACAATGTTTTACATGTGTTCTAAGGAAGTAAGTTCATAAACTTGTTTGTGAATCAAAAAGGAAATCGCCAGGCGTTATTGGTTTTGTTATTCATTGCATATCTTATGAACAACCAATATGTGTGATTGAGTATAACCGTTCACGACTTGTTGTGTTCTTGGTAGAACTATTCACAAAGGCTTGACTTATGTATTGGTGTGACTCTCATTAGTGAAACCGATCTTAAGTAATCACCTGAGATGGTATGATCGGGTTTGTGATTTTCTGTCTGACCAAATATGGGAAAGGGGAACCGATCCTAGTAAGAGGTGCAGTACATCACAAAGGGGAACCGATCCTTGTATGAGGTGCAGCAAGGTTTGTAGCAGAAAGGGGAACCGATCCTATGAACATGTGCAACACGTTTTTAGGCAAAGAGGAACCGATCCTATGGACATGTGCAACACATATAAGTTAGATACCATATATATGTGGGGAACCGATCCTAGTACCTAGTCAACCGAATTTTGGAAAGGTAGTGTGACTATGCACAGTACTCACATGGAGGTAAAACCGAAACTTGTTTTGGTAGAACCGTTAAACCCATCATTGTGATTGAATGTTATTTGATCAATCGCATAGTTCTTGAAAGTCATATGAACCAATTCTAAACTTGTTTGGAAGTGTGGCAAATCGGTTTCAAGGTTGTAAGTGTGAAAGAGAACTTACAAAGTTAAGATGTCGACATACTTTGAACACGTGTTATGAATGTTTATTTCTTTAATTGTTCAAAGTTATTCCTTAATAGCTAAGGGAAGAGAATCCCAGGATCGAAACATAAATAAGTTAAGAATCTTTTAATTAAGGTATTTAACTTCATTTTGTAGGGAAATAAGAATTAGTAGTGTGCATTTACTAATTAGAGATTTTCCGAGAGATTTCGATCATTATTTTTGGACATAGCATTTCCAGGAATTATGGAAACCGAATTTGTGCTTTAATGAATATCTTGAGAATATTTTCAGTTTTGGAAATTCCTTGGTGTCCAAACTTCCTTGTCTATAAATACTTGAAGTTTGCCTTTCTAGCAAACTAATCCTTCGTAACAACAGACTTCCTATTTGTTGTGTTGTTACTGGTGTAGCCGCCTATTCGGAAAGGAGAGTAACCTAATTAGGCGAAATCTCTTACGGCCGCTCAATTTAAAGTCTTCTTTGGGATTGAGAAGCTCTACGAGTACCGTTGGTGGGAAACTAGATAATTACGGTTTATCTTTTGTTTTCTTTGATTTGATTGACTAACGGTGGTTGAACTTTGATTGCACCTAATTTGTTTATGCTTGAGAATCTTCCCTTCTGATATAAGATTCACTCAAACTAGTTCAGAGTTTCGATAGGGATATTTAGACTGTTGTTAGTTCTAAAGACGATCTTGTGATAATCCATTGTTAACAAACTACGTTCTATGCGTGATTGATCACAAGAGATTCAAGTGATTGTGTGCAGGTGTTTATTGAAGATCTAAGAAGATTTGAAGACAAAGAAGATATTGAAGATTTCTGATTTGTGGGTTCATAATCTTTGGTGTGAACAATACTTGTTTCGGTAAAAGAGAATCTAATTAATAATCGGTTTATCTTAGTGATAGATTGGGTATATCGGTATCAAAACAATTCTTTGGATTAATAGTGTCGTTGGATTAATCTTAAACGATTACTTTGGTAATTGAATATAAGATAGATCTAAGGACCTGACGAAGGAGTTTATGTTAAGATAAACGGAAGAGCCTTTGTCCAACTCATATCACTTGGTTGAATAGAGTTGATACCAAACAGATTTGTTGTTCCTTTACTGTTTGGAATACGAATCAAAGGAATTGTTCCAAGTACGTGACTAAGGTCGGAGGCGTGGGAATACAGACGGAACTGGGTGAAATATAGGTTTAGTTTCTTGGTCTCAACTATACGAACTTAGGTGTAATTTTGTGTAGCGGCTTAATCCTAAGAGTATTCAATTATGGACAAGGTCCCGGGGTTTTTCTGCATTTGCGGTTTCCTCGTTAACAAAATCTTGATGTGTCATTTACTTTATATTTCCGCATTATAATTGTTTTATTATAATTAAAGTAAATTACACAAATGTTAATTCCTATTTACTTTATAAGTGAATCCTATTGTGTTTGGTTAAGTCCAAACCTTTTTATCAAGTAACATACTTCGTTGTTGTATTGTCTCGATCTCGTATACATAGACGATCACACGAAGTGTGAACCGATTAGTTATATTGTCTCGACTCAATCCATAGACAATCACTTTCGGAGAAAGGACTTATAGGTAGGAAAAGTTTTAGCTTGAGGTATATTTGGGTACCCTCGCCTTTTCAATAATTAAAAGTAAAATACACAAACGTTAACTTCATATTACTTGATAGTGATCCTATAGAGTTTGGTTAAGTCCAAACCTATTATCAAGTAATCACACTTTGATTGTTGTATTGTCTCGATCTCGTATCCATAGACGATCACACAAAGTGTGAATACCTATTTGTAGTATTGTCTCGACTTTGTCCATAGACAATCACTTTTGGTAAGATGACTTATAGGTGGATAAATTAAAGATTGTGGTGTATTTGGGTACCCTCGTCTTTTTAATTGGTATCAGAGCAGGAAAACACGAAAAGATATAACAATCTGTGTTTGGTGCGATCCAACCTATAAGAATTGAATTAATGGGTGATTCAGTTAATGTAGAGCAAAAAGATGATATACTTCAGAAAGGCGATTTGTTTTCAAAACCTGGTAAACAGCTCAACACTGTTAGTTCACTGGTTGAACACAACTCAGGAAATATTAACCATGATGGGTTAATAAGAAAACAAACACTTGTGACAAACAAGTCAGATTCAGATGACAGTGATGAGATTAAATTTTTCATAAAGCTTGCTGAAAAATATAATCTAAAAGATAACATATATTATCCATCTGTCGAGAGAATCATCAGAGAATCTCTGATGAAAACCAGGTTTCATGAAGAAGTTGTCTCTCAAGAAATTCTTGGAGTTCATGAACCTTATGACATGATGATAATCACATCTAGTCTATATCAAAATGAAAATACTGCTTCATTTTCTCTTGAAGATGAATCTAAAGGATTTGACAATGATCAAATCAGAAAAGATCTATTAGTTAAGAAAAGGATATGTAATTCTAATTCCCAGAATCTCTTAACTAATAAATGATCATCTTGATTCTAATAGTCTAACCACTTGGAAGAAACAAAAGAGATGTGTTTCAAGGAATAATCCGATGACTAATGTCGGGTCAAGAAAAACTATTGACAAGGATTATCCTACTGATTATGCCAATGATCAGCATAAATGTACTCAAACAAATGACTTCAAATCATGTTGTTTTGTTGTTGATCAATTTGTCTAAATCGGAATCAAGGAAAAAATCTCATCAAAAGATGATGTCATATTCCGAGAATTTTTTGGGTAGATATAAGAGTTCTGCTCAATTCATGACTCAAAAGAATTCTTGTCACACTTATGATCCTTCTGCTAAATCAGATCACTCAAGTTGTGACTTAATGAAAGAATACTATTCTTAGAATATTTTCAAAAAAGAAGATGTCTGAAACCATCATGATAGATCATGTTCCACAAACAAAGATGTGCCATCAAGTGCTCAATTCAACAACTGAGTTGTTGATCGGAATTTCCCATCCTGTACTCGATTTCAATAAATGGGAAATTCTTAAAGGAGCACCAGAATATGAGAAAATTATATTATTGTACTCAATCTATCTATTTCATGAACATCTAAAGTATTTTTCTAGTTTTGGAATACTTTTTTTATTTTTAGAAGAATACTTTCGATCTTAGGAAAGTTCATGACAAAAATTGGGAAAGATATTTTCGGACCCTCTTAATCATACTGTTTCGGAAAACTCTTGCTTATTTCCGAAAGTGTATATTTTCACGAAGTTTATTAAATAAAAAATACCTTGATTAGGTATCTCAAAACTTGGAAACCAAGTTTGATTTGATATATAAAACATCTTAAGAACCGATTCTTCTCTCATGTCTAGTCTGCGGTTAAAGATGGGTGAAAATACTATTGATATTGATTCTCAATTACGGAAGCTCGAAACATGTCCTCCCACTGATATTAAGTGCTATTACTCAATGAAACATAAGAAGAATCACATATCACTTGATCTCATGTTCTATTTAATGAGAGATTTTGAGATTGCTCAAGAAAAATCGGAAGCTTCTGAAAAGAATGAGAAGTGGCTTAAGTCAAGTCTTTTGAAGTTGATTGTGGAAGTGAATCTCTTGAAACGGAGACTCAATCATCTGAAAGAAAAGAGAAGACTAAAGAATCAAAACACTGAAGAATCTTCGGTGAATAATAAGAGCCATACAATGGATTAAGTTATATGTTGTAATACTTAATCCAAGAATAATAGACATCAGTTTTGATTATTTCAATTATTGTACAAAGTCTATTTCTGAATAAAACTATCTAGTATTTATGAATAAAATTATTATTTTATAACAAAATTTTGTGATAGTTTTTCGATTACATAGGATGTGCTTGAATGCTTTATATTATTGCTATGTGTTTATGGGATGTTTGATTTCAGTTATCATAACCTTATTATTTGATCTCATATTGTGTGAACCCTAATGGTGTGTGTGGCTTTTTGATTTAGCGGGATTAAGTTCTAGCCCATGTTGGTAGGCTTTATCAAAGGATCATAAGGTGTTCCGATTGAGACTCATATGTAAAAAGTCACAATGTGTTGAATTGATTTGTGTTTACATAAGTTGTGTTAAGCATAAACATATGTGTTTCGGGTTTTCAACTTTTGCTATTGGCATGCATTAGTTAAAACCGATTCAACCTTTCTATGGTAAAGGTTGCTGCTTGTTGTTGTTCTTTTGTTTTTGTGAGAGGATGACAACATAATGGGGGAGAGTACTAACGTGAACTTTTGATTAATGATATATCTTTTTGGGGAGAAAAGGATGCGGAATCTGAGGTAACGAATTTGTTAGTTAATCGTTTTCCTGTTTAAGAAAAGCCTGATTTTATTGCATATATTTTGCTTTTGCTTAACAAAATTCGCCACAATTGATGTTTATTCCAGTATGTGTGTATGGATGTGTGTGTGTGTGTGTGTGTGTGATTCAATTGTTTCCGGTTAAGAAAAACTATCGTTTGATATTTTTCTTTATTGTTTGGTATCAATTGTTTTTGGCTTAACGAAATTTCGGTGCAATTGCGGTGCTGTAATGTCTATGTTTGTTTCAATTGATATCGGTTAAGAGAAATAATTGTGCAAGTCAATTTATTTTGTTTGTATGTAATGCTTATGGCTTAACAAAATACGGGATCATTTGTTTAGTCCAAATTGATTCTGGATAAGAGAAATTAAGTTAATTCTGATCTTAGTTAGACTTATCAAAGTAAAGGATTCGGTTATTCAAGTCTAATCGAATGCCTTGACAAGAAATACTAGGTAACTAACCCAGTATTTGTCTTGTCTAAAGTTAAAGGTCTAAGTTATTTTCCGAATAATTAGAGCCTGATGAGAAAAATAAAGTTAATTCTGATCTTTATTTTGGTCTTATCGAAATAAGCGATTGTATTTGTACAATCGGTTTAGCAAGGGAACTAAGTTCCTTAGTTAATTTGTTAAACTATTAGGGAAAATTGCTTCGGGCAAATTTTTCCTTGATAACATGTTAAAACCAAATTACTTATAGTTTCGGTTTTGATATTGGTTATCTAAAATGGTATGTGAAACCTTCGTGCTTAAATCTTATAGGTTGTACAAGTCCTTTAGAGTTGTAAGATCCTTTCGGTTTGACCTTTATTTGCTAGAACCTTTGTCATTTTGTGACAAAAAGGGGGATAAATATATGAAGTAAACAAGTGATTTGTAATCACTAAGGAAAGGACAATTGTGCTTAAACGTTATATCTAACGAAAGAGTAAAGTTTTGACTAAAGGGGAGCAAAATATCATATTTCTACTTGTAGTTATCTTGACTAGAAAAGGGGAATAACAAAGATGTTCGGATTGAAAATCTACCTATCTTACCTTTAGGGGGGAGTATTAGCTTTGTTATTCAAATGTTAACAGCGGCATTTATGGATTGAATAATATGCAGGTTATTATGATGTTGAAACTTGGAATCAAGCGTATGTGTAATGAATTCTTGTAATTTGTTTATCCGTATGTATTAAGAGTTTTGTAACTAAAATTGACAAAGGGGGAGATTATTAGAGCATAGCTCGGTTGAACCCACCAAGCGTTGGTATGTCAAGTTTGGTTGTCATATTTTAGTGAATCAAAACTCATCTAAAGAGTCGCTTGATTATGTACTAGAGACAACTTCGTATAGGTTAGACTAGAAAGTCTAGGATTATGAGACATACAAGTATTACTCTAAGACTTGAAGAATGTGAAGAAGTAACAAGCTACAATGACGACATCATCCTTCCTCTTGAGGTTAGTAATATTTTGACTTGAACTGTTTCATTCCTAACGTATCTTTCAAGTCGTGCTATATTGAAAACATAACTGCGAAGTTGTGAATGATTATACTCTAGTAGTAAGACATGATCACATCATAGTGTTAAGGAATTAGGATACGAAGTCTAACGCTTATCTTTTGAACTTCGTATATCAGACATCAACATAATCATATGAATGCTATTGTGGATAAAGGTGAAGATTTCGTCCTAGGAAACAATGTTTACATTTGTTTAAAGGAAGTACATTCATGAACTTGTTTTATGAATCGAAAGGTAAATCACTAGGCTTATTGGTATTGTTATTCATTGCATATCTTTGGATTACCAATATGTGTGAGTTAGTAGAACCAATCATAACTTGTTATGTATCTTGGTAAAACTAATCACAGTGCCTGACTTATGTATTGGTATGACTTTTATTAGTTTAACCGATCCTAAGTAATCACCTGATATGGTATGATTGATATTTGTAATTGGTGTGACTGATCCTAGTAATTGGTGTGATCGATCACAAAAACAGTTGAGTAATCGATCATTGTAATTGGCGTAACCGGTCCTAGTAATTGGTGTAACCGATCATAGTGACTTGTGTAACGGATCACAAGTAATACCATGATAATATGGTAACCGGTCCTGGTAATAGATGTAACCGATCCTAGTAACTGATGTAACCGGTCCCAGTAACCATTTTAAGGCAAAACCGATCCTTGTGTTTGGTAAAATCGTAAACCCATGATTAGTGAATTGATCATTGATCAATCATATAGTTGTCTTAGAATACAGATGAATTAATTCTAAACTTGTTTGGAAGTGTGATATAATCGATTCCAAGATTGTAAATATGAAAGAGGATTTACAAAGAAAGATGTCGACATACTTTGAACATGATCAGTAACTCTTATCTTTTATTGTTCAAATATATTCCTTAATAACTCAAGGAGATCCCGGACAGAAATAAATTTAGATTCTTTTAATTAAGGTTGTTAGTTTTATATGCTTTAATTACCAGCAATTAAATTCATATCTCTAGAGAATAAAAATTGGTAATGTGCATTTACTAATTGGAGATTTTCTAGTGAGATTTCGGAAATATTGGACAAAGCATTTCCAGGAATTATGAAAACCGATTTGGGCATTTATTCCATATCTTAAGAATAATTCAGTTTTGGAAATTCCTTGGTGTCTAAACATCCTTGGTCTATAAGTACCCAAGTTTGCATTTCGAGCAAACTATCCCAAGAGCCAGGCAAACTTCATCTTCTTGTTTTTTCCGGTAGAGCCGTCTATCCGGAGAGGAAAGTACCCTAATTATGCGAAATCTCTTACGACCGCTCGTTTAAAGACTTCTGTGGGATCAAGAAGATCTACGAGTACTGTTGGTGGGAAACTAGATAATTGCAGTTTATTTTAGTTTTCGATTGATTTGATTGACTAATGGTTGTTGAAATTTAATTTCACCTAGTTTATTTATTCTTGAGAATCTTCTCTTCTGATATAAGATTCACTCAAACTAGATCGAAGTTTCGACGAGATCTTTAGAACTGTTTGTAGATCTAAAGACGTCTTGTGATAATCCATTGTTAACAGACTCCGTTCTGTGTGTGATTGATCACAAGAGATTCAAGTGGTGTTGTGCAGGTGTTTATTGAAGATTAAAGAAGATTTGAAGATAAAGAAGATTTCTGATTTGGTTTCTATATCTTTGGGTGTGCACAAACCTTGATCGGATGTGATCCAACTAGAATCGAATTTATTCGATTGGTTAGTTGTGTAAGATCGGCATCACCTTATAGTTTCTTGCTTGATTCTATATTGATTGATTGCAAATCTAAACTCTGTTACTTCGGTAGTTGTTGGATAGAATGATCTGACCAGGCAAAGGAGTTTATTGGTTAAACGGAAGAGCCTTTGCATATGACTTAAGATATCTTCATCTGAAAGAATCAAGAGAGTTGTTACCAAACAGATTTGTTGTTCCTTTACTATTTGGAATACGATCCAAAGGAATTGTTCCAGTGTGTGCACTTATTGAATGTCGGAAGCGCAGGGATACTGAAGAAACTAAGTGAACTATAGGTTTAGTTGCTTGGTCTCAACTATACGAAGTTGGTTTAGATTTTGTATAGTGGCTTAATACTAAGAGTATTCAATTATGGACTAGGTCCCGGGGTTTTTCTGCATTTGCGGTTTCCTGGTTAACAAAATCTTTTTGTATTTTTTACTTTTCTATTTCCGCTATTATAATTGTTTATTATAATTAAAAGTAAAATACACAAACGTTAACTCCATATTACTTGATAGTGATCTTATAGAGTTTAGTTAAGTTCGAACCTTTTATCAACTAATCACACTTTGATTGTTGTATTGTCTCGATCTCGTATCCATAGACGATCACACAAAGTGTGAATACCGATTTGTAGTATTGTCTCGACTTTGTCCATAGACAATCACTTTCGGTAATAGGACTTATAGGTGGATAAATTAAAGATTGTGGTGTATTTGGGTAAGACTTCTTTTCAAAAAAGATTGCAAATTTACGAAGATTCACAACTTTCCCGGAATCAGTGCTGAACTGCTCCAATAAGGACTGAAGATACCTGAGTTCAGCATGCTTGGCTTTGAGGAAGAGAAGAATATCATCCGCGAAACAAAGATGGCTAATGCTTCGACTAGACCTGTTCACTTAAATGTCATGTATCTTCCCCTGCGATTCTGCATTATGTAAGATACGGGAGAAAGCTTTTATGCACAATATAAATAAATATGGTGAGAGAGGATCGCCTTGACGAAGACCCCTGGTTGGTTTCAAGGGCTCACCCGGGACTCCATTCAATATGATAGAGATTGTGGTTGTAAAAATACATTGATCAATTAGCTGAATCCAATCTTCATGGAAACCGGGCTGAGATAATACATCTTTGGGGAATCCCCATTCAATTTGATCGAATGTTTTAGACATGTCGAGTTTGATTCCCACTCATCCTTTCCTATCTTTTGTTTTCTTCATAGAGTGAACTAATTCATGAGCTATTATCAGATTATCTTGAATATGTCTGCTTGGAACGTAAGCAACTTGAGAAGGTGAGATGATATTGTCAAGCAATGGTTTGAGACAGTTAGCCAGTATTTTGGAGATAAGCTTATAAGATATGTTACATAAGCTGATTGGACGAAAATCTGCAGGTTGTGTTTGGGCAGGTATCTTGGGGATCAAAACTTGGTATGTATCATTCATCTCTGTTAGAATGTGCTTCGACTTAAAGAAGTGTTGCACCATCGAAACTAAATTATATCCTACTATTGACCATGTATTTTTGGTTTGAGATCAATATTTGTTCACGAAGAAATCAGTGTCGGGGAATTTTCGTTGTCTTTCCTTTTGTTTTCCCGGCTAGTTTAGGGCCTAGTTTAGTTATTTGGGGCATGCTACTAGATGACAAAAAATGGGGCCTAGTTCAGTTATTTGGGGCATGTTACTAGATGACAAAAAAAGGTCATTAGAATTAAATTTCGCACAACCCTTTATCCAATTATTCTCTTACTATCTATTTTACCCCTGATTAATTAGCGTCAATTAATCTTATTAGGTGTTAATTAATCGTGTTAGATGTAAGATCAACTAATGCAAATCGATCTTCAAAAACATCAAACAACTGAAGTTTTTTTATTTTATTTTTCCGAAAACACTAGCCAGAATCGGTTTACGTTCATGCACTTGTAAACCGATTATGGGTTATTGTTTTCCAAATTAACAGAGGACACCAATAATTGGTTTAAGTATACATATAATACTCGATTCTTGTAATCGGGTGTTTTGACATCACATGTAAACTGATAGTTTCCTTTTCATAAGAAATTTTTGTTCATTCATTTCATATCTACTCCTTTTCGTAGGAATCACGAATGCACTTAGCATGTATCAAGCCTTTGAACCCCTAGGTGACCCTAGTGGACGAGTTATAGTCTCGTGGGGGTTTACATAGAGATCTACCCACAAAACCTACACAAAAACTTCTAAAACCATCAATCTTCATCGTAGAAATTCGAGTCCGATTCACTCACCATCATCTCGGGGGCATACTCCGGAATTTTGGATACCATGAAGTGATAGCTTACATCAAATGCAAATGCTTCCCCATTTTCCTCCAAGTAGCGCGCTTTCACGACTTGGTGCTACAAAAACACGACACAAACTTCCTTTGTTAGTGGTGTTTAATAGGTCAAACAACATGGATTGCCTAAAATAAATCACAAAAATACTTACAAATTGTTCAGTGGACAAGTTAAAGTGGCTACAAGCTTTACTTTAGAATCATAAAGAACTTCTATAAATTGAAAAAAGGCTTCGACTTCATAAAACCAATCCATTAGCTCTTAATTTTTGAAACTCCCATTGAAGTTGGGAATATCAGCCTTCAATTTGTATTCTAGTAAAGAGCTATAAGGGGATTGTCCAGTTTTTAGACGTTTGTGTTCTATCATCTTTCGTTTTGTTCATCTTCAAGGTAATCATCATCCTCATTGTCTAGTTGACAAACTGAAGTTTTCTTTCTTGAATTGTGAAGATATTTTATGGAATATCATCAGTGTAAACAAAAGCATGTTTCTAAGGAGAAAAGGTTCATTTATTTTTAGAAGATGAATCTAACGTTGTTGTTTTTTTGGTGAAACAGGAGAGACTATTCTATTTGGATGTTGAGAAATTCCATGATTTTATCCAAAGTTGAATTTATCTGATCTAGATAAGTAAATTCACCGTTGATGCTGGTAATATCACTCGTTATGATTGTAATGTCACCCTTCACGGCGGTTACTTCAGAAGTTAACTTGGTGTTGATGGGTGAAAAAGATTTGCCGGTTTTTGAGGAAAGGTGGAGAGTTATGCGTAAGGAGGATCCTCAATTAAGCAAATTTCTTAAACCATTATCAGATGTACTTCACGGGAGTACTTTTGAGTGCGAGAGATCAATCTGTATGACTCTAGCCTAAACCAAGACAATGGCCGCCCTAGAGTCAATTCGATCCGTAGGAGGGAAGCTGAGAATTGTGTGAGATCAATGATGATTAGTGGATTGTGTATGTGTTGAACTCGTCAGTGTTGAAGACTTTTGCAAATTTGATGGACTGTCGTTAAATCCCGATCAAATTGATTGAATTTTGTTCAGTTAAGTTCGACTGAGTTTAGTTTAGCTGAGTTAAGTTATGTTATCCAATCATAGGTAAATAAACCTATTTATATTGCAGAAGTAGTTAACACATTGATCTCCAGTAAGTGTGACGGTTGAAGAGCAGTGGAAGAATAAGGAAGGGGGAAATCGTGGTTGAACCAGTTCCACATTGCGCTGGAGACCTGGTTGATTGTATATCATGGTTGTACTGCTACATCGCACATGTTAAAGGACGCCAGACTAAAACCTTAGTAAATATCCCCTATTCGACATGATTGATGTCTCATGTATGTGGAGTCTACAAGGAAGACTATTTAATTGGTCAGTTATTGATTTAATTGGTCAATTGTTGACTAGGATAGACCATGAGTCTTATCCTTGATGAGTCGAGCATAACTGACAAATGTGATATGCTTTGTGACTCGTGGATTGAGCATAAGGTGTTTACTGGGACAACAATAATGCATAGATGTCGAGTCTGATGAATTGTAACATATCATTGTACCAGTTGAGGTAGCAATGATGCTCGAATGACTTGGATTGAAAAACGTTGGTATAATGAGATTACTCGATCATGGACCAATGTATCATGATATGTCAAGTATCAAATATTTTCGAGTTATCGTAGAATACCCATTCTTGGTCTACCATGTCATGAGTTGTTGAATGACAACGTACGAATTAGAGTATTGATAAATATTGGATGATCGATGCCCATCCAATGAAATATTGGATGGTCGACCAAGTGGATGGTTGTCCAATATCATGTTACTTCTTGGACATTTGAGCAACATAAAGGTTGGCAGCAGGACTGAACATTAAATATTAATTCAAATATTGATAGTTGGATCAATATGAAAATTATTGATACTCTAGAGATCAGAATTTTTATCGAGTCTGGAAATCTAATTTTAGAAAACCCTGGATTCAGGAGAGGGAGGACTGGTTATAGAGAACCAATGGGTATGAGGACCGACCATTGGTGGTGGAGAGACCGGCTAGGCGGTGTACAGAGGATTGTGCCAACTTGTGGATAGATAATTGAAGGACTATCCAAGATATGAAGGATTATCCAAAATATAGAGGATTATCCAAAATATGGATTAAGGAATATGGGACTGGCCGGCCATAGTGGTGCACGGGCCACCATGTCAACGACCGTCCATTCTTGAGAATTTTGGTATTTTTCGTCGGACATTTGTACAATATTTTGTATATTTTCAGAAGAGTTTGATCTTGAATGAAATTCTCAATTTTGTTTGAATGAACAAGTAGGGTTTTCTCAAACGTCTAATATTCTAGAACATTAAAATAATGATCTTTTAATATTTATCCATGAAAAAGACCTAATGGTCGTGAGACCATTTGATTTGTAGGCTTTTTGGACAATTTAGCAATATTTGACAAAACATGGAGAACCGAGGGATTTGATTGAATGAGAGAGTCAAGGGTTATGAAATAATAGTAGTAAAATAAAATAAAAAGTGGAGAGGCATGGGACCGGCCACAACCGCGGCATGGTCGGCCGGCTGGTAGGCTGGGAAAAGTGTTTCGCCTACGTGTAAACTGCAAGTGCACAGTGCCTATTGGAGGCAAGGCAAGCACAGGTCGATCCACAGGAAATGGAGTGTGTAAGTGTCGGCGGGGCTTCACTAAACTGATTTCTAAGGTATTGTAACACAAATATGGGTTGGTGTCGATACAATGACAATGAGCATTGTAGCTATTCTAAGGCAACAAATAATCAAAAGGTGTTGTAACAGAGATGGTTGAGTGGCACTAGGGTGATTGAATTCACTCTCTAATCCTATGCTAAGGTAATGTGAATTATCACTTTGTTCTTATGCCTTTCCTTGAAGGCTTTAGATGGATGATTGTATAACTAAATCCCCTTACTTACTCCTAGTATCAATGGTCTTCTTACGGTACCATTGATCACAAGCAAATTTAGTTCTCTAGCTAACTATTTTCCTAAGCATTACACACAATAAGAACAAGCTGAGAATTTGATTACTTTCACATTAAATAAGAGAGTTTCATCTACACCCTAGCAGAGTGAATTAGAACATCATGCAAAGAAAAACAAAATTGAAAATAAATTACAACACTCAAACCTAAAAACTGACTGAGTTCTCTCTCATGAAGAACAATTGATTTTATACCTCCCCAATCGCTCAAACTTACAATTAATGAGCACCCTGACTTGTTTCCTCTACTAATTCGGCTCTGGTAGCCATGCACCCGCTGTTGGAGAAAACCCTAACCCTAACTCTTTTTATCTCAGACTTAGCTTCTAGGGTGAAGAAGCTATAAAGGAGATAAAGAGACAATAGGGGGTGGTGAAGGAGGTGGTACTGGTGCGGCTGTGGTGGCTGGTGTCAGGGGAAGGAGATAGTGGTGGCGAAGTCGGCTGCTGGTCGGGTGAAGGAGGAGGATGGGTTTTCTCTGAAACTGTCGGGGGAGGAGAAAGAGAAGAGAAAGAGAAAAGGGGATTTGGTCGATGGGTGTAGGTGTAGGCGGTTTTGGTGTTGAGCAGGTGCAGCGAGAAGTGATGGGATGGTTGGAGCGACCGTTGGATCTCGGTGAACCCGATGCGTGGGTTGATGCGGCCGTCGGATGTAGATGGAGCAAATCTAACGGCTCAGAGTAAAACGGGCTTTGGATTCGGGTTATGGGACGGATCTTGGATAGCTCAAGCCCATGTCTTGTAAGTTGGGTTGCTTCTTGTTGGGTTGCAACTGATGCACGCGCGGGCTTTGGCTTTATGCTCCATAGACGCTTGTCTCCAATTTTCTGCTCTTTTGGCTCCTCAATTTCTCCGAGCTTTATTTACTACCTAAAAATACAAAATTAATTAGTACAAATATTTATTCTTGAAAACAAAGAAAATACAGAATTTGGGATAATATCTGATTTATGAGCACAAAAGATGAGTTAAATGCCAATAAAAAGGTGTAGAAATATGCAATATTTCGCACTCATCAAATACCCCCAAACCTGAATTTTACTTGTCCTCAAGTGAAACGAAATTAGGAAATCCTAACTATACCCCCCGTCAGCAGTCTCTCGAATGCATTTAGCGTATGCACTAAGCCTTTAAACCCCTAGGTGTCCCTAGTGGACGAGTTGTAGTCTCGTGAGGGTTTACAAGAGGTGTACCCACAAAACCTTCTCCAACTTCGAGTGTAAAAGAGTCTCAAGCATCCAAGGAGCTATGAGGACATAGAGTTTCTGCATGCTAGTAACAAGAAGTTAGAACTACCAAAGAACGCATTCTCATCCTTAAGTGTTGAGCGAGAAGTAACCATACCATATGAAAGAATTCGGGTTCGATTGTGATCATAAGCCTCGACTTCTGCCTCACCATTAGGGTTTTATGATAATTGCACTCAAAAAGACCGCTTTTTAGTCTCTCATGTGTGCGAGCGGGAATAAAGAGAGAAATCCTGCACACTTTGAAGATAAGAAGGATAACCTTCCGAAATAATTTCTAGAGACTCCACAGAAGTGTGGACAAAAAGAATCTTTTCTGATGATCTCTAAGAAAGGAAATCAACCATTAGCAAGGATGGGAGTACTCACTTACCTTCTCACCCGATCGGCAATTAATATCACTCTCTCTCAGCATTCATAGAAACGTCTTCAATCTTCGGTCTTCAATAGCTGATGATGAACTTCTGAACTTCACAAAAACTTGACAAACATTTTTTTTTTTACATGGTGTTAACTAGACTCAGAAAATAAACTCCAATTTTTTTTTTTTGACTTGAAATGAAAATAACAAAAAAACAATAAGACTCAATTTTTCACAACTTGTATTGTCTTGACTTCGTAAACTTCACTAATTCTCATCCTATTTTCTTTTCTTTTCTTTGTTGCATGTAAACCTTGGACTATTTCAACTTTTCTTCAAATATTCTGATGATGCTCCGCTTGCTGACGACGATGTGTTTCTATGAATCTGATGATGTTGTTGAGAGGGAGAGAGTGATGCTAACTGCAAATCGAACTACAAAAAGGAGTTTTCATCTTTAAACGTCACCCTCATGATTGACAAAATTATCACTCAAGAGATCAAAAATAGTGCTGAAAGTGGTGCGAAGTTGGGTAGCTCACCATTCCTACCCGGAATTGACGTACGGTGACACACACTCTAACAGATTTTTTAGAAAGTCACAAAAAAAATGAAGGTCGGTGCCTCGCTTGATGTAAAAATGGGTAATCTCCACTATGGGTGATCACAATTCTACTACCGAATGTCTATACAGCACCTAATTCGCCCTCTGGCATGGTTAAATCCAACTTTAACGCTCTAATCAACTAAGAAACCCGATTGTGTTCTCCAGTACTTCCAATTTCAGTTATTTGGGTCAGAATCTCTATGTAAACATAGCTAGAAGCATGCTAGTGACTCTAAAATCTCTAAAAGTTGGAGGTTTTTATGCAAGTATTTACAAAGAGTTTTAATTATTTTTTTTTTGATTTTTTTGAAATAAAAGACTAAAAACTCTATATGCAAATGCACCCCCAAACCTAAATCAAACATTGTCCTCAATGTGTCAACAGATAATAAGAATTCAAAAAGTCACATACCAAGAGAACTATGTTGAGTAGAGAAAGGAAGAGATTCTGGATGTACAATGATGTTGCTAAACCAAAGGAGGATGAATGCTTTGAAAGCAAACAACCAGAGCGCAAGACAAAAAGATTGGTTAGCACAAATAAGAACTATGCAAAAAGAAAAAGAAAAAGGGAAAGAGAATGGATTTTTAGTCCATATTTATGTACACAAGTGAACTAGTCTAGTCCACATAGATGGGGTCTTCTAAGTCGACGGTCTCAACTTCTGGTGGAAGATGCTCCAGAAATGGTTTTAATCTCTGACCATTGACTTTGAAGACGTTCTTGGTTGCTGGGTTTTCAATTTCAACAGCTCCATGGGGAAAACGGTGCGTACCAAGAATGGTCGACCATCGAAACGTAGCTTTCCTGGAAACAAATGCAATCGAGTGTTGTACAATAAAACTTTCTGACCTGGTGTAAAGGACATGCGCAGAATGCGCTTGTCGTGAAACACTTTCATTCTTTGTTTGTACATTTTGGCACTATCATATGCATCATTTCTCAATTCTTCTAACTCATTGAGTTGAAGTTTTCTTTGGTTACCAGCTTTATCAAGATCAAAATTCAACTTCTTTCTGACCCAATATGCATGGTGTTCTAACTCTACGGGGAGATGACATGCTTTACCGTACACAAATCAGCAAGGGGACATCCCAATGGGAGTCTTGTATGCAGTTCTATAGGCCCACAAAGCATCATTTAAACGCAAAGACCAATCTTTCCTAGAAGGATTGACAGTCTTCTCAAGAATATGCTTAATTTCCCTATTAGAAACTTCTACTTGGCCACTGGGTTGAGGATGGTAAGGTGTTGCTACCTTATGAGTGATTCCATACTTGCGCACAAGTGATTCAAAGGGTCTATTGCAAAAGTGACTACCTCCATCGGTGATTATTGCTCCGGGTGTTCCAAAACGGGAGAAAATGTTTTCCTTAAGAAAAGAAATAACAACTTTATGATCATTTGTTTTGGATGCAATGGCCTCTACCCACTTAGAGACATAATCAACAGCAACAAGAATATACAACTTACCTTCAGAGTTAGGAAATGGACCCATGAAATCAATACCCCACACATCAAACAAATCAACAATCAAAATGGGTTGTAAGGGCATCATGTTTCTCTTAGAGATACTTCCTAATTTACGGCATCGGTCACAAGCAACACAAAAAGCATGGCTATCCTTAAACGGTGTTGGCCAATAGAAACCGCTTTGCAAGATCTTTGCGGCTTGATTTTCTTGGCACTAAAGTGGCCTCCACATGCATGGTCATGACGAGAAAGAAATGACGTCCCCTTTGTTCGAGATTGGGGACACATCTCCTAATGATTTGGTCTTGGCGTGACTTAAACGGATATGGGTCATCCCAAAGGAAATGTTTAACTTCAACCAAGAACTTAGAACGGTCTTTTTTAGACCAATGCAAGGGCATTCTACCTGTAGCAAGGTAGTTCACAATATTAGCAAACCATGGCATTTCGAGACACAAGCATCAATTGTTCATCGGGGAATGACTCTCTAATCGGCACGGATTCATAAGCAGATTCAACATTCAACCTAGACAAGTGATCAGCAACAACATTTTCTGACCCTTTCTTATCTCGAATTTCGAGGTTAAACTCTTGTAACAAGAGTATCCATCGAATTAGACGAGCCTTAGCATCTTTTTTAGACAAAAGATATCTCAATGCAGCATGGTAAGAATATATGATGACCTTAGACCCTATCAAATAAGATCTAAACTTATCTAATGCAAACACGACAGCTAGCAACTCTTTCTCAGTTGTGGAATAATTCAGTTGAGCATCATTAAGTGTTTTACTAGAATAGTAGATCACATAAGGAAGTTTGTCTACTCGTTGGCCCAAAACAACTCCTACAGCATAGTCAGACGCATCACACATAATCTCAATGGTAATGTCCAGTCAGGTGGTCTAACTATAGGGGCAGATGTAAGGAGAGCCTTCAGTTGCTCCCATGCTTCTTTACAAGCATCATCAAAGACAAATGTAACATCTTTCGCAAGAAGATTACACAAGGGTCTTGAAATTTTGCTAAAGTCTTTGATGAATCGGCGGTAAAAGCCCGCATGGCCTAAGAATGATCTTATGTCCCTCACGAACGAGGTTGAGGCAAGTGTTGAATGAGATCAATCTTGGCTTTGTCTACTTCTATGCCTTTTCCGAGATGATATGCCCTAAAACAATGCCCGAGTTAACCATGAAATTACATTTTCCCAATTCAAAACTAAATTCTTTTCCTTACACCTAATCGGACACAAGTGAGGTGATGCAAACACTCATCAAAAGAAGACCCAAACACGAAAAATCATCCATGAAAATTTCAAGAAACTTATCTACCATGTCGAAAAATATGCTCATCATGCAACGTTGAAAAGTAGCGGGTGCATTACACAACCCAAAAGGCATACGACGATAAGCAAATGTTCCATAAGGACATGTAAATGTGGTCTTTTGTTGGTCTTCGGGTGCTATGTGAATTTGGTTGTAGACCGAATAGCCATCTAAGAAACAATAGTGACTATGCTTCGCCAACCTTTCCAAAGATTTGGTCAATGAAGGGAAGGGGAAAATGGTCTTTCTTTGTTACTGTGTTCAGTTTTCTATAATCAATACAAACGCGCCACCCTATGGTAGCACAGGTGAGGACAAGCTCATTCATCTCATTTTGAACTACAGTAATGCCAGACTTTTTGGGTACCACTTGAATGGGGCTGACCCATCGGCTATCCGGGCAGGGTCAATGATACCGCATCAAGCAATTTCAGAATCTCACCTTTGACAACATCTCTCATATTGGGGTTAAGTCTCCTTTGCATTTCCCTAGATGGTTTAGTGTTCTCTTCAAGATTTATGTGATGCATGCAAATTGTGGGACTTAGACCTTTAAGATCTGAGATGGTCCAACCTAAGGCTCCTTTATGTTATTTAAGTACTTCTAAAAGTTGACTTTTCTGTTCTGTGTCTAAACATGATGCAATAATCACAGGTAAAGTATCAGAAGGACCCAAAAAAGCATACTTCAAGGTATCAGGTAATGGTTTCAAATCAAGCTTAGGTGGTACATCAAGAGGTGGGGCGATTTGGAATCGAGAGTGGAAGGGGTTCCACCGCATTACGCCATTTAGCAATATCCATGGGTGGAACAGATTCAAGCAAAGAGTGAATTTCACCAATGTACTTAGACTCAAAGAGATCTAAGTCAAAGTTATCTAAACATGCTTGCAAAGGGTCCACCGACAAAATGTCGGGCAAAGAGTCTTGGATCGGACTCTCAATCATGTTAATCTCATGCAAATCGGTATCATCACAATCAATGGGTTGTTGACTAGTGTTAAAGACATTAAGCTCTACGGTTATGTTACAAAAGACAATTTCAATACTCCATTACGACAGGTTGATGATGGCATTGGACGTCGCCGGAAAGGACGTCCTAAAATCACGGGAATGTGATTACTTGGGTTTTGCGGGTTGAGTATCTAAGACGATGAAGTCCACGGGAAAGAAAAATTTATCAACCTTGATTAACACATCTTCAACAATACCACGGGGGATTTTCACGGATCTGTCCGCTAATCGTAGCGTAACGGGTGTGGGCTTGACTCCCAAGGCCCGATTGCACATACAGTATGGCAATAGATTCACACTTTCTCCTAAGTCTAGTAACGCCTTTTCGACCACATGGTCACCTATGGTGCATGTAATTGTTGGACTACCTGGGTCTCTAAACTTAGTTGGAATCTTGTTTTGGATTATGGAGCTCACTTACTCAGTGAGAAAGGCACGCTTATGCACATGAAGCTTTCGCTTTTGTGTGCCCAAGTCCTTCAAAACTTAGCATAGGTGGGTATTTGTCGATTGCTTCGAGAAATGGAATGTTTATGTTAACTCTTTTGAACATTTCCAAAATCTCATTGTATTGGTTACCCCCATTCATTGTACCAACCTTTGTGGGAATGGAGCAACGGGTGCATGACTTGGCGAGAAACATCTATATCGGTAGGGCTTTTAGTTTTATCAATATGCTCGATTCTTTTCTACAGGTAGATGTTTTCTACGGTGTTGTGTGTCTTGGTGAGTCGATTTAGACTCGCTTGACGTGGTACACCTACATTGTTCTCAACAACTCTACCACTACGGAGAGTGGTGATAGCATTCGCGACTATGTGAAGGTTCATTGCGGTTTGAAGAACCGCACTGAAACACATTCTTTGGATTTTGTTGGGGTTGACTAGGAAGTTTGCCTTTTTCTCTCTCATTCAATGCATCACAGATTTGACCCATTTTAAGTTCTAGACTTGTGAAACGTTGGTCGGTGGTTTTACGAAGTTGTGAAAGATTTTGGGTTAACAGATCAGACACGGTCTTCAAAGCTAGGATTTTCTCTGCTGAGTGCGAGGGTGTGGTTGTACTTGGGGGTTTCTAGGATATGAGTATCCTTGGTTGTTATTTGTTGGTCCCCCTTGTGCTGGCCCTTTGGACCATGAGAAGTTAGGGTGATTCCTCCACCCTGGGTTGTAGGTTTGAGAATATGGGTTGTTCTCTTGCCTATGGTATAATGCATTGGCTTGCTCTGTTTTAGACTCTTGAAATGCATGTAAGTGCGGACATTTGTCCACTAAGTGGTCGAGCTATGGCATGCGGCACAAGTGGCCATTTCAATTTGGTCACGGAGAGTAGGGGCATTAGATTTTACATTCTTCTGCAACTCAAGCATTTCTATTCTCCGGGCCAAAGATGCCATTTTTGCATTTCCCTCAAAGTCAGACTCGATTCTATGAACATTACCTATAGGGGTAGTCCTTTTGGTTCACGGATGGACTCCCACTTTGTTGAGTCTTTTCAGCGACTTCGATTAAGAAAGTCCAAGCCTCATCAAAGACTTTTGTCAATAAATGCACCATTGCACATTGACTCGATTGTGGTGAGGTTCTAACATCTAGACCCTCATACAATATTTGCACGAGTCTCCATTTTCAAAACCATGGTGGGGACATTGGAGTAGTAATTCATTGAATCTCTCCAAGTACTTTGCTAGAGTTTCGTCTTCTAATTGCACAAAACCATTTAGACTTTGGCGAATTGTCGCCGTCTTATGGTTGGGGAATTTTTTTTTGAAAAACTCTTTTGTGAGGTCATCCCATGTTCTAATGGACTGTGGTTGTACGACATGAAGCCATGACTTGGCTTTATCTTTCAGAGAAAAAGGAAACAATCTCAGTTTGAGGGACTCTTCTGGCATTTGGTTAAAACGAAGAGTCCCACAAATATCCTCAAAATCTCTCACGTGATGGTAGGGGTTTTAAGCATCAACCCCTCTAAACACGGGTAGCATGTGAATGGTGCTTGTTTTCGGTTCAAGCCCGACAAGCATCACCGTGAGAATGATGCAAGAGGGATGGCTTGCCTTAGTTGGGTACATGTAGTCCTTGAGACTACGGGGTTGGTTTGGTTCATCACCCATGATTTACATTTCGATGGGCTTGGGTTTTGTTGAAGAACCGGGTATCTTTGACAATTTCGTCCGGGCGGATTCTAACTAGTCGATTTGTTTGGTCTCTAAAAGACACAATCATAGCCTAGCTAGCGCATCTAGCATGTTAACATACAATCAAGTTCAACACAGAAAAGCAAAAATGATACAAGTGATACCCCAATAAAAGCACACAGGGTTGTTGGGTGTGTGTAAAGCACAAGTTATGTGGGCTTCAGCCCAGTTTATGTGCAACTGCACAGCCCAGTGGCTATGCAAAGCCCAGTGGAACTGGGTTCCAGCCCAGTTTGGCAGGTCTAAATGGCAGAGCTTTAAGTGCAGCTCAGCTTATGCACTTTGGTGATGTGCACGAGAGCAACACGGCTACATGCACGGCCACAAAGTTATGTGCTCAGTTAACACGGAGAACAACACAACCTTACACAAAATGAAACCTAATTTCTCAAAACTAAGCACACGAAGTGCTTGTAATTCTTGTAGTTCTTTGGTAGGTTGCACACTACACCGGCTTTGTTGGCAGGTGCACAAGAAAATCAAAAATTTTGTATGAGGTGCTCGGGGTTATGGGATGTGCTCACTCAAGGTAAAGCATGTCTTTGGTTTTGTGCGTGGCATACAACAAATGAGATGCTAATGCAAACTCGGACACTCAACATTCACTCCAATGGCACAGGCTCATTCACTGATTACGGTCATCACGAGATATTTGCATAACGGTTCAAAGCATCATAAGGTTAATAGCTCAAAGACATTTCGGATATGAACTTCACAAAGATGTAGCAAATGAATCAACAAATAATCAATGCTAGCCCTTTACAACATGCTCAGAGTGTCAACACAGTCAAGTGGTACCCAAGTTCTCGAGAGATGTATGCACAAAAATTGCGGAGTCGGATGGTCACGGGTAAGCTCGGGGTTAACGAGTCAACTAGGTCAGTTGATATCAACCAGCCCAGTTGATGTCAACTGGGTTTGCAGCAAATTTTGTTATCCAAGTTGTAGCTCAAACTCACAGCTGCAGGGGCTGGAGTTTGAACACAAGGCTTGTCGAGGCCAAGGGTTCACAGCACAGAACACCTAAAAGCCATAGATTGCAGGTATGTACAAGTGACGATGACATCAACTTGGAGGATTATAGCTCACACAAGGTTTCCTAGAATTGGTTGACAGAGAAAGGCTTGCTGAAGTACAGGGCTATCAGCTAACCAATCTTAACCAGGTTGCAACTCAAGCTCAGCCTGGTTTATCATGCATTCAGGGAGTAATGGCTCACAGGTGCACAAGGAAAGTTGCTCGGACAATTTCGATTATGCCTGATTATACTCAAGAAAAATTTGCAGGGTTTGAGACACAATACCGCCGGTACAAGCTGGGTTTAGGCAATTCTACACTGTTATGCGCCTTTTTCTTTTCTTCTTCCTTGGTTGCACAGCAGCACGGCAGCACAGCAGGACGGCAGGTACCTGCTAGCTCAACAAAGAGGTTTAGTTCCCAGAATGTTCAGGTTAAGCAAAGACAGATGAATATTGATACTAGTATAAGCCTGAGAGTAATTTGGACTGACACAGGGGAAAAGTAATAGCTGTTATGCTTATTTGTGAACTGACTGGGATCAAGAGTTACAAGTAACACTAAGATACAGGGCAATGGTGCAGATATGAAAATAAGATAAGCTGACTACAATGCACTAATAGAGTGAACAATATGCAATGACAAAATGGAAGACAAAGAAAAGAAAAACAACAGTTCAAAGCACATATGAACAGATGGACTAACAAAGCTATAGCTAATAAAGCAAAACTATAATGCCAGCTACTCAGATGGATGATTAACAGCAAAAAAAATACACTAAGAATGACTACAAACAACAATTTCAGAGCATATATATACAATTATGGGTTGGAAATCAGTGAGATAAGCACTAATGAGCACACAATACACTACCAGATCCCCGGCAACGGCGCCAAAAACTTGGTAGGCTGGTAAAATGTGTTTCGCCTACGTGTAATACTGCAAGTACACAGTGCCTGTTGGAGGCAAGGGCAAGTACAGGTCGATCCACAGGGAAATGGAGTGTGTAAGTGTCAACAGGGCTTCACTAAACTGATTTCTAAGGTATTGTAACACAAATATGGGTTGGTCTCGATACGACAATGAGCTGTTGTAGCTATTCTAAGGCAACAAATAATCAAAAGGTGTTGTAACAGATGGTTGAGTGGCACTAGGGTGATTGAATTCACTCTCTAATCCTATGCTAAGGTAATGTGAATTATCACTTTGTTCTTATGCCTTCCCTTGAAGGATTTAGATGGATGATTGTATAACTAAATCCCCTTACTTACTCCTAGTATCAATGGTCTTCTTACGGTACCATTGATCACAAGCAAATTTAGTTCTCTAGCTAACTATTTTCCTAAGCATTACACACAATAAGAACAAGCTGAGAATTTGATTACTTTCACATTAAATAAGAGAGTTTCATCTACACCCTAGCAGAGTGAATTAGAACATCATGCAAAGAAAAACAAAATTGAAAATAAATTACAACACTCAAACCTAAAAACTGACTGAGTTCTCTCTCATGAAGAACAATTGATTTTATACCTCCCCAATCGCTCAAACTTACAATTAATGAGCACCCTGACTTGTTTCCTCTACTAATTCGGCTCTGGTAGCCATGCACCCGCTGTTGGAGAAAACCCTAACCCTAACTCTTTTTATCTCAGACTTAGCTTCTAGGGTGAAGAAGCTATAAAGGAGATAAAGAGACAATAGGGGGTGGTGAAGGAGGTGTGTGGTTAGTGCGTTTGTGGTGGGCGGTGTCGGGGGAAGGAGATAGTGGTGGCGAAGTCGGCTGCTGGTCGGGTGAAGGAGGAGGATGGGTTTCTCTGGCCACCGTCGGGGAGGAGAAAGAGAAGAGAAAGAGAAAAGGGGATTTGGTCGATGGGTGTAGGTGTAGGCGGTTTTGGTGTTGAGCAGGTGCGAAGTGATGGGATGGTTGGAGCGGCCGTTGGATCTCGGTGAACCCGTCGTGGGTTGATGCGGCCGTCGGATGTAGATGGAGCAAATCTAACGGCTCGAGTAAAACGGGCTTTGGATTCGGGTTATGGGCCGGATCTTGGATAGCTCAAGCCCATGTCTTGTAAGTTGGGTTGCTTCTTGTTAGGTTGCAACTGATGCGCGTGCGGGCTTTGGCTTTCTGCTCCATAGACGCTTGTCTCCAATTTTCTGCTCTTTTGGCTCCTCAATTTCTCCGAGCTTTATTTACTACCTAAAAATACAAAATTAATTAGTACAAATATTTATTCTTGAAAACAAAGAAAATACGGCAATTTGGGATAATATCTGATTTCTGAGCACAAAAGATGAGTTAAATTCCAATAAAAAGGTGTAGAAATATGCAATATTTCGCACTCATCACCGGCCGGTGGCCCGGTCCCTTACGTGCTCTCTTCTCTTTTTCATTTTTTTTAATTTTCCTTTTCATATTTTGTATAACTCTTCATATCCTCATTCGTCCGTATTTTTGGGTGCTCATTCGTGCATTGTTACTAAGTACGCTCACATTATTTTCTCGGGGCTTACTCGGTGGTGGACCATATGCCCGAAAAACCAATATATATTACTAATCCATGGAATGCAACTGAGAAAATCCGCGTGAATTGAGTAATAAAATATTGTGATGAAAATAGAATATTTTCTAGGAATTCTTGATGAATTTTGCACTAGAATTAATTAGTTGATGGCTATATACTAGCAGTCAATCTATCTAGGAGCATTATATTTATTCGAGAATCGAGGTATGAGATAGTAGAAACATCATACTCATTCTGAACATTTATTCTGTATAATCAGGAAACGTCACGACATCCTAAAGATTTTAGGGAATTTTGATAAACTGCCCCACTTCTAATTACTGGTTTAGAAAAGCGCCTTGCGTTTTTCAACTTTTCAAAAGTGCCCTTCGATTTTGTTTTTCCGTCGAAAGTCAGATTTGGTTGGTCAAACGGGTCAACACGTGGTCAAAATACGGCCGAAATTACTTCTTCATCCTTTTACTCTTTATACACGTCGGTCGAGAGAGAAATTCATTTCTCATTTCTTTTAGGGTTTTACGTGTTGGTAGAGAAGCAGTGGCGATTGAAAGAAGAAGATCAACATCGTTATGTAACTAGAGTGATTGAGAGTTTTAAATTCGTGTTCTGCTTGATTTGATGGTGAACGAAAACGAGAAGATGAACGAAAACAAGAAGAAGAAGAAGGTTGTAGACATGTGAGATATATCAAACCCTAGTTTATTTTTATGATTTCTTAGTTTTGATGATGATTAATTCGTTTTGAATGATGGGTTTTTGTTGCATGATGAATATGTTACTGTATTAGGGCTTAATTTTGTTGTTGGATGATGATTATATAGTTAGGGTTTTAAAAAAATTGGGAATTTTGTGATGAATCTTTTCTCAAATGGGTTTATTGAATTTGTTCTCTGTAATTGAATCAATTGTTATTGAATTTTGGATATTTAAGCTCAGTTCTATTGAATAATTTTTCATTGAATTTGGGTTATTGAATTTGGGTCATTTAGAACTGTTTATGAATAGAGTGCTTGTTTTGAATGTTTCAAGGTGGAAATACACCATACGGGGATGTAAATTGTTATTGTACAGAGCGATTCAATTTCAATTGAAAAACTTTGAACAAAGATGGCCGAGCTTGAAGATGCTTGAACAAAAGATTCATAGTATGTTAAAACTGGAAGATATTGAACCTTGATTTAATGTGGATGGACAATGGAGTTGGTTGTAGCTTAATGAGTGATCGGGATCTTCGCATTTTGGGAGAAAGCTGAAATGAATGCTAATGGTTGTTTAGAATTACAAGTAAGGATACTCAATCCAGAATGGGATACTGTGCGGGCCATTTTGAACACACCTGAGAAGATTAGAGTGTCAAAGTCACCATCAGTTCCAGTGAGAAGAAGCCCTATACTGAAAGGTAAAGGAGTTACAAATTCTACTTCAAAGAATTTGTTTGGTGAGACAGGTGGTTCAAGTACCAAACCAGTTGTACTTGATAGTGAGGAAGATGTAGAAATGAGAGCTGCTCAAGATGAAGTTATTGAAAATAGAAAAAGTGATGAAGACATTGAAGTATTTAATCATGATTATTGGGTAAATCAAGCAATGCTAGATAGAGAATTGGGAGCCTCAAGGCTGATGACTATGTTGTTGAACTTGAGAACATTTGTGAGGATGAGTGCAACCACCTGTAGAGGACCACGATGCTACACCAATATATGATAGTGATGAAGATGGTGCGACTCAAATGATGATGCAAGAGAAGATGGTGCGACTCAAATGATGATGCAAGAAGATAGTGGTGATTCAAGTGATGATGCTAAAGAAAAAAATGATGAAGGTAACTATTAAACATTATTGCTTTAATGTTGTTGGTTGCCTTATTATGCTAACTCATGATTTTTGTTGTTGTTTAGGTAATGATGAGAACAAGGATGATGATCTGAATGGTTCAAGAATTTTATTCTTTGAGAGGGCATTGAACTTCCACGATGAAGAAGCTATTGAACAAGGAGATAAGAGAGGAGATAAGGGAAAAGGTAATAGAGGTAACAATTAGAAGTTATTGTATTAACTCAGTTATGTTACATTGCTTGTACTAACTCATTTTTGTTGTTGTTGTAGGTCTTCTTGAGATGAAAGATGATGATCCCGAATGGTTGAAAGAATTTTAAAGTTTGAGAGGGTAAACTTCTTCCCGAGGATGAAGTTATTGAAGAAGAAGAAGAGGAAGAATTGTTCCAGACCAAGAACATGATGAACCTCTTGACCCCTCACAAATGGTGGTAGGTACATTATTTCTGATAAAAAAGGCATTTCAAAGGCATCTTAGAGCCCATTGTGTACATGAAGAGCATGAATATAAAGTAAAGAAAAGTGATAAGAAGAGACTTAGGGTTTGGTGTCCATATAGAAAAGAATGTAACTGCAATTGGTTTGTGTTTACATCTAGAGTTAAGAAAGAGTCTACCTTTAAAATTAGGAAAGTCAACCTCACACATACTTGTGAAGGAAGTTTAGAGGGTAGAAATAGATCTGCCCAGATGCAAGGTATGTTGCTAATGTATTAATAGAAAATTTGAAGCACGATGCCAAGAAAGTGATTCCAAAACCAAGGCGATTAAAGAGGATTTTAAAGTTTCTCACAGAACTAAAATTCCTTACCATACTGCATGGAAGGCTAGGATGTTAGTATTGGAATACATGCATGGAAACTATGAAGACAGTTTTAAGATGGTTCCAACATTTTGTAAGATGGTAAGTGACTTGGACAAGGACAATGTTGCAGACTTTTCTTGCTGCAAGTCTGACAATGCTTTTGAAACCATGACTATTAGCTTTGGGGCAGCAATTAAAGGATGGCAACAAGGTTGCGGGAATATTATTGGGTTTGATGCTTGCCATCTAACCGGTAAGCATGGAGGTGTATTACTTATTTAACGAGTTAGATGCGAGAACGCAGTTAGTGCCATTGGGAATGGTATTTGCAAGTCTGAAACCATTGAGAACTGGACCCAATTCATCACCGATTTGAAGCCAGCAATAGAAGGTCATCCTATGCCTCCTACCTTCATCTCGATAAAAGGAAAGGCTTACTTGAAGTCGTTCTGTGTATTTCTGACGAGAGCCTCACGGATATTGCTTTGGAGGTATGTTGATTCCTTAGTTTTCTTGTATGTTCACTTTGCATCTTATGATTATCTTTAGGTTTATTGATATGTTTGTATGAAATACACAATGCGAGCACTTGTATAAGAACTTTAAAAAGTACTATAAAGGGCAAACTTTGAACAACTCATTGTGGAATCTTTGCCAAAGCATACAAAAGGCATCATTACCGGGTAATGTATATTTCCAGCTACTTCTATTTTTGTATGTAAACTTTTTGCCTGTCATATATATGCATTTTTACTGTCATGTAAACATTTTTGAGTGTTATATGCAGCAACACATGGATGCTTTGAAGGCTGAAAATCTGAAGACACATCAATACCTTTTGGATCTTTGGTCCCGAGTCTTGGTCAAGAGCATTCTTTGATGACACTTGCAAATGTGAACACTTAAATAACAATTTTAGTGAGTCTTTTAATGCAATGATCCCACACATTAGGGACAAACCTATCTCGTGGAATAGGAATCCTTTATAGTCGGTTGGTGAATGCTAAATGGCATGAAAGGAGGGAGGAGGCTAAAAAATGGCAGATGAAGGTTTGGTTCCAAAGGCAATGAACTTGATAAGAAGATGTGCAAGTTAACTGGTCCTTTGATGTTAATCCATGTGTTTTTGGAAAATTATATGAAGTTACATCTGTTCACAATTTTTTCACTTTGTTAATTTGGAAGAAAAAACTTGTTCTTGTCTTCAATGGCAGCTGAGAGGGTTTGTATGCATATATGCAGTCTGTGCATTGAAAGGATACAGACCAAAATGGCATAAGTAAGTTTACTTTATACATTTGTTTGTTTGTCTTTTTTCTCTTGTTAACTATTACTTTTTTTGTTTGTTAACCAATTACTTTTCTTTGTTGAGCGAGTCTTTGCTCTCATTACTACTCTGTGGCGACATTTAGAGCCACATATGAACCACATCTCGAAACCATTGGTTGATGTCAAAGAAAGCTGGTCAAGGTAAGCACTTTAAACTAGATCTCAAACCAAGAAAGCACTATCTTGGTAGTTGTACATTTAATATTCACAATATTCCCTTCTTTATATAACATATATGATTCCTTTAGGGTTTTATTTTTCATTTCCCTTTATTGTTTGGTTGCAGGTAGAGATGGAGCTAAACCCACTTAAAAGTGGAAGGAAAACAGGAAGGCCTAGAGTTAAAAGAAGGAGGGCATATGATGAACCTCCACCACAGCCCAGAGTCTACAAATGCCGCAGGTGTGGGATTGGTGGACACAACGAGTGGGGATGTTACGGTGGTGGTTTGTTGGGCGAGAATTCTAAAGCACCTAGACAAAGAACTCAAGTTGATGGTGCAGCTCTCACAAGCTTTGATAAACCTGCAACAACCTCTTCAAGATCTAAGAAGAGGAAATCATATGATACTCCAGGTGCATCTACTTCAAAACCAGCTGGAACTAAGAAGCAGATAGTTTCACAAAATTTCAGAAATGTTAGATCTGTTAAACAAACAGTGAGCCAGACTATGACGGATCCTAAAGAAAAGACAAATAAACCTAGCAAGGCAAAAGAAAAACTAAAGCTGCAGTTTCCTTTTTTTTTTTTGTATCTTTTATGAATGGTTAACTTTTTAAGTTATGGTTGTAAGAAACTTTGGTCCTGTTTGAACATCTTTGGTTGTGAACTTTGAGTACTGTTTGAACATCTTTTGTTATGACATGATATGAAATGTAGTAATATTAGTTCTTAAAGCAACTTCTTACATATTACATATGGAGGTTTTTCCTAATTGCTTACATATGGCGGCCATTTGGGTTGCGCGATTCTCTAACCTTGTCTTTTGCGGCAATGAAGAGAGCATCCGAAGCCCATCTAAAAGATTCACAATCTTGACAGGCAAGGTAAGCTATGTTCTTATTGTGTTGATTTTTGCACATCTTAAGTAAGAGTTTGGATTTGCGGGTTGCGAAAAAGCAAACCCGATTATGCAATGGACAATCATTGTAGTTGTGGTCTTCTTCTCCACAAGCACAACATGACTTTTGTTGATGGTAGCATAATGCCCTTGGCTTTACAAAGGTCTAAAGCATCTTCAAACCATTCAAAGTAAATGCAGTAGGTATTGTGCACTTGAAGAACATTTTTTCGTAGTTTTCGGTTGTTGTAGATCTAAGTAATGCTCTCACACCAACACATGGAATATGCTTGCACCTAGAATACACCAAGGACAGACTTGTGTGTCATGATTTCCTTGTTTACACATTGCACAATCAATCATGTCTTTTTCCCTTATTCTTGTTGTTTCTACTACTTGGAGATTCTTTCTGACCACCACCCATTACTTGTTTGTGTTTTCTAATTTTGAATTTGATGAGTAACTTAAAGAAAATAGGGTTTGATTGATATGAATGAATTAGGGTTCTTCTCTGGTTTTTATAGGGTGGAGAAGATGAAGATAGCCGTTTTTTTGTCAGCTTAATCATGGTCGTTCATTTTGTGTGCACGGGATAATGCCACGTGTTTTACGGCGGTTATTTCCGCGTGTGCGTGTGAGTTGCACGTGCGAAGAATTTCCGTATTTCCGGCTTTGTTCTTAACATGCGTGTGAGATGCACGCGAAGGGTACAAATGTCATTTGTAAGGTGCCACTGGCACTTAACACCCTAACAAGCCGTTACCCGTTTTTGAAAAAAACGGGGCACTTTTGAAAAGTTGGAAAAAACGGGGGCACTTTTTTTTGCGTAATTCAAAAGTGGGGCACTTTATCAAAATTCCCAAGATTTTATCGCTCTATACTAGCAAGCAATCTTTCTAGGAGTCATCCAATCATTAAGATTCTGTATAGAAGTGAATACTGAGCCGGGCAGTATATAAAAATATATGGAATATCGAGAGCTCAGTCGGGGAAATAGAGGTACCAATATTGTCGTCATATATTTATGTTTTGATGAGGTAACATGATCATTCAGAGATTATTGAACATGAGCTTTCATGTCCAAATTATAAAATATGAATTTCATATATTCTTCTGATGGCGGGTCAGAAATATACAAATCTTGGCATTTTACAATTTTAGCATTGTCAAAGATCCACCATCAACACTTGGTAACCCTAGTTTCCAAGTTACAATTGAAATATTAAACTGAAAAACGTATGGTTTGCAAAAGCGATTCCAAGATCAAAAATTAGCTAAGAAGCTAAATTTTTCTCTGAATACCAATTAATGTAGAGAGATGAAGGTAATATAGAGATTCCAGAGATGAGAAGAGAAACAAGTTGCGAAAAAAAGAGTTGAGATGTGAACCAAAAGTTAAAAGAATAAGAAGAATAATGATATGTCTTTAATTCTCTTAAAATACTCTGCATGTATGTATAAGATTAAGATAACCGACTTGACACTAAATTAAGAAGTTAACTAAGAATAGAATTCTTAAACTAATAATAGAACTAGGAAAAGAAAAACGGAGAAAGAAAGTGTAATTTTTATGCTAAGTCTTCAAACTGTGTTGGATGTATTGCATCACGTTCCCTTGTGGTGCGTATCTATTTGCATGCTATGCACTTTCAACTCCATGCGGGGCGGTCTCTTATCCTTTAATCCGACCGCTGGCCGACACGTGCCCACTACTACTTGCATTTGATGCTTGGTATGGATTATCTTTACGTAATACAAGCCCTACTTTTCTACGCTTAATTCATGTTAAGAGTTAAAACCAAATCACTCGGTCCATTTTGAATTCACTTTGATGAGACGAAGATGAAGTAGAGGCAGGAATGGATTGCTCTAATGCTTCTCGGTGAATTTGGGCTTTTCGTATGCAAGGTACTCCATGGTCTCACTTTCCTACTTTTTTTCCCTAAATCATGTAATTTTATTACCAAATTAAACAAAAATACATCTTACATAAATGAGGTCAAGACCATTCTAGTCTAAGACCCAGTTTGTATCCAAAGCCCAGCAAAATAAGCTCGTTGAAAGCTATAATGAGAAACAAGGCATAAAATAGTTACACAGAACTTTACAGAGCACGACATATGAATCCCTTTTTAAGAGATGAACCTAAAGTAGATACCATCTTCACATTCCAACTGAGTTAGAAATTCTGGCTTGCCTTCATAGTACAGTACAATCCCTCTTGCCAGCATCACACCCTGTTTTGCCATCTTATCAGCAGAAAAGTTGATTTCCCTATATGAGTGTGTACAAGTAATTCTTGGTATGAACTTTCTAATATTATTCCATCTATTCACAACAATCCAAGGTATTCTACCATTACTGAAAGCTAGCAAAATTGCTTTGGAATCAAGGCTGAAACAAACATTTTCCTACCTTTTCTTCACATGACCCATTCACCAAAGAACCACCAAAGCCATTACTTACGCAAGATAGTTAGATGCAATCCCCAAGCCACCGAAAAGACCTAAGCATCCACCACTTTCATTCCTTGATACAAAACCAAAGCCCCGCATTTCCAGGTTACCTTTTGATGCACCATCACAGCGTATGAGAACTTGTCCTCTCCCAGGAAATTTGAAGAAGCATTGTTTTACATCTGTCATGACTGTTTTAATCCCTGTGATCCCAAAGTGGTGTAATATTTGTAAATCATACATATTCCCCCATCTGGCTCCTTTCATTCTTATACTGCATTCCTTTGTATATGACAATACTCTTTGTTTAAACTTTTCAAGATTAGGTTCTTCATTCTCATAAATCTTCTTATTTCTTGTATGCCAGAGCTCAACTATAACCTTAAATGTAGAGTTATACCATACTTCTTGAATTGCACCACTTTTACCTTTGACAAGTTTCAGCACATCTTCAAAATTTGAGGGACTTAAGAAGCAAAATATCCCTCCCAGCCAATGCCAAAGTTTGGTGCTAAAAGTACATTCCCATAAAATGTGATCCATTGTATCTTGTGCATTACCACATAAATAGCACTTTGAAACTGTCAAGAAACCTTTTTTTTCTTACAGTCTCCTCAGTAGCACATGCTCCTCTTAAAATTTTCCATAGGTTTGTAAAAGTATAAGGGTGTATACATGGCCTCCAGATGCACTTTGTCCAAGGAATCACAGGATACTTCTTTCTTATCTGTTGAGCTGCATTGGCAACAGAGAACTTGCCATTTAAATCCTTCTCCCATATTAGCTTATCAGTACTACCACCAATTGCTGGAACTTCATTCTTCTAAAAAAACTGAAACATTCGCTCAAGGATTTTCCATATACCATCCACAATGAGATTAGCTGCTTTCAAATCTTTATACATTTGGACATAACTATCATCAGCATGTCTCTCAATTAAGGCATATTCCTTGATCCATTTATCATGCCACACAGATATTGATTTACCATCTCCAACTATCCATCTTTTACCTTCATTCACCTCTGAAATGACCCATTTGATCCCTGGACATATTGATGATTGTCTGTAAGATGATATCCATTCATTATTTTATTCTTGTACTTATCTCTCATGAACTGAGTCCACTCCACCTCCTCTGTTTTAATTTTCCACAAGAGTTTCATTAACAAAGCCTTATTCATCACCTCCAATCTCCTTAGACCCAAACCACCTTCCATTATTGGAGCATTAACTTCATCCCATTTCACAGTAACTAACTTTTTGACTGCAGGATCTCCAGACCAAAGGAAAATTCTGATAATTTTCTCACATTCCTTGATAACAGTTTTAAGCCATTTGTAAATAGCCATATTATATATGGGAATTCTACATAATACATACTTAACTAAAGTTAGTCTTTGTTGATGGTGGATTTTCGTTTAAGGTTAAATTTGTAAAAAACCGAAAAAATCATGCACTGACATCTTGTAAAAGATAAAGCCATTTATAAGTGTTGGATACTCCCTCACTTAATTCACTAAGAGTGGAGCATGTAGCAACAATCCCATTACGCGAATACATGAAATTCCTCCCGAGGTTGTAGCATGTGGCAACAATCCCTTCTGTGAATTTCATATCGGCCTTGTATTTCCAAATTACTCATTATCGGTGTGGCATGACGACGGAGTGTTACTCTTACTGAATAACACGAACCTCCAAGCACTATAATGAAACCATGTACGAAATACCGTCACGGGCCGATTCTCGGTGTGTTATACTAGCCCGAGCCCTCTCGGTGTGTTATACTAGCTCCATTGAACCCCTCTCGGTGTGTTATACTAGCCTGATTGAGCATCCCACCGACCAGATCGGTCGGATATGATCTCGATCGCGGTCATCCAACTCCATAAGCATGATTGGATGACCCCGGATCAATTCCATCACCCCAAGCGGTATGGAATACCCACGGCCGACCCGCATGGTCGGCCATTGCCTTTGCTTGCCAAAAGACGTTCATACCAAGTATTATGGACTCGAAAACCCTAAATAAGGGTTTGCGGCATATTACATGTGTCGCAAAATGTCTCAACCATCCATCTTTGGCAGTATAGATGGAGGGTGTAGATGTAGACTTAAAATGCCCGAGCATGTCAACACGATCACCGTGGGACCGCCTACACACTTGACCAATCGGTCAAGACCAACAATGTTTGGCCGTGACAAAATCATCACCCAAACAAGGAGTGGCGCACGGCTTTTGAAAGCCAAAATTAGGGTTTCAAATCATCACGCGCGTCCATCTTCTCCTAAGGCACGAATGGAGGGTCACTGATTAGATTAAGCAAGGGCCGGTCATACCAGCATGACCACCGTGGGCTCATCTACCTCCTCATGCGAACGGCCAAGGCATCCCATGCCCTATAATCCAAAACGCCCGCCCAAACATGCGTGGTTACACTTCCCAAATTGCAAACCTGATCTCGACCACTCAACTTCACCCTGGGATGATTTGAATGGCTTAGATCACGTTTTCATGGGATAGTCGTATAGGCATGATCACCAGCCTGCCATCTTCCCGTCAAACCCATCGACCAAGACCGACCAAGATGTGTCGTCTTGAAATGCGTGCTCGAACAAGGGATCTCGCGCTAGGTTTCCAACTCCTTTGCGGCAAGGATTTCCGCCGCAAACCGATCTCAACCACTCCTCTTTGCCTGGTCACATTGAGTGGCCTAGATCGCACCTTCATGGGACGGTAAGACATGGACGTGTACACCCGGCATGCCATCTACATACACGTCCGTCGGTCCTCTCCAAATTCTTCCATTACTTGGTTTCGACCAAGGCAAGAGTCATGTTTGCGCTCCTCTTCAAAACCCTAATATTCATTAACGGTCGCGAGATGGTGTCTCAAAGATCATCTCATCCGTCCAACTTCACCACTTGGTTATACAACCTAGTCGGGGAGTTATTTGGTTAGTGAGGCGTCATTACCCATCACTTTACCACACCATAACGCGATACTGCATAAAATACACATGATACTTCACAAGTATCGACTTTACGAATAACACGGTTATTCAATTCAGCGATTACATGCTATCTTTCGTGGATCCACGATCCACATTCGGAACATCAATCATGTCACAAATCGGGGATATATCTTGGGGTATTGGTGCAGCGGTTTACGGCGTGCGGCGTGCAACGCGCCATCATAAGAACGTGTCGGGAAGTCATGGACGGTTAGAGATGAACAGGGAAAAGTGGGCAAGACTGTCGACGCATAACTCCACTACTCCATCACTCCACTTCCTCCACTTCCCACGAGAGACGTGAATGAGGCTCAATGACTTGTATAAATAGGTTCTCCGCCCTATTTCAAACAATAACACAAGTTCGGATGAGACGGAAAAACCAAGTGTTAATACAAATCGTATTCAAACACCCCGAGCACTGCTTGCATCAACCGCAAGCCTGCTCATCTTTTGCATTACAAGTCATAAGCAAGCCAACACCTTCACAATCTCAATTCTTCGCTTCCTCCCTAAGATCAACCCCATCTCCTTCACTTTGTGACCGAAACAAGTGGAGAACGGCCATTTCTTGGTTTAGGCCGGACTTGCACAGATTGATCTCTCGAATCTACAAGCACTCACCGCGCATTGCATTTGTTTAAAGGTTTAAATTCATTCCTCATCCACACCCCAAATTACCGACTCTGCAGGAGTAGTTTTCACCCCATAAACAATTGGCGACCACGGTGGGAGGTTGATCTCTCGGTTGTAAAGTCAATCTCTTCAATACCGTTCAATCAATTCCGAGATGGTTGGTCTTAGGACCGATTCGACAGTCTCAAATCTGGTGGCTCCTCCAACGGAGATACCCCCTCCTAATGGTGTATCCGACGGCATACTCGAAGACTTCCAACATTAAGCGAACTAGCACGGGTACAGGAGATTCACACGAAGAACATGGAGCGATCAAAGAAGCGAAACGGCATACTTGATCTCCTCATCAAGATGACGTCGAAATGAGCATTCGGGGATTTCTACACCCGGGGACTAATTCCCCTCGATCAACAGGTTTTACTACAAACCGAGAGACCATTGGATCGGAAGCGGCATCTCTAGTAGAAAGCTTGTGTGAACTCTTGCACCTCTCGAGAATCAACGAGGCGAGACGTTTCTTGCAATTAATAAAATAGCTCCTCGGATGCACACCGACTACTTCTCGTCCAGAGTCCTAGGCTGCGTCGGAAATATCTCGTAAACAATGTCACATTTACGGAAGACGACATGATGGCAGAGCGGTCACAACCGGGCCCTACATGTTACCGCGCACATCAAGGGCTCGAGTTCGGGAGAGCCCTCGTCGACACGGGCATCTTCGAACGTAATCACTCTCAAGACTCTCAGGACAGCCAAGGTTAACCCATGCAAGATCGTACGGCAGCCTACCACGGTGATGGACTTCGAAGGAAACCAAACCAGCACATACGGGTATGTCAATCTGAATTTATCAGTAGGACATGTCCGGTCAAAAGCAAGGTTTGAAGTCATAGAAAGGGAGCCGGACTACCATATTATACTAGGGAGACCATGGCTTCATGACAACAAGGTCATTCCCTCGACGTATCACCGGTGCACAAAGACCATGCTAGACGAAAGTCATCCGCATTCCCGCATCATTGTCTCCGTATGCGCCAATATGCGGAGTGGAGCTGTTCGAGCCAAAGGTACCACACGAGGAGGATCGGACAAAGTCCCATGCACCCCACTACCCACGTGGGCTTTAATCAAGGAAGGAGACCGACTTACACCATCGGAGGCCAAACACTGAAGACACGTTCCGTAACGAGGCGTCCATCTCTATCCTGGTGAGACTCCAACTCATGCTCACACCAAAAGAGGACGACTTTCGAGGTGAAATGTGATCGGAGAAGGGGAGAACAATATACTGGCAGGTGCAGCTGTTAGCAATTAGCGAGAGAGAATGGAACCCACCTCTCCGCCCAATTGAATGCTTTGCAAGAATGATGAAACGCAAGACGAAGTACCCAGACGCCCAAAGCAACTACAAGATGGAACCAATTCCACAACTGACGAGCTCGAGACCGCAACATCGGGAATGAAGAAACTCCCAGGCCGGTCTCTATCAGTTCGACTCTATCCACAGACGAACGTACGAGGTTAATAAACAACTGATAGAGACCGGCCTGGGAGTTTCTGTACCATTAACTGTAGGACCAGAATATCGCAACACTAATACTTCGCGAGATTAATAAACAACTGCATCGCGAAGGAGTCGCATGGAGGTAAATAAATGACGTAATAGATGACGACCGGTTAGAACATGAGGAAAGTGTGAAGACTTGGCGAGATTTAAGAGCGTCGCGAGGCAACAGTTGTACATCCGCGAGCATTCGCGAGACGTTTCAAAATAAGGGACGATATAGTTGTCATCCATTATGTAATACCCTATATAAAGGGTCGAGTAAGTCTTATGTGGGAGAGGTCTTTTTGAATTGTGAAACAAGTCATTAGGAGAGAGAAAGGAAAGAGAGATTGTAATTTCTTTAACTTTGTTCTACATTTGTTTGTAAATCTTTCAAGAAAACAATGAATAAAAGATATCATTGTTCATCTTCAAATGGATTGATTAAACAGATTTGAGTGAGGGGTGTAGTGTGGGAAATCCTGCAACTACATATGCGCTAGAAACAGGGATTGAAGGAGATAAACCTTGTGAATTGGAAGAATTAGGGATAACAAGAAATAAATCTTGAATAATTTTTAACAAATGGCTAGGAGAAAGAATGCATCAGAACTACCAACGATCGTAAGGAGAAGTGGAAGATTAATGGGAGAAAGAAGAAATGAAGTAGGTGAACCATCAAGGATAGATGCAAGAAATGGAGAAGAAGATCCAATTCAACCATCAACTCAACCACCAATTCAACCGTCAACTCAACCACCAATTCAACCATCAACTCAACCACCAATTCAACCAGCACTAAACAGAGTAATCGATTATGATAGAGTGAGTGTGCATACATGGAGATCGAGATTCTACGGAAGAAAGAGAAGAAGTACAACAATTGATGAATAATAGACGGAAGAGAGAAATCGAGAAGAGATGGGAGAAACAATTTATGGAAATGAAGAAATTGCGGCATTAGAAGCTTACCAGACAAACAATACATGAAGAAAGGCGGTTAGAAAGCGGAAAGAACGCGTGAATCTAACAAGGCAAAACCACGAGTTGAGGATGGAAAATAGGAGGCTGCAAAACATAAGGTCAAGAAGTAATAACAGATCGAGATCGATGATCGAGTAGAAAATGGGAGGAGAACATTGCCTGTAGAAAATATTAATGAAGAAAATTTAGAAAGAGAGTTAAATCATGGCGAAGGAGGTCGCGAAGAGAGAGAACTAATAGAAAATCGTTATATTTTGGTAAACAACCACGATGATGGAAATCAAGAAGATAGGCAGCCTCGAGGACGAGAATAACCCAATTAATGAAGAAAATCGGGAGGAAAGAAGAAGAGCATTACATGGGAGAGAAACACAAAGGAAACAAAAGGAAATTGAAGATGATATTGAAAAGCATTACATTGAGCAAGCACGTCTAGCCCGCGAGAGAGAGATTGAGAGCGAAATGGAAAATCGGGAATTGGAAGAAGCGATCCGGCGAATAATCATGATAATCGAGAGAGGAGGCGCGAGCGAAATCGCAAACGATGGAGATATTAACGAAAAATACGAAAGAGTACAAAAAAGTAGACACGAACGAAGAAGGAGAGAAGCGAGAATTAAAGAGACCGATCGATTCAAATTAAGAGGCAAATGAACAAATTTTGCGAGAATTGGTAGAGATGAGAGGAATATTGAAACAGTAGAAGAGAAGGGGGAGAAGACAGTTAGATGAAGCTATCGCGGAGGTCACGAAAAATCCTTTTACATTAGAAGTGCGGTTAGGAGGAATACCCCCAAAATGCAACTTACCGGCGTTAACTTGAGATTTTGATGGATCCACTTGTGCGGACAACACATCAAGGCTTATGTGAGATGTATGCTACAATGGGAAAACCATGGCGCTATATTATGCAAATACTTTCGTCAAGTTTAACAGAGAAGCATTGAAATGGTTTGAGGGTTTACCAAGGAATACGATCACATCATTCACTCATTTACGAGGCTATATTCTTGGGGGCGTATATAAGTAACAACTCTTCGCGACACGGCATTGAAGATGTATTTGGACTAAAACAAAGAGTTGGCGAGAGTTTGAGACATTTAACTGTCGAGATGGAAGACGATGTGCGGCGAGATGGCAGCCGGTGTAGATGAAAGATACCTCATATTGTCATTCATAAATGCTATGTTCGCAACCAATCTATTATATGTTCGGGTTTTCGAGTTAAGAATACAATTACAATGACTGAATTACGAGAGCTCCGGGAGGAATATATTGCTTTAGAAGAAAGACAGAACGAGATGGAATCTTACCCGTGGCAAACACAAATTCTAATGTTGCGAATGGAAGTTTATTACCTCAACTGATACACACGGTGGCGAGCACATCGCAAGGTCAACAAGAAAGAAAAAGCGGTTGATATAGAACCAAAGTTAGTAGCTATGGGAAGTCGCGATCAAGAAGAATTTGAAAGAGAAAGAAATTTCTACAACCGTGGCGGAAACAATAAAATTCAAAGACTTGATCAACCACAAGAAACCTATGGAGGTCAAAGGTATAATTCGCAAGAGACTTATGGAGGCAGAGAGGCAGAATTATAATAGAGGACAGCGAAGTCGCGAGTAGTGTGGGAGGAAATTAAAATGCCACCATTGAACGCCGGTGTGGAAAAAATATGGGAAGCAATTCTTTTGATGGAAAACATACCCGCACCATGGAACATGGGAAGTGAACCACCAATTGGAGATAGAAGTCACGAGTTACTGTTTCTTACCACCGCTTTCATGGGCACCTAACAAATGACCGCGAAACATCAAGAGAATTATCCTAAGAATGATTGATCAAGGAAAGCTAAATCACTTTTTAAAGGAAGAAGAGAAAGTTCAACATTTACCACCCCCACCGGCAAAGGGAAAAGAAACATTCGTTATAGAAGTTGGGGCAAAGGCTAAAAATTTGTTTTGCAACTCCATTGTACATTCATACCGCACTATTGAAGATTTTCATGACAATGTACTTAGTAGAGTTTTCATGAGGGATGCCGATGATAAAGAAGTGATGAATGTTGCGAAGACATCGCGATTAACGAGTGGCAATTGCAGATTATTTCTTTCTCAGCTGAAGAAATAACCAAAGGAAGAGAAACACATGATAGCCCATTGGTTGTGAAGTTGGAAATTAATCCAAAACCTATTGATGGCGAAGATGATGAAGCGGAAAATTGTTGGGCAATTAATAGAATACCGGATTGATCTTTTGGCGGTTCGGTCAACATTCTTTTCTACCATACTTACAAAACTATGGGAGGAAGAGATGAAGACTTGATCCCTTCAACATACAAAATATATGGTTTTAATGGCACCGCGAACAAGCCCAAAGGAGAAGTGCACATGAGGATACCTTTGCAGGGGTTATCAACTGATATTTTATTTTGTGTAGTTGATGTGGAATCTCCCTACAATGCACTGATTGGAAGACCATGGCTTCATGAAATTCCGGGTGTAGCATCGACATACCATCAATGCATAAAGTTTCGACATCCTAGCGGTGTCGGAATTATAAAAGGAGATTGGATAGAGGGGCAAAAATGTTATGAGGTGGATGTAGAAAGCTGCGAAGAGAGAACAGCAAAAAAGAAAGGTTGGAGGAAGAATGTCAAAGATGAACAAAGAAAAGAAAGACTAATGGTAGATGCCATAGAAACAAAAGAAGAAGAGATCTTTGCTTTTGAAGTGAATGCACAAAAGCAACTGAATATCGTGACGCAAAGGAAACGTTGAAATGTTGGACTGATGCGGAGGCAGAAGGAAGTAGGAATAAAAGGTGTAAAAAATGAATAATTACGAGAAAAGACAACAATTTAGTGATGAAAGCATGATAAGGATAAGAAGCAGAGATGATGGTTGCGGAAAAATTGTGCGAGAATCTCGCCATGAAGAATGTATACAAATCTATTGAATAATGGAATCGAGATTGTGCGATAACCCATGGACAAATGATTGAATAAATTGATAAAATGAATGAGTGAGTGAATGGGACAAACCTTTATGGCGTACACCTAGTTCGCGAATGATATTTCGCAAGAGGCAAATGTAAGACCTAAAGTACGTCATATAAGGGTATCTCTTAACATGGCTCGGGTGGAAGGTTACACCGCTCCCGAAACTGGGTCATGGAGATTTGGGGCCCATGAAAGCCTATCCTGGGAGATACCTTGGATTTCCAACTATATATATAAGGTTATACCTGGTTGGACGCCTTGAGGGTCTCTTCCAAGGAGTCGATGTATGACCAAGGCGCGAGGTACACGGTTGAGTCAAGAGTGCGGGGAGCATGGAACTTCCTTACCACTCTTGACAAGTCTTGGCACATCTTTGCACTCGGCCCAAAGAAAACTCCACTTAGGGTGCAGGTCTCGTAACCATAAACCATATAGGTATAAGGGATAAGAGGCTGCGAAAACAACAAGACCGGATGGGAGGAGCTAGTCTTGTATGGCCGATGTACGCCTCCTTGAAGGGGCAACCAGGGAGAAGATAAGGCGGCACCCTCCATTAGGGAGCGATAAGTGTCAAAAGAAGCAAATGTCATGAGGCTTTATTCTCGCAAGAGAATTTAGGCTTGTCATATTTGTGCAATGATCCTGCAGAGGCAATAATACTAACGCGAGGGTAAGACGAGATCAATGGGTTTTTACATGAAAATGTAAGAACGTCCTGCGATTTCGTCGCAAAGACGACAATGTCTTAGGGATTTTATGGTCGCAAGAACATTTAAACCTGCCATATTGTCGCAAATATAATGTCCTACGAGAGGCAAAAATACTAAAGAAATGATAAGACAAGGTCAATGGGTCATTATATGAAAGTGTAAAGACGGCTGCAATCTTGTCGCAATGAGGGAGTGGCAAAATAAGACCTTTACTTAGGAAGGCATAATAAGACCACACAAATAATGATAAGGCAAGATCAATAGATTTCTTAATCCATGAAGATATCTTGCGATCTTGTCGCGGAGATAGTGTTTAAAGTCAAAAAAAAAAAAAAAAAAATTATGATATATATATTCATATCTCGCGAGAATGATTATATTTAACTCGCAGTTGATTATATCTTATGGACGAGGGCAAGTGTGAAGTTATAATTATAAAGAAGGGTTGTTTGATTAATATATCTCGAACAAAGGAAGCAAAAGTTGAAGTTTACATTCAATAGTCGAAGATATATGTATACAGATATTACAAGAAATCAAAGAAGAAAGAGAAGTTATTTCTTTCTTTGGTTCTTCTTCTTCATCCGATTCTTTGGTTCCATCACTCTCGTCGTCGATTCTCCTTCTTCATTAGGTTCACTATCGAAACATCCGAGACAGGCAAGTTCTCGGGAACTTCTTGGCGAAAAGGGATATGAATGAAGAGGGATGTTGTGATCCTTACAAACTATTTCCATAGCTTGATTGCAAAAAACGAACAAAGATCATTATTAAAATTCGCCACTGTAGTTTGGAATTGCCGCTTCAATTTAGAATATCGATTCTCGAAGAGAGATCCTTTGCGAGACGCTCTTTTTCGATTTCAAGCTCTCCAATCCTTGTCCAAAATCTCTTTTCGGATTACTGAAAACATGAGGAAATGAATTAATGTTAATAATACAAAAGGAAAAATAACGAAAAGTAAAGAAGTATAACAAACAACCTTCTCTTTCAAAGATCATATCCTTGATTAAGGTAGTTTGCTCGGTGCAAGCTAACATCAACACCTAAGTTATTTCTAGCGTTATCTAAAACTTTCGCAGCCCAGGCAAATTCATCATCATTATTTATGACAAAAAGTGAACGAATTTGGTCTTCTCGCTCGCTAAGCATGGTGTTACGACGAAGGAGTTCATCTCGCTCAACTTGCACATCAAGGAGATATTTTTGAAATTTTGCTAATGCACATGCACCTCTGTTAGTAATGCGATCTTTCTCATCTATGAGATCACTAATTTTCTTCCTTAAAGTTTTGGTTTTCTTCTTGGAATCAACGTACTTTCGTTTAAAAAGATTAGCCAAACTTAAACTAGATCTATGCTCGATTTTAAGAGATGATGTTTGGATTGAAGATCCTTTAATGAAAGAAGGTTAGCATCATTTGAAGAACAACTTAGAGATTCATTGAGGCGAGCAAGGAGGACATCATCATCCATGGGCTCAGGAAATGAATGGAGAAGAATGGACTCTTCAGAGAGATTATATATGTCTGCGAAAATAGTAAGTTAGGCAAAGAAAAGTAAATGGTAAAATAAAAGAAATCTGAGGAATAAAGATTGTTATACCATAAAGCTGCTGATTTGCGCTTTCAAGAGTAGATACTCTATTTTGTTGAGAAGTAAGCTCAGCCTCCAGTTGTTTAATCCGTTCATCCTTCTCGCGAGATGACGCAGCCCCAACTTCTAGTTCTCGAATCCTCTTGTTCAATTGCAAGTTCTTCTTTTCAAGGTTGTTGCGTCTTCTCTCAAGGTCCGAGGCGGAACAAAAGCGGCTCTCCCAGACCGTAAAAGAAAATAGAGAAATAATTAAAGATAAGAGCGGAGTCACAAAGAGGTAAAGAGGTATGAACATACCAAAGCATTGAGAGCATTTAAAAGGTGGGTGTTATTGTTCGAGAAACTCCGCGAAAAGACTCGATATCCTCCAACAATGGGGCATCACAGATCTTAGCGATAGTTTCGCAAGTAGCGCAGACAAGTTGCTATCGCCAAAACCTTGCATAGAATCGGTAAAGACATTAGATAAAAGCGCCATAGCGGTATATATCTCGAATGACTTCCCTTAGAGAAGAGGTGCCAATCTCATTTTCATCATCCGAATTCTCGCTAGATTGGGAGTTAGAATGTGAAGGAGGTTGGAGTCTCCGTCTTTTGGAGGATGGGCGTAAGATTTGTCCTTGCGAGAAATGGCCTTATTCTTGCCTTTAGTCCTCGCAGCTTGACTTCTCCATCATTAGTCTTTGCGGTTTCAACTTCTTCAACACCAATCTTCACACACGAATAAAGATAAGAAACAGAGGCAACAATATTGTTTAAAATAACAAAAGAAAATGTTTCTTACTTCATCCGTGAGTGATCGAAATATCGCCCGAGATATTTGGGTGAGGATTCTCTTTGTATTTCTTTCTCATTCGTGACCTAAATTTTTTCTAAAAAGTTAATGAAGGAAAGAAATGGAAGACATAGCGAAGCAAATCTAAAATGAATGATATGTATATACCTCTTTTGTCTTCTCGAGCCACTTAAACTCCCAAGGATGATAATTCGTGAGATTGGTAGGGAGTGCATTTGAGCTCACGATATAAGGTCCACTCGAAAGAGAGTACAACCCACCACTTTTCATCTTTGGAGTAGCGAGGATATTATTTTTACCCGAATGCCCAATGTCTTGCATAAGCGGTTTGTCGGCATCAACGTTATCGTTTTTTCTTCAATCGAACACCCCAGCGAGATTTATCGTTTATCATAGTTATGACCTGAATAATTTGCAAAAGAAATTATCCACAAGATACTTCTCGGCAATTATTGGTAAATTCGCAAATTGAGGATCTCTAACATTATCGGGATATAAAGATCCTTTACGCACCACGAGAGGCGAATTCAAGCATCGAGCGAATACAATCGCCGTTCAATTGATAAATAGCCCGCGAGAATTTCTCTTGAGCAAGAATCCCATAAAATAATGGCATTTCGGGATTATATAAAGGAATGGGGAGCCACTGCGAGGAGTTGACCTAAGCGAGACTATAATTTTAAGTCATCACATTGATGATCGAAAAACAATTTTTTGCGAAAGCATAGATGAGGATTCTTGATGTGGAAGGGTAGATAAAGTGAAACCCTTTTCCTGTAATTTCTTTTGAACATCGAGAAAATGAGGAGCGTATGTACGACCAAGTGAAGCCATTATCGAGTATAGGAATGAAGGGAGAAGTGAAGAATTGAAAAGGAAGCAAGAGTGAAAGCGCAAATTGCGGAAGGAGAAAGGTGAAGAAAAGTTGCAGAGGGAAAATAAAAAAAAAAAGAGAAAGAGGAGAAAGCTATATATAGAGAAGAGAGTTCTCGAGAAAACAAATGCATTTAATGTGAGAAGGGACGTGAATGGTTAAGAATAATCGGTTGAAAGAGACGTGTCAAGAAAAGAGTGGAGGGAGAAACACCTGTAATAAATTCCGTACATAAACAAAACGAGTGAAAATGAACAATCGCAAGGTAAAGATAAGCAGTTGCGGCACCTTAAAATATTGGTTCTCATGACATTCTCTTCTTTGCAGAGAAGACATGAGAAGAGGCAAGATGTAGGACCAGAATATCGCAACACTAATACTTCGCGAGATTAATAAACAACTGCATCGCGAAGGAGTCGCATGGAGGTAAATAAATGACGTAATAGATGACGACAGTTAGAACATGAGGAAAGTGTGAAGACTTGGCGAGATTTAAGAGCGTCGCGAAGGCAAACAGTTGTACATCCGCGAGCATTCGCGAGACGTTTCCGAAAATAAGGGACAGTATAGCTGTCATCCATTATGTAATACCCTATATAAAGGGTCGAGTAAGTCTGTTGTGGGAGAGGTCTTTTTGAATTGTGAAACAAGTCATTAGGAGAGAGAAAGGAAAGAGAGATTGTAATTTCTTTAACTTTGTTCTACATTTCTTTGTAAATCTTTCAAGAAAACAATTAATAAAAGATATCATTGTTCATCTTCAAATGGATTGATTAAACAGATTTGAGTGAGGGGTGTAGTGTGGGAAATCCTGCAACTACATTAACAATAAAGGAATGAAGTTTAGAAGAGGCCGTCTAGAAGATTATAGTTCCTTGAGAGCATCATCTCCAGTCTAGCGTGATATCTTTCTGTTCTTTTCTTCAAGTCCCGCATGACTGCTCTACCTTCTCCGATTCTCGCAGCCGAGCCTTCTCCTCTTCCAAAATAGCCTTCGCAGCAGGAACAACATTTACAAGGATACCGGCTCGATCAACCTTGATGATATCAAGGCACTGCCGCAACCAAATTTCACGTTGAACTCCATGGATTCACGGGTAGATACCATATTATCCCACTTTTCGAGGCTTGATTCGAAGAACGTTGCGGATAGAAATACTCTCCATCTCGGCAATCATGGGAAGAAGGCGCTTTACAAGCGGTGACCAAAGCGGAGGAACAGTGTCGTACCACGTTTGGTTGCGATATGGCCGTACTTCCTCCATAACTTTGTGTACAAAGGCACAAACTCCTTCCACACCGGAATCCACCGACATCTCGGTAGGAGGAGGATAAACATTTCATGCGGACATCGAATGAAAGACCTGCATTTGGATATTCATAAGATGAGATACCCAAGTCCGGCGTCTTCAAGGTTCACAGGGGTAAGCGTATTTGAGTTTGAAGGAAGAGGAGTGGTTAAGTCATCGTCATCAACGATCGTCACACATGTTCCGGTAGGATATCTCTGCAAGAATGAAAGGATTATTTGACTGACCGTTATGAAGAACAAACAATGGTTCAGAAAAGGAAGAAAAGACAAACCGGTATGATCTTCTTGACTCGGAGAACACGAACGGGGACTGATCATGAAGCTCGGGCGCAGGTCGTGCACGTTTAACGGAAGATCCTGGATGGTATGAAGAAGACGATCCACTTGTTGTTAGACATGATGGGGAAACAAAATTTTAGCAAGGAAGCTCTCTTGCAAAAACGTAAAAATGGTTCAAAATTCTCTACACCCGCACATATCTTTGAGGAAACCCTAAAATGATTGCGCGCCCGATGAATAAGGATTCAACACCGACCAAGTCGGGTTTTCTTGTGAACCCTAATCGAGAATAGGAAGGTCATCCGGATTCTAGCGATTCAACCGGCAGTATGTAAAGCACCCACACCTGGAGTTCCAGCTGAAGAAGAATCCTACCCTAGCTCAAGCACCTAAGGGAGGAAGCCGGTCTGTCAAGACCTGTGACCACACAGGTATGGAGGATTACCCACGGCCGGAACCCCTCCAGGTAGACTTTCTTTATCTTGCCTTCTTACGTTTATGTATGTCACCATATCATGCCTACCACACAATAGTGTAACCATTATGTGCTAGGCAGGGGACTTAATGTTGATGGTGGATTTTCGTTTAAGGTTAAATTTGTAAAAACCGAAAAAATCATGCGACATCTTGTAAAAGATAAAGCCATTTATAAGTGTTGGATACTCCCTCACTTAATTCACCAAGAGTGGAGCATGTAGCAACAATCTCATTACGTGAATACATGAAATTCCTCCGAGGTTGGAGCATGTGGCAACAATCCCTTCCTGTGAATTTCATATCGGCCTTGTATTTCCGGTACTCATTATCAGTGTGGCATGACAACTGAGTGTTACTCTTACTGAATAACACGAACCTCCAAGCACTATAATGAAACCATGTACGAAATACCCGTGACAAAGCCGATTCTCGGTGTGTTATACTAGCCCGAGCCCTCTCGGTGTGTTATACTAGCCCGATTGAGCCCCTCTCGGTGTGTTATACTAGCCCGATTGAGCATCCGGACTGACCGTATCGGTCCGGATATGATCGATCGCATCATCCAACTCCATAAGCATGATTGGATGACCCCGGATCAATTCCATCACCCCCAAGCGGTATGGAATACCCACGGCCCGACCCCGCATGGTCGGCCATTGGCCTTTGCTTGCCAAAAGACGTTCATACCAAGCATTATGGACGGAAAACCTAAATAAGGGTTTGCGGCATATTACATGTGTCGCAAAACAGTCTCAACCATCCATCTTCGCAGTATAGATGGAGGGTGTAGATGTAGACTTAAAGGGCCCGAGCATGTCAACACGATCACCGTGGGACCGCCTACACACTTGACCAATCGGTCAAGACCAACAATGTTTGGCCGTGACAAAATCATCACCCAAACAAGGAGTGGCGCACGGCTTTTGAAAGCCAAAATTAGGGTTTCAAATCATCACGCGCGTCCATCTTCTCCGACACGAATGGAGGGTCACAGATTAGATTAAGCAAGGGCCGGTCATACCAAAGATAACCACCGTGGGCTCATCTACCTCCTCATGCGAACGGCCAAGGCATCCCATGCCCGGCTAATCCAAAACGCCCGCCCAAACATGCGTGGTTACACTTCCCAAATTGCAAATCGATCTCGACCACTCAACTTCACTTGGATGATTTGAATGGCTTAGATCACGTTTTTATGGGATAGTCGGTATAGGCATGATCACCACCTGCCATCTTCCCGTCAAACCCATCGACCAAGACCGACCAAGATGTGTCGTCTTGAAACGCGTGCCGAACTAGGGATCTCGCGCCGGTTTCCAACTCCTTTGCGGCAAGGATTTCTGCCGCAAACCGATCTCAACCACTCCTCTTTGCCGGTCAAATTGAGTGGCCTAGATCGCACCTTCATGGGACGGTAAGACATGGACGTGTACACCAGCATGCCATCTACATACACGTCCGGTCGGTCCTCTCCAAATTCTTCCATTACTTGGTTTCGACCAAGTCAAGAGTCATGTTTGCGCTCCTCTTCAAAAACCTAATATTCATTAACGGTCGCGAGATGAGTGTCTCAAAGATCATCTCATCCGTCCAACTTCACCGATGATAGGTGTAGAATACACCGTATTTAATATCTAGTATTTATGCTTTCTTTGCGAGTTTTCTTGTAAATTATGTATCTTATGTGTGCTTTTGAGTTTATTAGGTGCAATGGAGTCATTTGGAGCAAAAAGACCAATTGGAACTCGTTCAAATACAAGATTTCTAATTTTCATTGTGTAGAGGACGAGAAGATGAAGACAATGGCGAAAGAACGGAGTCATTCGGAGTTCGTATGAAGAAGTTATGAGCAAAACAAGAACTTGGAGGATTAAGGGCAAAATTGTCATTTCCATGGCAAACATTATCCAAAGCCGACCAAAGGTTAAGGGGTAACCCACGAAGTGCTAAAGGCACCATGGCGAAACTAAAGACAACCAAATGGTGACTAAGGGGTGACCACTAGTGTTATAGGGCACTCACTGGGGTGACCCTTATCTTATGTAGTGGGATCTCGTTATCAATTCCACAGCTCTTATCTCTACCTTGAATCGAGAGTTATCTCTTAATCTCAATCAATTTCACCTGAAAGAGAGAAGAGGCGCAGCCATGAATCAAGGTCGGGAGAAATAGAGAAAGCTCAGGGAGATGGAGAGTATCGTCGCTGTTGAACAAGCAGAGAGAAATTGATGGGTTCTGTGAACCAGATCGAGAAGAGCTGGGGTTTTTAAGCTCGGATCTTCAGCTAAGAAACAAGAGATCGAACTGAGGTTAATCGAGATTGAAGAACAGCTGTTGCTATCGATGGATTCACGATGAAAGAGATCGAGAATGTGTTGTTGCCGTTGAATCAGTGAAAAATGGGTTTGAGCTGTTATTCAACACAGGGAGGATTGAAGGGCTGTATCATGATGTTGCTGAGTAACAATGGGTGTGAATCGGAAATTGTACTTGGCGAGAGAAGAATGGTGATCTCGATTTGAAGGCGATGTTGAATGGGTCTCGAGATTATGAATGGTTATAGATGAATGTGCTTGCTTTGTTTTGAATTTGAAATTTCGGGAAGGAGTCTTGGTGCAAAAAGTATTGTAAGCGGGTGAAGAGTGGCTTTGGTGGTGGTAAGCAATGGAATGAGTAGACGGGGGTGAGAGGAAGATTGAGAAGATGTGTTGCCGGGGAATTGCACTGATGGATAGCGAGATGGAAATGACGGTCTTTGGGTCATGACACTTGTGGAGATTTGAATGATGGAGTGTATGAATTATAGGTTGAACTTGAGGCGTGGTGCTGGTGCCGGAGTGAATCGATCTTTGTTGGAGGTAGTGCATCGAGGAATTGTTGGTCCGGGATGCGAGATCATGACAATGGTGGATCGTGGAGCGTGCAATTGTGCAAGTGTTAGTGGTAATGGACTGCAATGGTGATGGCATTGCAAGTTTCGGAGTTAAGGCTCAAGTAATTGGCGGAATCGAGTTGGTTTGATGGCGGTACATAGGGCTTATGACCAAGGAAGTAAGTTTGTGTGCAATGGGAAGCAGTGCTTGCGGTGGTAGCTAGGCAATGCGGGGGTGGATGAACTCAGGTGAGCTAATGGGTATTGCAGGCGGAATTTGTGTAGGCACGGATGAAGGCTACAGTTCTGGTGGTTTGGTTTGGATATTGACGCTGCGAAATGTTAGTGGATGCTGATGTTGGCACTGAACTGAGGTTAGCAAGGAAATGCTGATAAGACTGAGATGATGCAAGGTGGTGCAGAAAGAGGGTCTGGCCATGAGTTTTCAGGGTTTGAGTTACAAGGAATTGTGATTCTGGTGGTTGAAATGAAATGAAATACTGGTTGATGCTGTTGCTTACGTTGAACAAGAAACTGGTCATGGGTTGAAGGCAAACAGAATCATGGCGAGAGAATGGAGCATCCGGAGCCGAGGATGAATGGTTCTCGTGGTGCTATGTGTTGAATGGGAGTGATGATGGCATTGCGGTGATGGCTATAATGGTGGTACTGGGATTGAGGTATGAGTCAAATGACATGAAAGGCAACAATGTTTGTTACTGGCTGAGATGGCTTCTTGGGCAACACTTTGAGGTGGAGAATGGCAAGGCTAGGTTGAGAGCATAGTGTGAGTCGCTTGAAATGGTGTTGGAAGTTTGCGAGTGATGGCCATCTTGGCCGTGATCGAGCTCTGAGAAACACAGAAAGTGCACAGCCTTCTCTACCGGGATTGGAAGTGGTAAAGCACCATCTTAGTGCAACAGAACTGGCCTGTGCAACATGGCCTAGGCTTAGGCTAGTTAGAACCTGACTCAGCCTCTGACCCTGACTCACCTGACCTGACTCGTTCTGACTCAGCTGAGTCTTGACCCGGTTTGACTCAGTGAGTTGACCGAGCTGACCCGGTCGTTCTGACCCGTTGACCGGTGACCGGTTTGACTTTGCCGCTCACCTGAGCTAGTTTTCCGGCGACGTTTCCGGCGGGATTCCGGCCATAATCCCAGTTTTCCGGCGAGCGTTCTTGGGACAAAATTTCTACACGAGTTTCTCTCCATGGTGGGCCGGGTGAATTTCCAACTAATGGACTTTGAAGACAAAACCTAATTTTGGAAGGAGAAAAAGACTACAAAAGGGAAGACTTCTACAATTTGAAAACGTTTTATTATTATTTTTTCTACTTTATTCTAGGGTTTAGAACTATGAAGTCTTTTCTCTTTCTTCTTGTGATGAACTCCTTGAATATGAGTACCTAATTTTCTTTTGGTTATGGAATAGTTGGATTTCACAAAGCATGATTCTTTGATTCAATATATTAGTTTTGTCTCATAATTATCGTTTGCAATTCTCCGAAAATATTGTTTTATGATTGATTGATTGTTTTGTCAAGTTGCAAATTGGTAGAACTTCTAATCACATCTATTGCTAGTTTAGGGTTTATTATACGCAAAAGTGATATTCCTTGAATACAAGTAGCATAATATGATTATAGTTTGTGGTGATATATTCTTATGATCATATGTGAATCGTAACCTTTGTTAAATTGAATTAGTGCGCTTTCCACGTTCAATTGCTTTGATTGGCCTGATTTCATAGAACTTAACGCATCTAGGGAATTAAACTTGATTAGTGCTTTTACACGTTAGGTTGTTCCTTTAGGTAGAATTCATATTCGCATCTTTTAATGTGTTTGTTGATGACATGAGGAGATTTAGGGATATTCTTGCGATCAAGGTATTCTAGGGTCTTTGATAGAAGTTGAGATTAAATATCAATTCTAGTTATTGTGAAAAGCATGTTTGTGAATGAAAACGAAATCCTTAACCAAAATTTCTTATCCTTGAATCTATTTGTTTACTTTTATTTATTTGCTTTTAGTTTATTTTTTATTTACACAATCAGAAATTCTTCCGGGTGTTTTATATAGGAAACCATAACAATTTGACAACCTAGACCTCTCTGTGGGATCGATCCTTTCTTGCCCTTGCTATATTTATATTTTGAGTAGTAAGAAAGTGTAATTATATTTGTGTCGCTTTTACGACAAATGATCAAATTTTGGCGCCGTTGCCGGGGAGGCAGCGGTTGTTAATTGTTTTTGGTTTCTTATTTTTGTATTTAGTTTTTGTTTTATTTTTTTCTTATTTTCTGGGTTTTAACCTTGTTTTGAGAATCTTATTTCAGGTGCTTATTTCTATGGAAGGAGCATATTGGAACAATGATTACGGTTTTCAACAACCTCAACAATATGATAACTACCAATTCCATGGGTATAATCAAAACCAATTCATTGGTTATGACCAATATTCCATGGAACCTTGTGGTTTTCCTCAACAACCTTATGGTGAGTATGTGTGTGAACAACAACAAGGATGGGAGGATTCTTATGCTCTTGAACAAAAAGTCTCTAATTTTATAGATAAAGTTTCCACCTTTTTACAAGAGGAATTTCGAAAAGCTAAAGAGACTACAAACGAGCAACTCCAAGAACTTCGTGAAGGTATGACTATCTTGCGAAGAGACATTGATCAATACAAGGAAGATATGGATAATTCTAATGTGCATATGGTTTGTGATGAATATTTGATTGATGCTAATGTTGAAAAAGGCCAATCCTTGGGCACTTTCGTGGATAATTGTGTAGTTAACTCAACTCTTGATCGTAATAATGATCATTCACCTATTCAAAAGGATGAGTTAGAGATTAGCAACACTAATTTCAGCGAGGAACAATTTTATGTTGACTATGATAGTGACGGTGATGATGATACATTGCTTGAAACAACTCATGGTGACATCTCCGAGGAGTCTTTTTGGGATCAAGATGAAGATGAAGAGGAATATGATGACACTTGTGTAGATTACTCAAGCATTGATCTTAATAATGATCAAGAGCCTATTCAAAGGGTGGAGCTTGAGGATGATGCATTTTCGAGTGTTCTAAAAAAGTTTCTTATAATAAAATTTGGATCCGCAAAAGAGTATGTGCCTTACAACAAAGAGGAGTGTGTTGAGAATGAGACCGTTATGACCAATATTATGGAAGACCCAATTGAGCTTGCGAATGATTGTAATGATGATGTTTATGTCGATACTTTGGTTACGGCAGAAACGGACGAAGAATGGTTGCAAGGTTTGATAGAGGACCATGATACACAAGAGGTGAATAATTCACTTGAGTTTTTCAAGGATGAAGAGGATTCCGTGATACAAGAGATTGTGAAAGGTTTATCTAACCCTTTGCCTATTATTTCTTCTCCTTTACCTCTTATTGGTTTGAATGTATGTGCTTCGAGAATATTGTTGAATGACTTTGTTTCTCGTTTTCCGCCATTAGAGAAACTTGATTCTCATACTATGCAGGTTATGGAACAAGAAACCGTGGAAGTACCCGACTTCTATATTCTTTATACACTTCCAAGTGTGGACAAGAATAAGTGTGGGGAAGCTTTTATCGGTTCATAGCTTCACTTTTGCTTTATTGTACTAATATTTGTGTGAAGTTAGTGTTTCCAAAACAGGTTCTATGGAAGGATCCCCAACTTTTCAGATTATTGGTGTATGGGGAATGAATCTTACAAGAAGCTAAGTCGGGCCGTCGACTTTAAAACAAGCGCTTAGTGGGAGGCAACCCACCGGTTTTGTATCTCTTATCCTTTTGCTTTTGCTTTTTATTTTATTTTTGTTTCATTTATTTATTTATTTTACTGTTTTCATATCATATTTGAATCCCCATGTTTAATTTCATTGAGTCCGTAATCTATCTTAGAAGAGAATTATGACGAATACCTTTTCGTCAGAAAATTTCAGACTGCGCGTAGTTCAGTCCAGAGACCATAACTGTCAGACCGTTTATCAAAACACTGTCAAATTTTGACACTGTGTAGAAAACACGTAGGCGAACAACTTTTGTGAAATGGAGTTTTTCCAAATTCCTTACCAATTTGCACAGTTTTTGCGTTTTATCTGCTGTTACGTCAGAATTCAGAACTTTCGGTTTTACACATTGAGGACAATGTGCGGTTTAAGTGTGGGGAGCATTTATATGTTTGTATAGTTTGTTTTTGACACCATTAGTGGATGGAACCATTTTGAATGCAGGAGTTGAGGAACTAATTAACTAAAAGGGAAGAAGATAGCTCAGAAATCACAAATTAACATGATAGTTGTTACCATATCTCGGAATATCACCATATCACGTTCTATTTTTATTTTTCCATATTTATCTATTGTTCTCTAAGTGCTTTGGTGGGTCACTAAACATCGACGTGTTATTACTGCTAGGATGAAATAGAGTGGTTGAGTTACTAGAAAAAGAAAAAAAAAATTGAAAAAAAAAAAAAAAAAAAAAAAAAAAAAAAAAAAAGAGGACCGATCAATTAGACCAAAACGGAATAAAAAGACACTTGGGAATAGCAGTATGTGTGAAACGTAGTCCCTGTCTCCGTCGCCTAAACAAGCGTGGAATGCAGGATCCAAGGCAACTATCATGTACTTGCTGACAAGAAGCATGCGCTTGGATCCAAAAGATCTAATCATGCCGTCTAAAAAAAAAAAAGAGACATTGGATCCAGTTTGATCCAATCATATAAAAAAAATTATTATTGTGTTGAATAAAGTCACTCTTGGTTCCCTTGTATATGCCAATTGATTTGATGTAGCATTCAAGACTAAGTAGCTCAATCCAATAGGATTAGGTTCATCTTAGCAGTGACCTTCTTGCATGGATATGGGAAACATCGAACACTTGTGAATATTCGCGAACATCTACATCTTTATCCATCTTCTTAATCTTTCATTGTGATTGTGGTTTGTTAGTTTCCGAGTATTGTGGCTTGTTCAACTATCTAATTAGAGTTTATTTACTAATATTTGAATTGAATTTGCAAGGTACCTCCTCCTGTAGTCATTTTGGATTCGTTCATTGATTTGTCACGAATAGACGGAGTTTGAAATATAGGTTTTGTAGGTATATCTCTAGTAAACCTTCACGAGACTATAACTCGTCCACTAGGGACACCTAGGGGTTTAAAGGCTTGTTATTTATGCTAAAATTAACCGTAGCCTCGACGTCACGGAGTTGTTGTATTTTAGTATTTTGTTTGATTTGCTCGAGGACTAGCAAAGTCTAAGTGTGGGGGAATCTGATAGGTGTAGAATACACCGTATTTAATATCTAGTATTTATGCTTTCTTTGCGAGTTTTCTTGTAAATTATGTATCTTATGTGTGCTTTTGAGTTTATTAGGTGCAATGGAGTCATTTGGAGCAAAAAGACCAATTGGAACTCGTTCAAATACAAGATTTCTACTTTTCATTGTGTAGAGGACGAGAAGATGAAGACAATGGCGAAAGAACGGAGTCATTCGGAGTTCGTATGAAGAAGTTATGAGCAAAACAAGAACTTGGAGGATTAAGGGCAAAATTGTCATTTCCATGGCAAACATTATCCAAAGCCGACCAAAGGTTAAGGGGTAACCCACAGAAGTGCTAAAGGCACCATGGCAGAAACTAAAGACAACCAGCGGTGACTAAGGGGTGACCACTAGTGTTATAGGGCACTCACTGGGGTGACCCTTATCTTATGTAGTGGGATCTCGTTATCAATTCCACAGCTCTTATCTCTACCTTGAATCGAGAGTTATCTCTTAATCTCAATCAATTTCACCTGAAAGAGAGAAGAGGCGCAGCCATGAATCAAGGTCGGGAGAAATAGAGAAAGCTCGGAGATGGAGAGTATCGTCATTTGTTGAACAAGCGAGAGAAATTGATGGGTTACGTGGAACCGAGATCGAGAAGAGCTGGGGTTTTTAAGCTCGGATCTTCAGCTAAGAAACAAGAGATCGAACTGAGGTTAATCGAGATTGAAGAACAGCTGTTGCTATCGATGGATTCACGATGAAAGAGATCGAGAATGTGTTGTTGCCGTTGAATCAGTGAAAAATGGGTTTGAGCTGTTATTCAACACAGGGAGGATTGAAGGGCTGTATCATGATGTTGCTGAGTAACAATGGGTGTGAATCAGAATTGTACTTGCGAAGAAGAATGGTGATCTCAGATTTGAAGCTGATGTTGAATGGGTCTCTGAGATTATGAATGGTTATAGATGAATGTGCTTGCTTTGTTTTGAATTTGAAATTTCAGGGAAGGAGTGCTGGTGCAGCTGAGTATTGTAAGCAGGTGAAGAGTGGCTTTGGTGGTGGTAAGCAATGGAATGAGTAGACAGGGTGAGAGGAAGATTGAGAAGATGTGTTGCCAGGGAATTGCAGCTGATGGATAGCAGATGGAAATGACGGTGCTGGTCATGACACTGTGGAGATTTGAATGATGGAGTGTATGAATTATAGGTTGAACTTGAGCTGTGGTGCTGGTGCCAGAGTGAACTGATGCTGTTGGAGGTAGTGCATCTGAGGAATTGTTGGTCTGGGATGCAGATCATGACAATGGTGGACTGTGGAGCTGTGCAATTGTGCAAGTGTTAGTGGTAATGGACTGGCAATGGTGATGGCATTGCAAGTTTCAGGTTAAGGCTCAAGTAATTGGCAGAACTGAGTTGGTTTGATGGAAGTACATAGGGCTTATGACCAAGGAAGTAAGCTGTGTGTGCAATGGGAAGCAGCTGCTGCAGGTGGTAGCTAGGCAATGCAGGGGTGGATGAACTCAGGTGAGCTAATGGGTATTGCAGGCGGAATTTGTGTAGGCACGGATGAAGGCTACAGTTCTGGTGGTTTGGTTTGGATATTGACGCCATGCGAAATGTTAGTGGATGCCGATGTTGGCACCGAATCGAGGTTAGCAAGGAAATGCTTGATAAGACTGAGATGATGCAAGGTGGTGCAGAAAGAGGGTCTGGCCATGAGTTTTCAGGGTTTGAGTTACAAGGAATTGTGATTCTGGTGGTTAAAATGAAATGAAATACTGGTTGATGCTGTTGCTTACGTTGAACAAGAAACTGGTCATGGGTTGAAGGCAGTTGAGAATCATGGCAGAGAATGGAGCATCTGGAGCTGAGGATGAATGGTTCTGTGGTGCTATGTGTTGAATGGGAGTGATGATGGCATTGCAGTGATGGCTATAATGGTGGTACTGGGATTGAGGTATGAGCTGAAATGACATGAAAGGCAGCAATGCTGTTACAGGGCTGAGATGGCTTGCTGGCAACACTGAGGTGGAGAATGGCAGGCTAGGTTGAGAGCATAGTGTGAGCTGCTGAAATGGTGTTGGAAGTTTGCAAAGTGATGGCCATCTTGGCCGTGAATCGAGCTACGTAAACACAGAAAGTGCATGACCTTCTCATTTTGGGATTGGAAGTGGTAAAGCACCATCTTAGTGCAACGTGAAGCGGCACATGCAACATGGCCTAGGCTTAGGCTAGTTAGAACCCGACTACCTCCTCGACCCGACTCACGACCTCGACTCGTTCGACTCAATTGAGTCTTGACCGGTTTGACTCAGTGAGTTGACCGAGCTGACCCGGCCGTTCTGACCCGTTGACCGGTGACCGGTTTGACTTTGCCGCTCACCTGAGCTAGTTTTCCGGCGACGTTTCCGGCGGGATTCCGGCCATAATCCCGGTTTTCGGCGAGCGTTTTTGGGACAAAATTTCTACACGATCTCTCCATGGTGGGCCGGGTGAATTTCCAACTAATGGACTTTGAAGACAAAACCTAATTTTGGAAGGAGAAAAGACTACAAAAGGGAAGACTTCTACAATTTGAAAACGTTTTATTATTATTTTTTCTACTTTATTCTAGGGTTTAGAACTATGAAGTCTTTTCTCTTTCTTCTTGTGATGAACTCCTTGAATATGAGTACCTAATTTTCTTTTGGTTATGGAATAGTTGGATTTCACAAAGCATGATTCTTTGATTCAATATATTAGTTTTGTCTCATAATTATCGTTTGCAATTCTCCGAAAATATTGTTTTATGATTGATTGATTGTTTTGTCAAGTTGCAAATTGGTAGAACTTCTAATCACATCTATTGCTAGTTTAGGGTTTATTATACGCAAAAGTGATATTCCTTGAATACAAGTAGCATAATATGATTATAGTTTGTGGTGATATATTCTTATGATCATATGTGAATCGTAACCTTTGTTAAATTGAATTAGTGCGCTTTCCACGTTCAATTGCTTTGATTGGCCTGATTTCATAGAACTTAACGCATCTAGGGAATTAAACTTGATTAGTGCTTTTACACGTTAGGTTGTTCCTTTAGGTAGAATTCATATTCGCATCTTTTAATGTGTTTGTTGATGACATGAGGAGATTTGCGGGATATTCTTGCGATCAAGGTATTCTAGGGTCTTTGATAGAAGTTGAGATTAAATATCAATTCTAGTTATTGTGAAAAGCATGTTTGTGAATGAAAACGAAATCCTTAACCAATATTTCTTATCCTTGAATCTATTTGTTTACTTTTATTTATTTGCTTTTAGTTTATTTTTTATTTACACAATCAGAAATTCTTCCGGGTGTTTTATATAGGAAACCATAACAATTTGACAACCTAGACCTCTCTGGGATCGATCCTTTCTTGCCCTTGCTATATTTATATTTTGAGTAGTAAGAAAGTGTAATTATATTTGTGTCGCTTACGACAAACGATCAACCAAACTTGGTTATACAACCACGGTCGAGTTATTTGGTTAGTGAGGCGTCATTACCCATCACTTTACCACACCATAACGCAGCACTGCATAAAATACACATGATACTTCACAAGTATCGACTTTCCGAATAACACAAGATTCAATTCAAGATTACATGCTATCTTTCGTGGATCCACGATCCACACATTCCGGTTTATCAATCATGTCACAAACTCGGGGGATATATATCTTGGGGTATTGGTCTCGGCGGTTTACGGCGTGCGCGTGCAACGCGCCATCATAAGAACGTGTCGGGAAGTCATGGACGGTTAGAGATGAACAGGGAAAAGTGGGCAAGACCGGGTCGACGCATAACTCCATCACTCCACTTCATCCACTTCCCACGAGAGACGTGAATGAGGCTCAATGACTTGTATAAATAGGTTCTCCGCCCTATTTCAAACAATAACACAAGTTCGACGAGACGAGAAAAACCAAGTGTTAATACAAATCGTATTCAAACACCCAGAGCCTGCTTGCATCAACCGCAAGCCTGCTCATCTTTCTGTTACAAGTCATAAGCAAGCCAAACACCTTCACAATCTCAACACCTTCTTCGCTTCCCTCCCTAAGATCAACCCCATCTCCTTCACTTTGTGACCGAAACAAGTCTGGAACGGCCATTTCTTGGTTTAGGTCGGACTTGCACAGATTGATCTCTCGAATCTACAAGCACTCACCGCGCAGTGCATTTGTTTAAAGGTTTAAATTCATTCCTCATCCACACCCCAAATTACCGAATTCTGCAGGAGTAGTTTTCACCCATAAACAGTCTTACAGAGAATGCTAATAGCTTACCCATCCAACCAGCTAACATCTTCTGCATTAATTCCACCATCCCCCAAACTTGGTATGTTTTTACTCTGCCAGGATTTAAGATGTTCCCCAAGTAAGTATCAGGCAGTTCTGATAGTCCCATTTGCAGATAATCAGCTATTTCAATTCTTCTTACATTTGAAACTCCACCAAAAAAACATTTGCTTTTGTTTCTATTCACCACTTGCCCAGAAGAAGTTTGATATTTACTCAATAATTTCATCAAATTATCCAAGGATTTTTTGTGCCATTGCAGAATATGAAAATATCATATGCAAACATTAAGTGTGAAGGCTGACAATTACCTCTAGTCACCATTGCTTGTATCTTACCCTCCTGCACCATTTTAGATATATTTCTACTAAGCACTTCCTCTGCAAGAATGAATAAAATGGGAGACAATGGATCTCCTTGTCTCAGACCCCTTCTAATACCAAAAAATCCACATGGACCACCATTGACAAGAACAGAGATCATTGCAGATTCAAATATTTTCCTGAGCCAACTAATACCAATTTCAGAAAAACCAAATCTTCTAAGTACTTCAAACAAGAATTCCTAACTCAGTGAATCATATGCTTGAGTTATATCCAGCTTAAGCCCAACATTTCCACCTCTCCTCTTAATATTGAGTTCATTAATCATTTCAGAGGCCAATACAATTTTCTCATGAATATTCCTCCCTTTAATAAATGCATCTTGCTGAGTAGAAATGAGTCTCTCAATCACAGTACTTACTCTTGTATTAATAATTCTAGTAAATATTTTGAAGATAAAATTAGCTAAGCCAATTGGTCTAAATTGCTCTGCTCTTCTTACACCTTGAACTTTAGGAAGTAAAAATAGGAAGTTAGAGTTTAAACCTTTAGGTTTAAATCTGTAGCTCCAACAGAATTGTATTGCTTTAATTAACTCTGCACCAATAATGTCCCATGCAAACTTGTAAAAACAGCCAGGAAAACCATCTGGCCCTGGAGCACTACTTGCATTCATGCTGTAAACTGCTTCTTTTATTTCCATTGCAGAGGGAACAACATCAAGGAAGTTGTTATCTTCTTCATTTAGAACTTTAGGAATTACATCAAAAATCTCTTCTTGAAATGTAATATGCTGATATTCAAATTTCTTTGTATAATGCTCAACCAAAATATCTGCAATTTGAGATTGTTCAGTTACAACATTGCCTTCAGTGCTTTCCAGTTCAGTAATATTGTTTTGAGATTGCCTTAATTTAATAGATGCATGAAAAAATGTTGTATTTGCACCACCCTCCTTTATCCATTTCACTCTAGACTTAGCCTTCATTAATTCATTATATTGCTGAGAAGCCATTTCATGTCTCCCCCTTGTTGTTACCAGATTGTTTAATAGCTCAACATTTTCAGGATCTGCGTCTGATAATAGAGAAGCTTCAAGCACCCCATCTTCTGTTTTTCTAACTTTGATTTTGAGATCTCCAAACACCTCCCAATTCAATATTTTTTTTTTAATCTCTTTAGTTTATTCATAAAAGAAAAAGCTGTATTACCTGAACTTTCTTCATTCCATGCATTTTTGATTACTTCAATAAAATCAGGATGAGAAGTCCAAATATGTTGATACCTAAAAGGTGCATTCAAAGGCTTGCAAGTATTCACAACAAAACCAAATAGTGGACCATGATCAGATGTCCCTCTTACACCTACTTTGTATGACCAACCATCATATTTTTCCAACCATTTAAGGTTATAGAAAGCTTTATCAAGGTCACATAAGATCCTCTTTTTACCAACTCTATTATTGCACCAAGAATATTTGATTCCAGTTCTTGTGGCTTGAATTAAATTGCAAGATTCTAGACAATCTCTAATATCCTGCATTGATACTCTAAGTGGTCTTCTACCTCCAACCTTTTCATCATAACTCAAAACAACATTAAATCTCCAATTATCAGCCATGGATAGTTCATTTGACTAATTTCTATCAACTCTTCCCATAAGTCTCTTCTGTCCACAGTAATGCTTGCTGCATGAATCCCAGTAACCATAACATCACCCACTCTCACAGTAATAGCTTGACTTGAAGATGAAATCACTACTGGTTTAGATAAGGAAGAATTCAAAAAAATCCATATATTACCCTTTGCAGTATCACTAGAATTATGTATGATCATTTTACTCATCCCAACTAAATTCAAACTCTTATTTCCACCACCAGATGCTTTTATTTTAGGTTCAGCTACCCACAATAAAGAGGGACTAAATTTTGTTACTAAATTTCCCAGTTTATCTTTGGCTTGAATTCTTTTCAAGCCTCTGATATTCTAGTAAAGTACTTTCATTGAGATTGAGTTATTTGAGAAGTACTTGTACCTCCCATACTAACATTTGATTTAACTAAAGTACTAGCTTGTTTTCTAGTTATGACATTGGGAACACCTTTAACAGGTTTGCTGATCATTGTAGAAAAAATATGATCATGTTTTTCAGCTACCTCAATTAGTGCTTGAAATTTATTTGGAGATACAAAACCTTTACCTGAAGTTGGAGTATTCCCTTTTCTGGAATTTGAATTTGTACCAGTTACCTCCTTCCATCCATCTGCATTTGTTACTTCAGTGTTTATTGTTGATAAAACTTGAGCAGTTAGTATCTCAGTTGAGCCAACAGGTTCTGCTACTTGCTCTACAGCTGTTACACTAGAAGGAATTCCAACAACTGAATGTAAAGCTTGCACACTTGCACCCACATCAATGATTTTACCCATATATAAAGCAGGAAACTCCTTAGGTGATTCTAGAAGACCAGTAAATGCTTTCTCCTTATCAATTGGTGGAGTCACATTCATAATAGGAGGAGTTATTGCATCTCCTTCTTCAATACTGCAGTTTGACTCCAAGACCTTATGACCAGAAGAAAACAAATATCAAACCCACCTGAGTTTTGCATTGTAACTTTTTTGGGAGTGTACCTCCCATTAAGGTTTATTCTGTTTAGTACCTTGATTTTGCTCTTTTCTTGCTACTCTGCATTCAGTTACCAAATGACCCACAATCTTGCATTTACTACAAAATTTAGGCAGGTTAGATACTATAATTTCTTGCTCAAATTTACAATACTTTGATTCCACCACAACTTTATTTGGAATTTCATTTGAGAGATCAACTTCCACCAAAATACTAAATATCCAATTTCCCTCTTCAGTGTTGTAGAATCAATCTGAATTGGTCTACCAATTGCTCTACCCATGGACATAAGAATATCTTCTTTCCAATACTCGATACTAAGACCAGGAAATAACATCCATACAAAAACACTTGAAGATTTATGTTGCTCAGGCTTGAGATCCCTTTCCCAGTATCGAAGTTTCAAATATTGAGATTCAACTTCCCAGATATCCTCATACATAAATTTCATATCAACCTTATTCTCTAGTTTGATGATAAAAAAGCCTTTACCAATAGGGATAAACTGACATTTACCAGTAAGAGTCCATTGCTTCCTTAAACTAGTTTCTGCAACTGATATCTTCAATTTCACAAAATCAAGTCTTCCAATCAAACTAAATCTCCATTCATTAACACTCTCATCAATAATCTCATCAGGTATGAAAACTGATAGACTAAAATTTAGATGAACATAAGAATTATCTGAACTAAACTTTTTTGAAATCTCATATTCCTATCGATAATTTGAAGATTCCTCCATCGATTTTCAGTTTTTAGACATATTTAATGAAAAATACATGAAATCAACGTTTAAATGCTACTCTAACTAACGATTGAATCAAGATTTTCACCTGAATTGATGACGGTGAATCACAGAAAACGAAAAAAATTGAGAAAAAGTCACCGTTTCGTTCGTCGAGTTGCAGAGCACGACTCGGACCGACTCGGAATAATTTTTCTTTTTTCCAATATATGTTTGTTTGATTTGCTGATTCTAAATTACTACGATTAAGCCACATGGTCTCACTTTCCTACGATTAAGCCACATGTAAGTGTACCGAACTAGTACAAATTTTGAATAAATTACTTGGTAGAAAGCTACATTCTCTCTGAGAATAGAGCCTGGTTATCTTCCAAAGGAAAATAGGGTTTTCATTCATTGGTTTAGTTCTTACACAATCATTGGTCCTAAATACCAACTCCTGAATAGATGTATCCTCCGGCTATTATTACATCAATGATCAGATACTAAACTCGAGGAATAAAGCCGTACTATGCCTATTTCCTACTTCTTATAGAAATACCTTCACTAATTAAGATAAAGACTAAAATAGATTATATCCTAAGGCAACCATCTCTTAAGACCAATTGTACCATGCTATGGTACATGACACTGCCTTCCCTATTTAAGGATCATTTTCCTCAAGGATGAAGTCTGGAAATTAAGCCTGTATATGCGCAATGTCCTCCCATGTCACATCCTCTGGAGCCGAGTTAAACCAATGAACTAAAACTTGGGGTACTGACGAGCCATCACTGAGTGTGCGTTTGTGGTTCAGAATATCCTTCCACCATAAAATGGTCATCATGATCAACTAAAGTCAGTTGAGGCATAGTTGTTGCATTGAGACCAATATTTTTCTTTAGTTGGGAGACATGAAAAATAGGATGAATCCTAGATATAATTGGAAGCTTTAACTTATATGCACTAGCACCAATGCGTTGGATGACTTCAAAAGGCCCAAAATATTTAGAAGAAAGTTTGAAGTTCTTCATAATAGCAACTGAAGTCTGTCTGTATGGTTTAAGATTCAGAAACACCATATCACCCACTAAAAATTCCCTGTCTGATCGTTTTTTATCTACGAAAACTTCATTCTGCTTTGAGCTTTAGTGAGGTCATTCTTGAGCATTTGGAGCATAATATTCCTCTCTTGTAAGTAATCTTCAACTGTGGCCACATAAGTAGGAGTAGGAATGGGAAACACCAAGTGAGGAGGTTAATTGGTACCCGTACAAAGCTTGAAATGGAGACATCTTAAGACTGGTATGATAATTAGTATTAAACCAATACTCTGCCAAGGATAACCACTGAACCCATTGCTTAGGCTGTGAACCTCTCATGCACCTTAAATACTTTATATAATCAATAATCTGTCCGAGGAATAGCTTTCATAGTTCTGAGTTTACTTTGTTACATTGCCGCAAAGAATAGATTCTCACTACTGATGGTACTCCCATCACTCAAGTTCGGGACGTTGTTAACGATGGTTGGGGGGGTCGAGAAGCAATGACAACATCTTTTCTCTAGGTTCCTTGGTAAGCTGAACTTAGTTTCAAGGTAGAGATCAATGATTTGAATAATGCCTTCCAAAACTAACTTACGAAAATCTTATATTTGTAACTGATAATAGCGTTAGGTAAACCATGCAACTTAAAAATGTTGGAGAGAAATTCCCTGGAAACTATGATGGCAGTGTAAGGGGCCTGGAATAAAATGACTATACTTTGTAACTCTATCTACCACTACCAAGATGACATTTTTACGATAAGACATAGGCAAACCTTCAATGAAATCCATGGAGATGTCCTTCCAAGCTGTGTCAGGAATTGGAAGAGGCTGCATAAGACCTATAGAAAAAGAGTGTTCATCACCTTTGTTGCATTGGCGGATATCACAAGTGAAGACAAACTGGATGATGTCATGCTTCATGTTTGGCCACAAAAAAAAGAGAGCCTTAGCCCTGTTATAGGTATCCATAATGCCAGAATGGCCAACCATAAAAGAAGAATATAATGAGTGCAGAATAGAAAATCTAATGTCATTGCCTGAACTAATATAGTCTTCCCTTAAATCTCAAAACACCCTGGTGGTAAGTGAATATACCGAACACAAGTGATAGGAAGGCTCAGGACCCCAACAAGTTGATAGTTTTATCGCAAACAATAATGCGTATGCTGATAGTTTTGCGATGCATGTGAACCACAATTTGAATTTGGAGACATACATGAAAAGAGGCACCCAACGAGAATTTGCAGAGAAGGCGAATCGACTATGATTTCTTTTTTTTTTTGTAAGTTAAAATGCTTTCAAAACAACTAACTTAGGGAGTTAGAAACCTTACATCATTAATAGTAGAGCCTTCTAATGTAAAGATATGGTTCTTATCCCTTGCATTAGATTTATCTACTTCTAAGTTTAGCAAAATACAAGTAGGAGGACTCTTGTCCCAATTAACTAAATTAACAAAAGACTTTGCTTCCTTGGCAAGTGTATCAGCCACTTGGTTTGCAAGTCTAGGAATATAAAAAAAAAAAAAAAAAAACAAAAAGTTTTTGCATTTGTTGAAATCACATTTAGCTTCGTCCATAAGTGATTGGTTCTGCCATTCTATTTGAGATGGTTTCCCATTCAAATAATCAAACAGATTTTTGCAATCTCCTTCCATACTGAAATTGGACCATCCTTTGTCCAATGCCCATTTAGCTCCTTGCAACAAACCTAAGGCTTCCGCTTCTTCAGGGGTAGCTGCTGAGAGAGGACATGCTCTTCCTTGCTCAAATTCTCCTGCATCATTCCTTAGAATTAAAGAAAAACATGCAGGCAAAATACTTGAAACCCATGCATCTATATGAAGCTTTAGTTGTGTTTTCCTAGGAGCACACCATTTAGGAGTTTCTACTTTGTTTGTTATAACTTGACCAAGAGAGCAGTTATCTTTATTCCAAAACTCTAAATATCTCATTATTTCTACTCCTAGTTGAATACTTGTTTTCTGTTTTTTTTTCCGAAGATTGTCACATCTTTCTTTCCATATAAACCATGCTTTGGTCAAAATTGTTTCTAAAGATATAGATGGTTCTTTTTTTCCTATCCATTCCTTACATATATCTAAGAAGGTTATAGATCTATTAAAATGCAGAGTGACAGGAGAAGGTGCAGTTGCCCACACAGATTGAGCAAACGGACAAAAGAGAAGCAAATGTTCTATAGATTCATTTTCATTACATCCAAAGGAGCAACTAGGATGAATATCATGCATAAATTTAGAAAGCTTCAAATTTGTAGAAATAACATTATGTAAGCATTTCCAAGCAAAGATTTTTATTCTTTGAGATACATTGAGTTTCCATAAATGAGCCCAAAAAGAATCAGGTTGTCCTAAGTTATAAAGATTTTCAGTTCTTTCATTAAGCTTGTTATACATGGACTTAACTGTAAATGTGCCAGAGTTTGTAAGAAGCCACCTAAGAGTATCAGATTTACCCTTGACTAATCTGATATTACAAATTTTCCTAGCTATATGAGCGGAACATTCAAAAATAATTATAGAATTCCACTTCAATGTAAATGGATCTAAAAGATCATTCACAAGTGTTAAATTAGAGTTCGTAACTGTTCTATAGCTACTATGATTTCGAAAAACGATAGATGGTCACCGGTAAGTCTTTTTAACTTTTCTTTTCCTGCCTGCCTCTATGAAGTGGCGGTCCAAACTTTTTGTAATTTTTTTTTTTACCACAACTGTTAAATTAGCTGCTAATCTTTATGTCGGTATAGTTGGAAATCATAAAAAGAAATTTCCGAAGACCATTTGTGACTGCTCAACCAAGCCGCCCCATGACCACTTTTTTCACAGCCCACGCTGTCATGACCACTTTTCCGACAACCCCCATCGTCGCGATGACCACTTCTTGCAACACCACCGCCGAGTAAATTCTTGTCAAAAATTACAAACATTCACTTCATAAAAAATCTTCAACCACCAGTACTTCTTTCACAACCACCGCCACGCCATGAATAGCTGGGTTGCATAAATCCTGGTATGGCTTCCGATATCTCGGAGAATCCGATTCGGCATTTTCAAAAATGGCCGATACGGATACCGGCTGATAATTTTGTTAGTATAATTTTATAGGAATGAATAACAACGTATTAGAGCACACAAATTCAATATCCCAAAAACACTCATTGTATACATATATCTACCTCACAACGTTTCAGTCCTACATCGCTGGCGAACTTCGAACTCCCTCTCTCAACCCTCTGTGAGCATGTGAAAGAAAGAGAGAGCTCTTTAAAAACAATTGAAGGAGTCGAAGGAAAAACTAATAAATTTTTGATAAGCCTTTTTACCCAAAGGCATCGTATCTGATATGGGCACCAACATATTTCTCTGGTATCAACGCAACCCAGGTAAATAGACTTTCATTGTCTTTAGTGGATCGTCTCTCTTTTAAAAACCACTTAAGCTTTCTTTATGCCACAGACCTTAACTTAGAAACGTTAGGGAAAAGGGTAAAATTGAAATCATATGTATAATCAATGAATTCTAAATATGATGTAAATTTATAGATAGCGGTAAAACAAACGCAATTTATAGAGGCACTAGACACGGGCACTTGCAGAAAAATAATAGTAGGCATCTATCAAAGACCCTTTGTGACTGCTCAACCACAGCCGCTCAATGACTGTCTTTCGCCTTCATCTCATTTGTTTTGGCTGTGCTTTTAACCATTCAAGTGCAGAGGATATAAGGGCACACTTAGTGGTACCATCAATCATAATGGAACAGGCTTTCCAAAACTAAAGTAATGCAATGAAAATTTCCAAGTTAAATGCTCTGATGGTCTTAGCTTAGCTCATTTAAGAGAAGATGCAAAATAAATGTACCACAAGGCATGCCTTGTACCAAACAAAAGTACGGAAGTTGTGACTGACAAAAAGAAATTAAACAAACGCATTTGGTTCAGAGTTGTGATAGCATTCAATCTTTGTCACCTAGGAACTGCAAAATATAAGCAAGGAAAGCAGGAAAATTATTAGTAGCTTGAGACTACCAAAATCAGAGTTTACAAAGAACAAGCTAAATAAGCATAAGACAGTGTAAATTGTTTGATAAAGTCAAGCCAAAACAGCATTCAGATGCCAAAATTGAACTAGATCTGAATTAAGAAAAAAGACACAGCATAAGATATTGATGTGGTCAAGCAAACAAACTGTTAAAATAAAAATTGACTATTGAAGAAAAAGCCTCGTCTAGTTAGAATCATAACCCAAAAGCATTAGCCCTGTCTGGTTAATGTCGGTAAACAAGGATATGCTAGAGAAAACTTGAGCTTCTCTTATTCATGTGGTTCTACCATACTGAGCCACATTCAGACTAATCCTAGGAATAAAGCTGGGAAATATTACAACACAAACCCTTAAGAAAAAAAAGTTAAATGACATAAAAAATACACAAACAGAGGACAAGAAACATTTAGCAAACCATGATAAATAGTTTTCAAAGCTGCACTTAGCAACATCCACATTTCCTAAAACCCATCCTCTCTAAGCCGACTGACACCCAAGATAATCCAAGCATACAACACACTACAGTCAGATCCTTCTGAATGTCTGTGCCACACCACTAACAGCTCATTTAACAAAATTCTCCACTTCCAAAACTCTACACAACAATGACCTACAAAGTTAACACCGAAACTGGGACACTCAACCACCACCATGACCTTAGTATTTAGCAACAAACCACATTATGTCACCGCAGTTCAAAACAAATCATATAAGTATTAACATAAAACAAAAACAGTAATGGCATAAAAGAGTATTATCGAGACTGTATCCACGAACAATCATTCAGTTTCCAGATTTCAAGAATTTACTTCCAGGTAACATCAAACAATCAAAAATTTGCAATTAGCAATCACAACTCAGTCGCGATGTTCAACATGAGCTGCTTTCTACACTTTTATAATTCCTAAGCTCAGAAAAAGAGAAATTCTTGTTTACGCACCAAGAGTCCCAAGTCACAATGGTAACAAAAGCAATGTACGGAGTACTATTCAGTAGAAACATAGGTCATCAGAGACTACTATTATTGTACACTCTAAATTTTAATACTATATTACTACACCAAGCAGTATCACATACTCATTTCATAACCAAAGTGAGAAATCAAGCAGTAATTTTCATTGTTTTCACATTATGAATAAGCAAGGAAATGAAGTAAGGCTATGCTCTTCAAATGCTGAATTTGGGAGAAATACGGAAGTTGTTTTTTTTCCCTCTCATGCTTTCGCTGCTTTGTTTGGTAATGGAGAGCTGTAATTCGTACTAAGTTGGCACCATCTTTATAAGCATTCAAAACGCAAACAAAATCAAAGAGAAGGAGAAAGAATAGTACTACCTTGGGGCATCCAACTCAAGCAATTAAAAAGGCAAGCCTTGTATCTCCTTCAAAACATGCTGCAGCGCTTTGTAGACACAGGTGCGAGGCTGTCGAATAGAGTGAGAATCCCTCTTAATTCTCCAGGCTGATAATTGAGTCCATGTCTTTTATTCATTGTGTAGGCATCATATGCTTTTCTGTCCCGAAAGTATACGTATATAGTTTCTGACATCTCTCTTTTCATGATGATAACATTTGCACCTGAAATAGCTTCAATAGAAAGATCTCGAACTCCATTCCAGTCACAAAGCGTTAGGACCTTCTCATATGACCACTTATCAGTACCATCATCTTGATTAAGTATCCAAAACGAAATTGGACAATCTGGTGTAGACTTCACAACAGCTATATGACCATCAACCTCCATTAACTCCACAGTTTGTGGATATTTCTTGGGGCTTCTAGTGACATATTCAGGGATAGAAATGACTTTAAATTTCTCAGTTCTAACATCAAACACCATCATCACTTCACCCTTGCGAGTATATCGAAAACGCCAGTATATCTTACCCCTCACATAAACAGATTTGCTCTCTTCGTTGTAATGGCCAAGCTCGCCCACATAACAAACCTTGCTTGCTAAACTGTAAGGTGGAACTGCATCTATCCTTCTCCATGTATTCTCACCTATAGTGAAGACTTCGCAAACTTGTTCTTCATCAGCTCCAACTTCTTCCAAGTCATCAGCATGTTCAAACACTCCAGTCTGTTTACCATCCTCAAATTTTGTCATGCAGAAGACTTGAAATTGCAGAGTGTATGGCATGCTTGGTATGTACACTGACATGCCTCTTGCTACTCCTTTTTTCTTGATACTCGATATGCACAGGACTTTGTGTTCCTTTGTTCTTGGACTATATCCAAATGCAATGCAATCAACCTCGCGTCTTCTCTCCCCACCAACATTCTCATTAACAGTAGTCGTTTCGATCCATGGTGTTCTCTCCCCGGTGTTAGGATTGTAAATGAGAAATGCCTCACAACCAGACGTAATACAGACCAAACCAGCCACAGCCTGTGTAGGTATACCAAAAACAGGCCGATCCAATTCCAATTTCTGAACCTCAGTTGGAAAAAGCGTTGTGAAATCCATAGTTCCTCCTGTTCTTTCGGATTCATCAAATCTTGGTATTGGAGGTGAGCTGACAAACAAGATTGTTTTCATATCACGACTATGAAATCGATGGTGTAAGTCGATCAGGTAGGAATCTGTTTCGATCAAAGATTTCCATTGTGTACATACAGATTTCAACCTCATGAGGTGTTTAGATCGAAGTCTGCTTAGTATATCGCACATTATGTAATGATCACTAGCTGGGGTTTTTCCATTTCTATTAACACAGGCTATAACTTTACTACTACTACTATCAGATGATACTTGAATCATTTTCATGGAATTATCACTACGAAGAAGATGGTTAGTAGGATTTTCAGTACCTTCTTCTCGCTGGTTCTCCTTGTTCTCGTTTTCCTTGTCCATTTTTTGATTAGAAAACCAGAGCTCCGGTGGAGTTTTTGCTGCTGAAAATGAAAATCGGTGTCGAATTATAGGGATGATGTTCCTTATAAAGGGAGCATTTAGGGTGCCCTAACCCTAGAATCTTTTCTTTTGAGGACAAACCTTTTAACTTGTTTGATATTAAGGACGTCAACCTTCAATATACCGGTGGACTCCTCGCCAAATGTGTGCATATCGAGTTGACAGCTGCCCCCTGGACAATTGTTGTTTTAGACCGATTTTTGTTCGTGGAAAAATCAGTGTCCATCATAATTGGGCCGACCGAAATGTCGGACGGCGCCCTTTATATGGCCATTTTTGAAAATCTAAGTGATCAATTACTGCAAAAAGATTGGAAATGGTTAGAGTAAACACCAAAAAAATGTCCCTCTCTTTTAATCCAATTACTATAACTCTCGTGTATCCTATCTTTTCAGGGGTATAATTGGAAAACAAACTTTAATATAACATATCTAAAAATCGGTGCCTTGGAATTTCATAAATTTTATCTCGTTAGAAAGGTTATAAAAAACTCTACGCAACAAGTACAAACAACAATATCAAATTTGAAGTTTTTACGAAAAATTCGAAGATATATATATCATTTTAGGCATAATTTTCGAAAATTAAATGTATATCCATTATGCAAACCATCAAAAAGGATATATAATACTTTATGTAGCAAAATATTGGTTTATGCATCAACTAATTTTCCATTGCAACTAATAAAACGATGTACTCCATCCGTTTCAAGAAAAATGATACTATCATTTTAGGCACAATTCTCGAAAATTGAACGCATAGCCATTATGCAAACCACCACCAAAGATGCATAACACATCATGCAACCATATTTTGGTTTATGGATCGACTAATTTTCCGTCTTAGAAAAAATAATACTTTCACATCCCGTTTTAGGAAAAATGATACTATCACATCCTTTTCGGAAAAGTGATACTTTCGCAAATTAGGGAAAAGTGATACTTTCGTTGTTTTTGGAAAAGTGATACTTTTTAGTTTCGAAAAAATGATACTTTGCTTCATTTCGGAAAAGTATCACTTTTTCCAAATAGAGCGAAAGTATCACTTTTTCAAAACGGGGAGAAAGTATCACTTTTTCCGAAACGGGGCGAAAGAATCACTTTTTCCGAAACCAGGCGAAAGTATCACTTTTTACGAAACGGGGAGAAAGTATCACTTTTTCCGAAACGGGGTGAAAGTATCAGTTTTCCAAACGGGAGAAAGTATCACTTTTTTTGAAACGGGGCGAAAATATCACTTTTCTGAAACGAGGTGAAAGTATTACCTTTTCGGAAGACGAAAGTAGTCGTGGACAAACTCCATCTTCATATTCTTCTTCGGTCGGCCCTCCCACCGTGGCAACGGTCGTACTAGTTAAAAGTTTGTTTTCTTTAATTTAGTCATAATCAAAAGTTTCGATGTAATGACTCAAAGCTTCGAGCCTGAAAAAGCTGAAGCTCTAGCTTTCAACTAGTGGAAAGGATACTATAATGGACTGGAGGAATCAGAGGATTGTGAAAGAGGCCACAAAGATCTTGGAAGAATGTAATAATATTTTGGGTTTCAATTAGTTCATCCAGGGAACTAGCAATCCAGATCCAGTGGTTGACAAATTGGCGGTGGAGGTTAGGAAATCTTTAATTTTTTTAGTGTTTGAAAAGAAGATATGCCTGCCTTCTTAAATAATCTTATTATGATAGATAAACGGAGTAGCTTAAAAGAAGGTAGTAGTATTATTACTTACAAGTGGAGTGCACGTGCGTTGCACGTCGATAATTTTTTTTTTTTTTTTTTTTTGCATATTCCCTTTTGGATAAGAATTTGGGTATTTTTCTTGTTAACTTGTTTATTCTACACTTTTCCCATCGTTCAGGCAGACTAAATTAATTGCCATAAGCTTAATCTAAAAAATTTAAATCCAATTCATATGAATTTCTATTTCTACAAATTCTCGTAACAATATTAAGAAACGAATGAAAGACTAAACTAACATGCATATGATGACTACACCAAACATTGTAATAACTCTACTGTCATCCGGCCTTATCTACGAAATTTCGATATTTCGCGATTCACCTAAACACATTTATTCAGAAAAAATCTGTTGTTATCTCATTTGTCCCAATCCTAAAATGTTAGCAGCTAAAACCAAATAATGAACCCATTTCATATGTGGGTATCCGTCTGTACAGGTCCAAATAGCGGACAACACAACCACTTAAGTTAACACATGAGAAATTTCCTGTTTAGTCCAGTAAACCCGACCCGGGTTACTGGCTAGTCCAGCGGCAAAATATATATACTCCCTAGTCCAAAAAAGTTTTGAAAAGAGTAAAATTACTCTACTAACCCTAACATATAACATTACGTATATTAATACATATGTTACTACATATTACATATGTAGTATACTAGTAGTAACTAGTATACTAGTAGTAACTAGTATGTAGTATGTAGTAATAACATATGTAATATGTAGTATACTAGTAGTAACTAGTATGTAGTATGTAGTATGTAGTATGTAGTAATAACATATGTAGTATGTAGTATACTAGTAGTAACTAGTACTAGTACTAATATGTTATGTATTGATACTATTACATATTAATATGTAGTATGTTATGTATTGATACTACATATTCATATGTAGTATGTTATATATTGATATGTAGTATGTTTGATATGTAGTATGTTATGTATTGATACTACATATCAAAAAATTGTTATGCATTGATACTACTAGTATAGTATAGTAAAGTAGTTACCTAATTTACTAGTAACAATAAGATATTTTTGTTACTATTAGTACAGTACATATTAATATGTAGGATCACCGTATTGATACTACTAGTACGTAGTAACATACTACTAGTAACATTTACATGTGTTGATACTAATTAGATCTGGAATGGTGTTTTAGGCATATAGAAAATACACTTTATAGTCTCCACGAAGTTTTTGGACTAGAGAGTAAATAATCTAGTCTAAAAACATGTTTTTGGACTAGGGAGTAAATCTTTTCCACGGGTGGACTAGCCATTAACTGGCTCATGAAAAAGTGGACTAAACAGTAATTCCTACTTAACACATGGCTTACATGCGTCTAGGCCTCCCGTTGTAAGTGGTAATTTTTGCCGAGTCCGTCTTCCTCTGACTTTCTCCTCCTCCACTAACATCAGTTTCAGCTCTCTCTTCCTCCTTGGTTTTATGCATGTCTTCTAATAACAACTTTACATCAACTGAAATAAAGATTTGACAACAACTGCAACTTCATAGCATCATCAAAACGGTATTCTTAAGGAAACTACTGGTCGATGATATCAGCTTTGTGGGTTTTTCATTTTTGAGATATTTTAAGTTTTTAACTGGTTGTTGAGTTATGGGTTTGTACTTTGTAGTTTTGCGTAGATGCTGAATTTGATGGATAATTTCAACGTTTAAGTTAATGGTGGGTGAATTTATAATGTAATTTGTAATTCCATCGAAGTATTAGATCCAATTGTTCATCTTTCTGTAAAAAAAAATTATGTTTGGTGTTTCTATTATTTGGTTTTGATCTTGTTGGTGTTGCAATACGCTGCTGAATCTAAAATGGAATTCCCAATAATCAGCCAAACTAAAGGGTATTCACAATTTTTCTCTTCTTTTTTTTTTTGCCTGTAGTTCCAGATGAAAAATTGGGAAAAGTAAAATTAGGGATTGAGAAAGATTGATTAGTTAAATGATTGTATATCCGATAATGGAGGTGTTGCTGGTGATGATGATAGTGCCATGAGGGTGGTGGTAACGATGGGTGGTGACGGAACCGAAAAGAAACCAGTGAAAAGAAAGATCTTTTTAGAAAAGATGGAAGGGCATTTTCATCGAGTAACGAAAAAAGATCACACAGAATGTGATAGGAATCTTTTATAGAATATTCCTATCATCCAACGGCCCTATTTAAAGGAAGTAGATCTAACGGATGAAATCACTTAGCTCTTTGACTTTTAATTAGTCTTGCTCTCATTAAGGGGGGGAGAGCTCGCAGGTTTGTTGTCTAATGATCACAACAGGGTGTATGTCTAATGAAATTTTTAATTTGTTTGTTGTTGTAGTAAATAGGTTGTCGTTCACTCGGACGTTGTTGAGATTAAATTTAAAGGTTTAATGAAAATAATATAAGAGAGAGTTATTAGGTCTAGGATTCCACCGAATTTATATCAATAGGTTCAATTATTTAGTCTTCAACAATTATAGCTCAATAATAAAACAACAAGGACTCTTATTTTTGCCAAGGTAGATTCTCCAAATATTAGTTACAAATCGTAAGCATGGGACATCAAACATCTAAGCAAGCATGACCCATCTAATAAAATGATAACTAATTTTTTCAAATCATAAAACAATTTAAAATAAATACAAAAGTCATAAAAAGAATAAAATAAATTCACCCATGTATGAAGTTCGGCTTCCTCCGTCGACCCCGTGTCGGGGTCTAGTTTCTCATGATAAAAACACACTCAAAAATATAATTCATAGCTCAAATGGTGTTTTTATTAAAGAAAACTAATAATTCTCCCCAAACTCTCGATAGCCACTCTATGACACCCAAACAACCTTTATATACTCGACAGACCAAGAATATCCCCTCATTACTTCAAATCTTCTCCATTACTCGGCATTAGCTCTAATATTTTTCTTTCCTTTTTCTGAAAATTACGGAGATTTTCCCCATCTTCTACACATAAATAGGCTGTCAGAATCTTTCCATCAATGCAAAATATACTCCCAGGAATATTATCTGAACCAAAATTATTTGATTTAACTTCAAAATATCTTCTTTCCTATTTTCTTCAAACTGAAAATATATCCTTCCTTTTACGAAACAAAAGCATTTACCGCCACTGTTTTGATGCGAAGAATTAATACCAATCTAATTCCAACCAAATCTCTGACCAAATCTCTTCTAAAATCTTCCACATAAATCCGATAATATCTCAAGAGAATATACGGCCGTTTGAATGTAATCTTCCTTTTCTTCAAAACCAACCAGGATTACCATCCCTTAGTAATTGAGGTGTCCCTTAACCAACATTGAGAGTCCGAATAACATGTGTCCTCCGGGGTACAAAACCACTTTTCGAGCAACTTTCTCCATAAGAGCTTATTTCACAAAAACACCTACAAACAAGTTTATTAGTGATAAAATGAGTCCTAACTAATGTATTTATGGGTGAAAATGCGTCGCCCTTTCCTGCTCATCAAATTCCCCCATACTTACATTTTGCTAGTCCTCGAGCAAAACAGAAAATTGACCCGCTACACAACTGGTCATAAAATAAGAGAGAGTTAGACCCGCTACACAGCTGGTCATGACAAATGCCATACATAAGACGCGACAATTTTTTTTTTTTAGAGACCCGCTTCACAGCTGGTCATAACATGCAAGAAAAAAGAAAAGACTCGCTACACAGCTGGTCATAACCCTAACAATCATAATTATTTTTATTTTATTTTTTACTTTTTTTTAAAGACCCGCTACACAGCTGGTCATAATAAGGAAATACATAAAAATAGACCCGCTACACAGCTGGTCATAAGCTTAACAACTATAATAATAAATTATTTTTTTTAGACCCGCTACACAGCTGGTCATAATATTTATATTTTTATTATCTTTTTAGACCCGCTCAAGAGCTGGTCACAATACGCAAGGAAATTCCTGAAAAAGAATAAAAGAAAAGTTAATACCCACTCCCCCACACTTAAATATTACATTGTCCTCAATGTAATTGAGTCATCCAACGTAAAATTAAGATGGGAAATTCAAAAAAAAATAAAAAAAATAAAAAAAACAAAAAAAAAATAAAAAAAAATTATACCTACTGGAATGTACAAAAACGGATCCCCATACACTAATAACCTGAAAACTTGGGGATCGACCCAAAATACAATATTTACAAATGACAACTTCACAATTATTTTATGAAAAAATGGGGGCACTGAAACCTGCCGAAAACAAAATTTACCCCTAAACCAAGTTTTTACTGCACATGGAAGTGCGTAAAGAACAAAATATGGGGATTCTATTGAGACTGGGGAAATATCAATTGATTCATGCATGATATCAGGAATAGGCAAGTCCTCTGGGTACTTAAATGCAAAGTAATCCAACAACACTTTAGAAGCACACAATTCCAACCCTAAATTAGGCAACTTTTGGAAGTCCAAGGGTCTAGAAACAACCTCTAAGTCGGGTGAATGATCTTGTGAGGTAGATTCATCTATGGAACTAGGCGAATCATCCACACAATCATCCACAGGGCCATCTATATGTTCTGTTTGGAACAGAGAGTCACTACCAGATTCATCATCATCAGCAAATAATCTTTGACATTCAAGAACTCTCAATCTTTGTTCCAAACTAGGCGGTGTGTGTTTGTAATACTTCTCATATATAGTTTCATGTGATTCTTCACTTACCTCATGTGGAGCAGAAACTCCATACCATTGCCTACACATATATTCAGCAAGCGTCATCTCAGATGAGGTTTCCTGATAATTTGACTTTCTACGCTTATTCCGCCAGCGTCATCGTAGGTGACGTCTCCTCAGAAGAAGTCATCATCCTCAAAAGTCCCTGAAAAGAAATACAAAAAGAAGCGCATAAAAGGGAAAAAAGAAAATCTAAAATGAAAACAAAATACTGTACAAAATAAAAATAAAGCTAAAAATTAATCTAAAAACAAGTCCGCGTCGGCGGCGCCAAAATTTAATGAAATTTTTAATTTGTTTGTTGTTGTAGTAAATAGGTTGTCGTTCATTCGGACGTTGTTGAGATTAAATTTAAAGGTTTAATGAAAATAATATAAGAGAGAGTTACTGGGTCTAGGATTCCACCGAATTTATATCAATAGGTTCAATTATTTATTCTTCAACAATTATAGCTCAATAAATAAAACAACAAGGACTCTTATTTTTGCCAAGGTAGATTCTCCAAATATTAGTTATAAATCGTAAGCATGGGACATCAAACATCTAAGCAAGCATGACCCATCTAATAAAATGATAACTAATTTTTTCAAATCATAAAACAATTTAAAATAAATGCAAAAGTCATAAAAAGAATAAAATAAATTCACCCATGTATGAAGTTCGGCTTCCTCCGACCCCGTGTCGGGGTCTAGTTTCTCATGATAAAAACACACTCAAAAATATAATTCATAGCTCAAATAGTGTTTTTATTAAAGAAAACTAATAATTCTCCCCAAACTCTCGATAGCCACTCTATGACACCCAAACAACCTTTATATACTCGACAGGACCAAGAATATCCCCTCATTACTTCGAAATCTTCTCCATTACTCGGCATTAGCTCGGAATATTTTTCTTTCCTTTTTCTGAAAAATTACGGAGATTTTTCCCCATCTTCTACACGTAAATAGGTCATTCGAATCTTTCCATCAATGCAAAATATACTCTCAGAATATTATCTGAACCAAAATTATTTGATTTAACTTCAAAATATCTTCTTTCCTGTTTTCTTCAAACCGAAAATATATCCTTCCTTTTACGAAACAAAAGCATTTACCGCCACTGTTTTGATGCGAAGAATTAATACCAATCTAATTCCAACCAAATCTCTGACCAAATCTCTTCTAAAATCTTCCACATAAATCCGATAATATGTCAAGAGAATATACGGCCCTGTTTGAATGTAATCTTCCTTTTTCTTCAAAACCAACCAGATTACCATCCCTTAGTAATTGAGGTGTCCCTTAACCAACATTGAGAGTCCGAATAACATGTGTCCTCCGGGGTACAAAAACCACTTTTCGAGCAACTTTCTCCATAAGAGCTTATTTCACAAAAACACCTACAAACAAGTTTATTAGTGATAAAATGAGTCCCAGCTAATGTATTTATGGGTGAAAATGCGTCGCACTTTCGTGCTCATCAATGTCCTAAAGTGATAACTTGACAACATTTTTCTTACTTCTTTTTTTTTTTTTTTTTTTTTTTTTTGCTTTTGTTTTGCTTTTGTTTTTGTGAGTCTTGTTTCAGTTTCTCCTTTGGTAATATATTCTATCTTTACTTTCAACAAAAAAATAAAATAATGAGAGAACCTACTCAATCAGCTAAATTATGAGACCAAAACACTGAGTTGTGGGTAACCTAAATTCTTTAGCCCGTTTTTTTTTTTCTTAATAGGATAGAACAATGGTTAGGATTTTAGGCAATTACAAAGTTTGAACTCCAAGCTCTCTTATGGGAGGGAGTACGAGAACTACCAGATCACTTGATGGTTCTCTAATCATCTACCTTATTTATCTCTTTGAGGACATAGTTACATATCAAAGGGATGAAGCAGGAACTATTAACTCATGGAGCAAAATCAAGAAATTTCTCTCTCCTGGTCAAAGAAGGCCGCTGCGTTGACAAAGTCAATATGTTCTTAAACACTGCACATCGACTTAGCATGAGTATTGTCTAGTAAGATTTTCTGGGATTTCTCTGATTTCTGTTTGAAATCATTCTCTTTCGCCTACAATCTCTTACAACAAACCACTAAGATCACATCACTGAGTGTTTTCGAAGTTTGCTTGATTTATTAATCAACAATCATCCAGCTTAAACCAATTGAGAACAACACCTCGCTCCCCATTATCTTTTCATTCCCATTTCCTTTGTCTCTTCCAATAAATCGCCACCCACCGTCCCCAACATCCAATGCATGTCCACTAATTAAAAGAGAACCTCAATCATCACCTCCACCACGCGAACCAGTAGAACCTGCAAAAGAAAAACTATTACCCAAAACAAATCAAGTTCCGAGAATGTTCGTTCAAAACGAAGCGCATTTCTCCGGAAATTCTTCTTTGTCATCATCCACTAAAATCCTTTTCAATCCTGAACACCCAACTTTACCAAATCCTACTTCAATCCCCAACCCATTAAAGTATCAAAAACAAAAAGAAAACAAACACCAAATACCTTTTACACCAAAAGACAATCAAAAAGAGGAGGAGAATCAATCACAGAATCATTCACAGCATCAAAAAGAAAAGGTTAACACTTTAGAGGAAAAAGAAAAATAAACCACCAGAAACCTTAAACCTGGAAGAACTCCTGCAGCTCATCACTTTACAGCCCACCTCAAAAAATAAGACACATCACTTTTTCAGCTCACTACAAGAATGGAAGCACTCATGCAAGAACATGAAGGAAGAAGTATTGCGGTCACAGTTTTAGCAGGACAAATCTCTTTCTCCGGTCTCAAACAAACGGTTACAAAACATTGGATTTCTATGAAGATTAAGAATTTCGAGACTTGGCCAAATACTGATAACAAGATCATCCAATGCACCTTTGAACACGCAAGGGAGAAGCATCAATTGCTACGAACCAAAACCTGGAGCATGTCAAACCAGGTGGTCCTCATCGAAGATTGGAGCACATACCTAACAAACCCTACAAAATGTTTTAAAACTGCAATGTTTTGGATCCATTTATTAGGGTTGCCTACATTCTTCGAAGATGACTCCATAGTCAAAGAACTTCTAAGTGATACCGGAGAAGTGGTGGAATTCGACCTAGACTACAAACCGGTAAGAGGTAGAGTGGAGATGGATCTTTCCGAACCTTTCATGCCAGGTATTCTTTTAAACTATTCTGCTAGAACTTGGGTTCAGTTCGCATATGAACATTTGCCTACTCTTTGTTATCGTTGTGGATTGATTGGACATATTTCGGACGAATGTCACGTCTTTATCAACACGGAACATGCTCTGCAAGATATGGATCACCCTCTTTTCCCATACCACCGCCTAAGCTGTAAGATGAGAGAAGCTAAACCAAGACCTCAATACTCTTACATCACTGCAACAACTGCTCGACCAATCTCAGGTTCATCTTCTACCACACCAACTTCAAAACCAACCCTCCATCACAAATACCCACACCACCATCACAACCAGCAAGTCTTTTTCATCAACAAACTTCACCATCAACACCCCAGCAACCACCACCATCTCAAACCACAACCGCTCCAAAAACCACCGTTTCCAAACTGGTCCCGATTCGACTCACTACACCGTCTCTGCAACAAAGTTTCTCCTGGCCACCCCCCACAAATCGTGCTGCAACCGAGGCCAACTGATGTCAAGAGTACACCTTTATCTGACAGCGGAAAATATGCAACCTCATCTTCTGACAACAGACACTTTGTTGATAATCTGTCAAAGCTGCAAAATAACACAGGTATACAAAATCGTGGATCGGGTTTTGGATCAGGTTTTAAGATATTCGGTGTCGGGTCCAATACTAGCTCGGAATTTGGTTCTAGGTCCGGGAAAATTACTGGTTCTGACAACATACTTAACCCAGTTCTTGGCGGACCAATCCATTTTGGTGTACCCATACAGGGACCCGCTGAGCTATATAGAGAAGATAGACCAATTCTTCCCAAAAAAAAATTCCAAAGCCCACAAAGCAAGAATTGAAGACCGGGATTCCAAAGACTCTTACCACAGACCCACAAACAATCTCAACAGCAGAGAGCCGATGTTCAATCAAACCAACTGCACAATTACTTTAATCCTCTATATGCTCAGACATTGAATATTGCGCTCGACATTCCGCACATAATTGTCAGCATGGTTATCACTAAAGTAAATGGAATCCCTCGTGTGAAAGTCACCCATAATCAGTACAAATACCAGAGCAAGAACCAAAGACCCCAACTACCACCACCATCCCAATCAACCCAAACATCTCGAACCAACTCCACGGCTCCATACTTACAAGAGAAGAGAGCAAAGATCCAAGGAAAAGTCTCCCAAAACATCTAAACCTCCCTCCAACTCCTGATTATGCAGCTCAACCACCCCCTTCAAAAGAAAGAAAATATCTCTCCTTGGCTACCATACAACCAAAATCAACAAGACCCCTGGCTGCTCAATATGAAGTCCCTACTACCAGAAGCAGAAAAGCAGCATCGGAGGCAACAACACAACAACAAAGAGATGCAGAGGACACGAGAAAGAAACATTCTGAGCAACAAGAAGAATCTTGCAAGCAGCATCAAACCTCACCGGCTTGGCAACTATCTCTGGATGATGAAGAGAATGATGCCAGCGTCTCTAGCAGCAGTAAGCGAGTGTCTGGAAAGAGCCAAAGCTCGCACAAACAATGAGTTACGTTGCTTGGAACTGTCGAGGAATGCATGATACGTTGACTGTTCAAAAACTTTGTGAATTCAACAGGATTCACAAACTTAGTTTAATTTTCTTGTCTGAAACTCTTTCTGATGCTATGTATATGTCAACTTTGAAGTCTAGGATAGGTTTAGATGATTGCTTTGCCATATCTTGTAATAGACGAAAAGGTGGAGTTTGCATAATGTGGTCAAATCACCTACAAGTCCATATAATCCTAGCTAATCAAAGTATCATCCATGCCTACATCATTCCCCAACTTCCACAACAACCTTGGTACTTCACAGGTATCTATGGCTCTCCACAACCTCAGGAGAGATGGGATTTCTGGAGAGACTTCAACAACATCATACCCCATCACCACCAGCCATGGTCACATTGATGGGGATTTCAATGAAGTTCTAAGTCAAGATGAAAAAAAGGGAGGCGGACACGACCACCCATGACCAAGCAATACTGTTCAAAGAAGTGATCAACTCTAATGGCTTTATCGATCTAGGATACTCTGGTATACCTTATACTTGGTCAAATAAACAACAGGGAGAAGATCATATTTTAGAACGTCTTGATCGTGGGCTCTGCAATCAAGAATGGCTTCAACTGCATCCTAATGCTATGCTACAACATCTGCCACGAATCGGATCAGATCATGCACCTATCCTTTTGCAAGAAAAGGTCATTCCAAGACCACCCCAAAAACCATTTCGTATTGAGCATCTTTGGCTTCTTCATCCCCAAATACAAGAAGTCGTGACTACAGCTTGGAATCAATGCTCGAATCCATCCCCACCAACAAACTTGCTCATCAGAATAAACAACACGGCAGAAACCCTGCAGCATTGGAGTAAAAACACTTTTGGCCACTTACCAAATATGATAAAAGCAGAAGAGCAAAAAATTCAGCTAGCACAAGCTCAAAGTGCAATTTCCTCAGGCCCAAATCTTTCTTATTGGCCACAACAGGAGCAACAGGCTCGAGACAACCATCTCACCCTACTTCACGGCCAAGAAATCTACTGGAAACAAAGGGCGAGAATCCAATGGCTGAAAGAAGGGGATCTCAATACAACCTTTTTCCACACTCAGGCAACCATTCACAGGAGAATGAACTTCATCAGGCAAATCCAAGCCTCTGATGGACGATGGATAGATACACCAAGAACAATGGGCCAAATTTTTGTTAATCACTTCACCCACCAATATTGTGCCCCGGATACAATGATCGACATGAGTCTTTTATTTGCATCAAACCAAGGCTACCGTAAGCCCATGTGGATAGACTCACAATCCCCTGTCTCAATGCGCAAAATTAAAGAGGCCTTAGATTCCATCTGAGCAGATAAGGCCCCGAGCCCTTGACGGCTTCACAAGTAAGTTTTTTGGTCTTCTGTGGGAAACTACGGGACCACAAATTGTTAATATGGTCCGTCATTTTTTTCAGCAAAACTACCTACAAAACCCAATTAATCACACCCACATCACCCTACTTCCCAAAATCCAAAACCCAACCACCCCAAACCACTTCCGTCCAATCGGGTTATGTAATGTAGTTTATAAGATCATTTCAAAAATTCTGGTAAACCGATTAAGGCCCATCCTAGATTTCATCATCAGCCCTTTCCAAAGTGCATTCATTCCAAAACGGTCCATTCATGACAACATTGTTATAGCAGCCGAATTATTTCATGTGATTATAACAACTCCACCGGCGAAACACCCAGAAATAGCACTAAAGTTGGATATTAGAAAGGCATATGATTCTTTAGACTGGAATTTCATTAATCAAGCTTTAAAGAATTTGGGTTTCCCAGACACCTTTATCAAATGGGTGATGACTTGCATCACCAAAGTGTCCTATTCGGTCAAGGTAAATGGCGTGGCATACGGGCACATCCAACCAACATGAGGAATACGATAGGGAGACCCACTCTCACCATAAATATTCATCATCTGTGCAGAAATTCTGTCCACCAACCTAGAGCATCTGCAACAAAAAAAAAGAGAGAATCAAATGTTTGAAACCATCGGCAAAAGGTAAACCCATCCATCATTTATTGTATGTCGATGATCTGCTCGTCTACTGTATTGCGGAACCTCAAACATGCATGAACATCAAGGAGCTACTACAGAGCTACTCATCATCAGCAGGCCAAATTATCAACAATGATAAATCGCACATCATTCACCACCCTCATTCACTGGCAGAGGAAGTAAATGTCTTGAAAACTGCTTTCCATTTCAACAACTTCAGAACCACCAACATACCTGGGAATTCGTTTCAAAAAAGAGGGCTACAACCAACATGTTCACAGATCTTCTCAACATAATGGAGCACAAAGCTAGAGGCTGGATCACCAAGTGTGTTAATCAGGCGGGCAGATTGATGTTAATCAAAACTTCGCTCTAACTAACTGCTAACCATGTCATGCAAACGCAGATGTTACCAGCAGGCGTCCTCGAAAAAAGGGGCCATAACAAGTGAGAAAGGAAACTGCATCCAATAGGCTAGAAGAGATTGGCAAAACCAAAACATGTAGGGGGACTGGAATCAGACCAAGCAAACAACACAACCAGGCGTTATTGATGAAGAAAGTTTGGCAAGTTCAAACAGATGATAAATCAATATGGGCCACCATGAGCAGGGACAAGTATCTAAATGGGCATAAACTTCTGTCTCAGCCCATTCAAAAAGCAAAGACTTCAGCAAGCCCGTTGTGGAAAGGTTTAACTAACCAAGCTTCTTTTTTTGCAGGAACACAGTTTCAAAAAAATTGAGAATGGCCAACGTGACGTCAATCCTCCAAAACTAGATACCCCACCAACCCAAACACCTCACCCACCGTGACCAACATCCCAATATCAACTTTCATACATAGTGAAACAAACACTTGGAACCTTCAACTCCTACACAACATGTTTAACACAACCACGGTCCATCACATCAGCAACATTCACCTACCAAAAAATCCAGCACAAGACACCGTTATTTGGCCACATTCAAAAAATGGTGAATACTCTTGCAAATCAGGATACAACCTCCTCATCACCCAACAACAACCACAACCCAGCAATATCCAAATATCCCACTCAAACCAAATCCCACAAGATAACCAAATTCCAATCAATACATATTCAACAACCCACGACCACAATCTACACGTGACTACAACAACCACCACCTCCCCAAAAGCTTTCAACACAATTTGGAATCTAAACTGTCCACCAAAAATCAGGCTTTTCATATGGAAAGCAATTCTTGAAGGCCTTCCAACCTTCAATACCCTAGAACATAGTAAAATCACCCATACCAACACTTGTCCTCAATGTAACGAAGGCCCCAAAAACAAAGATCACATATTCTCTTTCAATGCGCTGTAGCTTCACAAGTGTGGAACATCATCACTAACCAGATCTTCCGGACCAATAATCAAACCACATCAAACCAAACAATTAACCCTTTAAACCAAAAACCCACCTCAATCCAAACAGCACTAGGAGACAACATTCCACATTCAACAAAGACCATCTATGGCTTTACGATGTGGCACCTATGGTTAGCTAGAAATCAAACATTCTATCAAAGGCGAACTCAAACACCGATTCAAATAACTCAACTGATCAACACAATGGCGAAAGAATATACATGGGCACAATCCAACATATTACCAGTTCTACCGGATCTTCAGCAAGGAGCACAAACAAGCAACATCCCGGGCAAAAACAATAATATTAGTCGGATGGGAACCACCAATACATAACTGGATTAAAATCAACACAGATGGAGCATCTAAAGGGAATCCAGGACCGGAAGGCGCAGGAATAATATGCAGGAACGACAACGGGGAAATTCTGATGGCAATGGCAGCACCGCTAGGTATTAAAACCTCAATAACAGCGGAAACATGGAGTCTACTGTTAGCAACAAGAATCGCAGTCCAACAACAATGGCCCAGGGTCAGCTTCGAAATGGATTCAAAGGCGGTTATCCAACTTCAACAAAGAACACAAAAATCAACCATGGTATATACAAGGAATGCTAACAGAAATCACAAGCCTCATGGAAAATATCCCACACAAAAAAATCGAACATACATATAGGAAAACAAACCAAGCAGCGGATGAACTCGCGAACGAAGCAGTACGGCTACAGGCACAACACCCACATTGCCATACATCAAAAATTTGGCAAAATGTATGCCCACCCTTTCTTTCTAACATTGTACAAGCAGATACTAGGGGATAAAAATTCCCTAGAATTGTAAACCTACCTTGAGTCTAATGAATCGGTTCACACCTTCAAAAAAAAAATACATATCAAAGGGAAAGGATTCCTGGTACTCTTAAATCACATTATCTCATATTTTGGGAGATATTTTTCTTAACGTAACATAAACGGTAGCGCTAAAGAATTTGTATTTTTAGGATATGTTCGTCTTACAGAGCTCTACATACCTACAAAAATGATATGTATGATCTCTATAAATTGATGACTATTATTGCAGAGGCGGAATTCAGAATAATAATAGATGGAAACTAGAAAATTAAAAAAAAAAACACCAGAAATTAGCCGAAGAAATTATCTTCTCTAAATTATGAATAAGAAAACTATTACAACTCTCTCTTTGTTACGCTTACAATCTCTCTAAATGGTAAATAACCTTAAATTGTGTGCTAAGCTTGTTTTCACAATAACATAAGTGTTTGTGTACAAGCTTTCTCTAGGTATGTGTTTATCTATAAGCCAAACCTCCCTATATGTAGCCTTCTGTTTTACTTACCCAGCAAGGAATGCCAAATCTCTTAGGAATCTATTTCCTAAACTAAGAATACTGCTCAAATCAGTACTTTTTCCTAAACTAGGAGTTCTGCCTAAATAGGGATTCCTTCCTAATATAGGATTTTACCCTCAACTTAGTTTGAGGATTGCTAAGTTCCTTAAAGGAGTAAGGATACACTTGTATCATGGACCCCCCTTTAAGAACTTGACCTCTTGTGGAAGTTAGAAATGAAGATTAGGGAACTCGAAAGTTACTTTTTCCTTGTTAAACCACTTGTGTTTGCTGGGAACTTGACCCTAACATCCAATTAGAAAACTTTATTTCTCTCCTTGTCATGTCTATCATTCTTCGCTCCAATATGTTGTCCTCTCTGAGTGGTTCTTCCTTATCAAACCACAAGTCTTCCCCGCATAGTAAGTGTTAGATCAATGCTCGGTTGAACCCACAAGTTTTGTTATCTTAAGCTTGTTGTTAATGTTAGATGATCAAAATTATATCTTGATTTCTAGTCTACTAAGTCAAGTCTCGGACTAAGTTCGAATTTGGTAGTTGAGTATCAGACATCACCCTTGAAGACTGAAGATCGACGAAGATATTTGGAGAACTTTTGTATCAGGTATGTGAAGACTGAACCATTCTATTTTACTCACTATCTTACCATTCTACTCCCTCCGTTCCGATTTACTTGACGTTGTAGAGTTTTTCACAGAGATTAAGAAATATCAGAGAGAGTAAAATCTTTCCAATAATACCCATATTAATTCCTACTTAAAGAGTTAAATAGCCTAGTTTTGTGTTTCTAGATTCTAGGAAAGTTATCAATCCCGTAACAATTTACTTGGGATGTACTACCAAATATTCCAAGATTGAGTATATATCCTCCATGGGGTATATTTAAAAATTAAAGTAATTTTTTGTGTTGATTACGATGAGTATTAATTCTCTAGTGTGATTCCAAAGCAGGGGTAATTAGAGAGAATTGGGGAAAAATACTAAAACTATCATCTAATTTGGAACACAAAAGAAACCCTAAAAAAGCAAGTAAATTGGAACGGAGGGAGTATCTTTTTGAGATGATACCGTATGACCTCTAGTAGATTTACATAGAAGAAGTTTCGAGTCAAGCTTGTCTTGTTAAAAATCTCGAAATATGATTCTAAGCAAAGATGTTCAACGATCCCTAACAATATTAGTTTTAAACAATTTATTGTGTGGATTAATTTGTGGATCAATAGAAATTTACCCAGGAAAATAATTTTATTACGCGAGAATGTTTCAAACATCATAAGAGAGAAATAGAATTATCTGATATTTCTACCCAGGGTAAGCGAACCAATTCGCAAACCACAGATATCTAAGTTTCAGAAATATAGGAGGGCTGGCAAACCAGTTCGCAAACCGCATCTTCAAATTGGGACATTTCACGAACCGTTGTGAACTAAATTTTGAAAGTTGGTATTATAGGTTAGCAGTTCAAAAAGTCGGTTCACGAACCGTGGACAACTGAGTTAGGTAGTCTTGTAGGGTTGGCAAACCTGATTCACGAACCGTTGTACCCAACCGTCCCAGTTTAAGATTTTAGCAGATGCTCAAAGACTTATTTTTTAAATATGTTTAGCATTGCTTGAACACTTTCAAACACTTCTAAGACATCATTGATCACTCAAACATTTATGTATGTGCATCGTGATAAATTCTCAGGTGTTTAATTGAATATCAAATTGCTTTAATTCTTTGGCATACTTGCCAAACTGAACAATCAATATACACAGTTCCAGAACCGGTTCCTAGTGTATATTCTTCTATTGTATTTTCAATACCTAAAATGTTTGCTCGATTCTTAAGTTATCTGAGCTTGAATTCTAAGCAACCTATGGTCCTTGAAAATATATAAATAGCTACTGGGAAATTCAATCCCTAACACTTTGTGTCCTACTTGTTTCTAGAATATTTCTCTACAGATCCAGGTTTCCTCTGAGAAACATAATTAGGTCTATGACTAAAAGACTTTGCTTTGGGGATTCGTGAAGCCAGGTCCGACTATATTTACCTTGATACTTCGTGAATCTTGATCTTGTTTTTATGTTATTGAGGTTTTCGTAATATCTTTCAGGCAAGATATATACTAATCATAGTGTTCTCTTTGTCTCAAACTTTGTAATTCCTCAAGATAGTAGTATCTTAAATCTGATCTTAATTGATCTTTTGAATATTGTTCTTGAGAGGTGGTTAAGAATTTAGGGTGCTTTACAGGAGACGTAAGTTCCGGATTTGTGAGGTATGCCAGATTTTCTATTGTAAACATATTTCCTCATCTTGTTCTTTGATCTAAACGGAAATAAAATAGGCTTATCTGTTAGAGGTAGATTAGTATCAAAAGTCTACACTTAGGCCGAAGCAACTCTTAGGCTGTAAAGGACGTCAGCTAAGGAAATCAATTGCATAGAGCCTTGCGAGGTTCAACAGACGTAAGGATCGCGACTGTAACTGAATCGCTTGGAGGGTAGATTCGGTCTCAATTACATTCTAGTCCAAAGTCTGATAGTAGGTTAGTGTTTGTTGCTGCTTAATACAGTTTGGTGTTCAAATCTAGACGAGGTGCCGGGGTTTTTCTGCTTTTGCGGTTTTTCTTCATTAATAAAATTTCTGGTGTTTTGTGTTTTTCCCTTTCCGCATTATATTTTTTGTCTTCATAATTGGATTTACACAGGTTTGTACGTATTCAATCTAAGTAGATACGTTCGCTTAACTGTAATCGATTTCGATACTAGTTTCTTGTAGAATTCATATCTTAAAAGATAGATAGCAAGTTTAATTACTTAGCAGAATTCCAATTGGATTATTTGGATACGACTAGATTGATCTTGGATATTGATTTTGGGGATCGTCCAAGTACTTTGCTTAAAAATCAGGTTCACGAACTCTGTGTTTATATACATATTGAGTATAGGTTGAGATATAAACTCTATATACATATTGTCAAGGATCATTCAGTTGGTCTACTTGTTATTGTATTAAGTTTTTTCCATACAGTTTGCCGCACGAAAAGTTGGTGGTACACTTGATACCCCTGCATTTTCAATTGGTGTCAGAGCAAGCGAACACTGTTACACCTAATTTGTATGTGCTTGTAAACGTTCTAAAACCTGTGGCCACGTATGATTCAATGGAACCAAATGGTTTTGATTATATCAAGTGCTTCAGAATTACCTCGAAGGATCACTCTTTAGGTAGTTCTTCATAATTTAGAGGTAAAGATAAAGTTCCAGAAGCTCTTGATGGCATAAACTCAAATTCAGATAAGGATTCTACCAAAAGTAGCGATGACTCTTCTAAAATCATTGAACATCAAGCTCTCCTGATAACAGATCTTCTATAAAAGTATGCTCATTATGCTAATGAACTCAATCAATCTTTCAAAAGAGAACATGAGCTTTGTAAGCCATTGAATCTTTTTCTGACAATATCAATGAACTTGTTCAAGAATTAAGACTTAAAAAAGAGAAAGTTGATATTCTTGAGGATACTGTCATAAAAGTAACTGCTAGAGAAAAACATATTACTTAGTCTCATACTTTTGAGATGGATAAGCTTAGCTTACTAAAAGTTAAAGTTGAGTCCAATCTTCTCTCGTCTCAGAAGCTGTGTAGATCCTTGAGGGAGGAGAATACCGCTTTAAAGTGTAATTCTTCAACAACATCTGACAACGTACTTGGATCATGAACAATGTGTAATGTTTAGAAAGTTATTTGCGTTCAAGCGGATAAACGAAAGATAAAATCTCATCTAAAAACAACTTCTAAGGGAATATTTGATGATCTAAGTGTACCATCAGATACCTTGAATTTATGTTCTCATTGCGGTAAAAAGGGACATCTCATACTGGAATATTTTCATGGGAAAAAACAGATTAGTAACCTTCAAAAGTTGTTTTCCTTTGCAATCAAGCAGGTGAAAGTTTGTCAACATCTCTAATTGATCCTAGGCATATCACTAGCCAAAAATCTTGTGACAAAAATATTCAAGATTCTTCTCGAATATGCCATAAGTCAAGAAACACTTATGGAAGAATGTCCAGTAGCAAGGATATGTCTAATATCAGACTTCCTACTAATAAACGGAGTTCAGGTGAGAAATTAAAATTGAGAATCGATGTTTTAATAACTTTTGTTCTCTAAAACGTATCTCATGAGGACCTCGACTTTCCTCCTTCAGAATGTCTGATAAGCAATGTAATACCCGGTATTTTTAGTTACCGGTTCGGGTCGGATTTTACCCAAATTAGCTTAGGTTATTGTTTTCTTTGCCTTAGTCCAGATGGGGTTGCTTGAAGCTAAAAATTTAGGGTGAAAATATATTCACCTAAACATGAGGAACATCAAAAGACATTTATAATTTAAATAGATAAAAAAAAATTAAAAAAAAAATGAAAATGTGCATTAATTGCTATTTTTATTAGTAATATTAATATAGGTTTTATAATAAAAATTTGGAGAATGTTGTAGGGCCTACGGCCCATAGATGTGCGGCCCATCTATATAGTTAAGGTTTACCTTTCCATGTATATAAAAGATATTGTAGCTATGTAATAAGGTTGATGCTAATCAATAGAAACTCTCTGCCTCTTTGTCTTTCCCTTCATTTCCACTACAAGACGTTATCACCACGAGCTCTAACCCTACGGCAATGGATTTTGATTTTTTTTTTCTTTTCTGGGTTGCTATCAAATCCCTGAAGGATTGTTTTTGGATATCGTTGGAATCAATGGAATCGTCATCGTCAAATAAGCTAAGTTGGATCTATTTTTTCTTATACATTTAATATATTTTTTCCCTAATTCTGATTTTTTTCCCCTAATTGGATCCATTTTCTCCTAATTTTTTTTAATTTATTTTCCCTGGAATCAATCGGTAATGGTTGATTTGACCATAAATAACCATAAACAATCAGATGATTACATTTTATTTTAAAATATTTGTATATGTATGGTTGTTGTGGGTGATTGAAAAATGATTTGATCTTACTGTGTGCACTAATTTGTTTTGTGTTGTACAAGCTATGTTGGTGCAAATCCCGTAATATCAATTGAGTGATTGGACTTCATAATAGATGTGTATAACGTTTGTGTTGTGATAATCCCATAACTAATTGAGTGATTGGATTTTACAGTAGTTGCAATTGGGTATATCTGCCGCGATAACTAATATGTGTTGCGATTGGGTGCCCGCCCGTTGGGAAATATCTGTAAAGAGAAAACTCATGTTCGCGTCCGAGAAGAAATCTGTTCGTCTCCTACATCCTGTTCCAGCCGAGCCGAGCCTAGCCTAGACGAGCCGAGAGCCCGTTCCAGCCGAACTGGCATGTCCCTTTCCAGCAGAGCTAGTCCCATTCCGATCAGGTTCCCGTCCCATTCCAATCAGGTTCCAGTCCGTCCAGGCTATCCCGTCCTGTCCCCATTTGCTGGCGATCTAGTTAGTTCAAGCTGTCTATCCTGTCCTGTTTTGAACTTGGTTCCGGGACGTGCGTGATCAACGTCGTTCTGGTTTTGGCTATATACGGTGGGAACGAAAGCTTTGAGGTATGTTTGGTGATTAATTATTGGGCTCACTTATTTTATTTAAGAACATACCTAGTTCCATTTTTTTTAATTTTTGTTTTAAGATAAGTCCATACCATATTAGCAGTCAACTTGAATTATGAGTGTTGATCTCGATTATTAAGAATTTGGGTCTTAATGTTATTTAGTTCTCTTGAATATGATATTGGCTATAGTTGAATGGTTTATTTTGTACAATTGGTTGTACCAACTTGATTCAAATGTATGTATTTGGGGTTTAGAAGTACTTGAACACCATTATTGCATATTTGATATTTTCTTCCCAAACTTGAATGTTCCGTGGGATGTAATCCACTTGCTCAACTATTACATGTATTCTAATTTTTGTGGAAGAACTCACAAAAGGTGATATGAGTCAGAAAATTTCCATTTCTCTACTTCATCCATAATACTAACGAACCGGTATATGGTGAAGTATGACAACAAGAGAATTAATTATTCTTAATAATATATTCAACCTAAAGTAAGTGGTTGACATGTGTAGTGAGATTCTCTTGGCCTATTGAGATAAATAAATTTCTCAAATTAAGCTAAATGTAGCAAAAATTGAAAATGGAAAGAACCCCGAAGTGATAGGGGTTAGACGTAATGACTCATATAAAGCATGTGAAAAGGGACATATATATCATGAGACGGAAATGTACTTTTTCCCAGTAGTAATGACACCAAACTACCGGTATCAGCTGAATATGGGATGAAGCTAAGATGTAATTCTAGCTCCCATCATAAATGAAAGAGTTGGAAATGCACCTGGTCATAGGTGTTGATATATACAATGTAATGTGTGTATCATAGTAGCAACCAATTTTCACATCAACTATAATGGCAACAAGAACTTTACCTGGCCAATTGACTATTTAAATGAACTAGATCATATGTCTGCCCTTACAGTGAGAATGGATTTTATTGCATCTATAAATTATTTCTAATGAATGTGGAAGGAAGCATATTCTTAGAAAATTAATGTGTCAATCTAGTGAATTGTATATCAATGGAACCCGTATTACTGAATCCTTATTAACCCCAACAATAAAATGATTAGGATTGATTCATAAACACTTTGACATAATCATAAGGCACATTGGTTGTGACACGATGTTCCGTTTTGAAAGTACTAACACAAGCATCACTTCATTTGAGTGTATAAGAAAATGAACTAATAGAATGCGAAGTTACGACATCTATCATAATCAGTGATTTCTAAATTTACTAGATTTGCACTGCCTCTCCCCATTATGCTTTAGAGTAAGAAAGCACGTCACTCATCTTACAAAGTCTCTCTTTAGTGAAACATGATTGAGACCATCCTGTTTTACTTAGATGCAAATGCTAAATAACTCATTATCCAAAGAAATAAAGTGTTGTTAGTGAACATATATCCATGCAGAATGCGGACCATTCAAGTGATTTATGGATCTGGTGGATGATTCGACGCATTGAATCAGTGATTGCTCATAACAAATGATGCGTTTAATTTTTGTAGAATTCCTAGCACATATTACACAAAGCAAAGTGCAAAGGCTCACCACCCTTGTTAATACTAGAGAATTTACATCAAATGGACTTGATGAATTGCATGTTTAATAAGATCAATATAGAACATCTTATACCCAATGGTCTCGCAGAGGCTACCATCAAAGGTTACAGATGGTGTCTAAGGAATAAGTTATGCGTACCAACCTACCTTTTATTGCTTTGGGGATGTGCAATATTGCGCGCATATTTACTTAATTTGTTTTAGAACCCAATATTAGTCAACCTTTTTTGCGTACCAGTTGGTAACTGAATTTAAGCCTGACATTTGTGTTATTACGCATTTTTGGTTGCACTATATATGTGCCATTACGAGTCCACGTCGTACTATGATGGGTCACGAAAATGATTAAGTAATTTTGTTGGATATTTACTCTCAAAAATTATCCACATTTTAAAACCTTTGGCAGTAGATCTCTTACTGCCAGATTTGCAGGTTATCACTTTAATGAGACAGTCTTCCCGTCGTTAGAGGGAGATAAGAAAAAGTATTTTCTAAAGGAACGATAGGAATTGTCGTGGTGTGTTCCCATTGTGTCTCATATTGATTCTTGTACTCCACAAATGTAAATGTGAAGTGAAAAAGAATAATCGATTTTCAGAATGTACACTGATGTCGCTAAAGTGACAAGATCACACATACCAGCTGCAAATATTCATGCAAGGTTAGAAATCCTCAATATGGGGTACACCATAGGCTAAGGTCTTGCAACTACACTTGTTGGAAGTCTAGTTGAGTCCGTGGCTCCATAAAGGAAGATAGAGAGACCACCAGGTTCGATCAATGCTCACCTAGAAAGGAAGTAGGTGAGTAAGGCACAAATTATTTATATCATCAGAAATCATCTCATAATATTGTCTCTGAATATGTCCATGAATCAAACTGGAGGACGCTCCAAAGTTTAAAGATTCCAGAGAACAATGACATCCCAAGTGGATTATGAGAATGCGCACGAGTCACTGGAAAGATCATGTGTGCATATTGATGATTAATTTCGTATACATTTGCTTAAGGAAATCAAGCAAGATGAGATCGAACTAAGCTCCTTGTTGCTTAATTTCAACGACGAGCGTATTTGGCCTATACAATCCAGGTAGAACTTGGTTATTTGACAAATATACAGGTATTTGGTGTGGTAGTGCTAAGCAACCAAGTGTAAATCCTATTGGACATACATGATTAATTTGTCACACAGCATAATGAGAAGAAAGCAGTCTTAAACTATAAAGACTCTCCTTGTGGCGCGAGGTTTCTCACAAAGCCCTGGAATTGTCCTCTTGTAATGAACGTTATATCGTTCCTCTACTTAGTTAGCTTGGTAATTTCAAAAGGACTTGAAATGCAGCATATTTATGTGGTTGTTATGTATCTCTGAAAGAATCAAGAGATAGAAGATATTTTCAAAAGTGCATGATGGCCTTTTGCTTCCCAAGTCGAATGACTCTAAACCACAGAGTGTGTTTGCAGTTACGCCGGAACATTCACTTATTGATTTAAATAATCAGGCGAACGTGGTGTACCCGTCTAAGTAACTATTTGATTAGGAAGGGATAAACAAGTTAGGTTTTGTGCCATGCGTATTAAATAAGTTCCTGATTCAGAATTATAGTTATCTATGTCGATGGTACGAACATGATAAGTACTCTTAATGGAATAAGAGACCTTAAAAGCTATCTGAAATCCGAATTTGAGATGAAAAATATGGGGAAAGCTCGACCGAATACTGAGCTTGTGGTATATTATTCCATCAGTTTGCATATGTCTAAAGTTGTTAGGAAATTTAACAAAGACATGCATCCTGATAGCACTCCCATGATTAGTCGAGGTTCAAATGTAAGTAAGTGACCATTTCGTCTAAAGGAAGATGATGAAGATGTGTTGGGATATGAAATTCCCCTATCTAAGTGCAATAGACTCATTGTTGTACTTAACATAATGTACTCGACCAAATATTACGTCCTCAGTGAACTTGTTAGCTAGATATAGCTCAGCGCCAACGCAACGTCATTGGAATGGTATAATGAACGTAATCATTTACTCAAAAGTAACCATTAACATGAGTTTGTTTTATCCCTGAAAAGACACAAAAAAGGAATGCTAAAGGAACTGCAATCCAAAGGTTATTGATTATGTTGGAAAAATAATATCTTCTCCAACGAAAGTAATCAGGGGAGATATGGTAGACTATTTTCTAAGTCATTACCGATATTCAATTTCGAAAAGTACATGACTAAAGGAACTGTCTGGAACAACTCTGAAAGTAATCAGGGGGAGATACCAACATCAGGGGGAGGATCCAAGGATATGATGTCGACATATTTTACTTCGAAATTGAAGTTGTGTTGTACTCTTTTTCCCTTCGATCGAGAATAATTTTCCCCAAAGGGTTTTGTTACTCGACAAGGTTTTTAGCGAGACAACACTAAAAACATCAAGTATGTTGAACATTGAAGACATAAAGATCGCGTTGATATTACTGAAAATATCTGAATCAAAGAAATGAAGCGTGATAGTATGTTAAGCAATGTAACTTCCAGAATCAACAACAGGGTCTTATAAACATTCAAGTCACCAAAGTAAAGTGTGATAAACTCCTTTTGATTGCATTAGACTAATGAAAATTGTATAAAATCAGGGGGAACATCTAACGGTGTGTTGAACTATCTTCCTTCACCGAGGTTGCTTTTTCCCACAGGGTTTTGTTACTCGGCAAGGTTTTTAATATGACAACAACAAACACTGGGAATGTAATTTCCCAGCTAAGGCTATTATCTTTCCACGAGGATTTTCTACCTTAGGAGTTATGAAGCAACTAGTCAACTTCAACGGAGCAAAGTGATCATCTGCAACAGATCACCTTTACTTGCATCTGTCACGTTGTACTCTTTTCCCTTCGTCGAGGTTTTATCCTAATGGGTTTTCCTTGTCAAGGTTTTAATGAGGCAACATATTAGAGTCCAACTATGTTCTAAGTTTGCTTAGTATTGTACTCCCTTTTTTTTTTTAGTTCAGGTTTTGTCCCTCTGGTTTCCCTGGCGAAGTTTTAACGAGGAAATTAACTTAGACTCGTCGATCTTTGAAGATCGTATTTCATGTGATGAACTACATGTAAAGAACGAGATAACATGTGAAGAGTTGTACCAAGGTTTTGTCCCACTGAGTTTTTTCCTTGTCAAAGTTTTAATGTGGCAATTGATTTCGGCGCAAGTCATCAAGGATAGGACGACATTTGAAGAACTACATTCGAAGCACTATATGTGAAGCACTGCATATGAAGTTCTATTGGACCGCACAAGGGGGAGCGTTGTAGGGCCTACGACCCATAGATGTGCGGCCCATCTATATAGTTAGGGTTTACCTTTCCATGTATATAAAGGATATTGTAGCTATGTAATAAGGTTGATGCTAATCAATAGAAACTCTCTGCCTCTTTGTCTTTCCCTTCATTTCCACTACAAGAGAGAAAGAATTTTAGAGATTAGGAAACTAGAGAAAATGAGAAGGAGGGGAAGATGAAGCTATATATTTTTTGTAGAAGAAGGATAAATAAAATTAGAAGGAGTTAGTAGCAATTTAGAGGTAGAATGCTAGACCTTTTCTCTTTTGGTGTTTTTCTTCATGTGTTTTCTTGTATGATTTTGTATTGTTAGGTTTCATAAATTTATTCACATAATTTTGTATATTGGATTGATGATCAGACTTATTATTTTGATATATAACATGATTGGTTTTTATTGGTTAGATTTTGAGAATATTCCACCGTAAATTCACCGTTGAACGTTTTTTGCAATTTGAAATATGATTTTTGAAACTTCTGCGTAGTTTCTCTTTATCATGTTTTTGCCTGATTTATGTAACCTTAATTATATTAGAATGATTTGCGATCCTAATGAAAGTTATATATGTGTATGTTATCTTTCATTGTGAGCTGGATTCGCTCAATTTGAGGTTACTATGAATTTAACATGAATTATTTGGTAATAATATGTAATCTGCCCAGTTTTTAGGATGCTATTGTAAATTCAATATCTTTTGTTTCAACCGTTGGTTTACTATGAAATTTGGATATGTGGTTTTATATTGAGTTATGAATGTTCTTTAAAAATTTTAGAGATATCGGATAAAGTAATCACCCTGAGACATATGATGTAAAATGTATGCAATTAACTTGTTTGCATAAATGCTTGAAATAAACTCTCGTTGTTTGTTATATGTAGTTAAGCCATGGTTTCTTGCATTGTTTGTAAAAAAAAACAATATGATTTAAAAGTTATAAATGATTTCATGTTTTACTGTTAGATGGAATATGGTTTCATGCTAACGGCGGGTAATGATCCCCAAGTAGGAACTTGTGTTTCCTGACCATCGATGGCGGTTTTTCGTGCCGGATAACAAAAATAAAACGGGTAATTATCCCCGAGAGTATATGGGTATGATCCTCATAGGAACTTATGTTCCTGACCATAGATGGCGGTTGTCCGTGCCGGAAAAACGATAGGTGGGTGTACGAACCAAGGACATTTGTACCATGAACTCAAGTGTTAAAACCTAAAATGGTAGATTCGTTGAAAGTATTATTGGTATTAATATGACCTCATGGTTTGTTGGTGACTGTATTAATTTGTGAATCATGTGTGAAATCTAATTGTATGAATTGTAGAAATATTATCGGTGTTATGAACTCAAGTGTTGAAATCTGATTTGATAAATATCGGCAATTAATATTGGTATTGTGAACTCATGATTGAAAAAATGAATTGGATGATTTGTTGAAATATTATTAATATTGTGAAGTCATGTTTTGAAATCTTAATTAGATGATTTGTTAGAAACCATATCGGTATTGTGAATTCATGATTGAACAAAGGAATTAGATAATTTGGTGAAAATAATACATGTATGGTAATCTTGTTGGTTGAAAATATATATCATTGATTAATCGAAACTATGTCGTTTGCTCATGTTGTATGATGTTTGACTCATTGAATTTTGTAATGCATGTTTTTAGATTGAGAATGCATTCTATTGAGTCATTCATCTCACCTCAATTGACATCCTCGCATATTTCTTGGAACCTGGAAGTGGAAACTATGGAGTTAGTTATCTTGTTGAGTGTGTTGCATATCTTTTAATTGGCTGACGTGTAATTGTTTGTTGAGAATATTTTTAAAGATGTTTAAATATATAATATTTATGTTTGAATTCATTTGTGCTTGGTGAAATAAAATAAGCAAATAAAAAAATATACATAAGTCTCTTTCCGACCCGTAATGCTTCGAGTTCGGATCTCCATATGGGTTTGACCCTGGTCCGGAACTCGAGGTGTTACAAGCAATCATGTGATCTTAGCATGCCCAAAAGATAGGAAAGACTGATCTAGTCCTCCTTGGAAGAAGAAGACAGGAATAAAACTATTCCTAAAAGGCACAATAGAAGATGAAATACAAAATGTAAGAGGTAATCTTCAAATAAGATAAGCTATCTCAATGTATCTATTGTAGATACAAATGGTGAGTTACTTTCTACCCTGTCACTACCTAGTTTTTGACAGATGCATCCTCAAAGTACCTTGAGAGCTATGAGGAATGCATGGATCATCAGAACTGTAATTTCAATTATGATATGAGATATCTCAAGTAATGAATAAAGGTTTGATATACCTTAAAATTCATTAAGCTTGTATGATAATGGGCCTGATACCCGAAATCCTTTTTGTATTATGTTTGGTTCACGAACTTTTCAGTTCACATGAACAATAACCCTAGTTGAGGCCTTTTCGAGTAAGTTAGTGGTTTCATAATCTTTTTCTAACTCTTAGTCATGAACATTATATATAGTTGTTAGATTTCTTCAACTATGTTCATCAAAAGAATGGGAAGCTCAAAGAGACCTCATGACACAGTCATCCTTGATGAAGAAGAAATCAAAGAGGAAAGTTCCTTGCAAGGTGCCTTAAGAAAAAGGGGGTGGCTATGATTAAATAACAAAATTCCTGGTATACAAAATCTATAAAAGATCTAACAAATTCTTACAATGATTCTAAGGTTGAAATTACAAATCTTCAATTGCGATTGAATCACCTGATTGATGGTCAAACCAAGATCCTTGAGAAACATAAGGTCATGATCAGAAGCCAGAAGAAACTCATCACTGAATACAAGAAAGCTCAGGAGTTTGTCCGGATTGTAAACCTAAAGTTGGAATCCTAACTCACGAACATGGTTTCTCCATCGTTAAACGGATCAAGGATCCCAGGACTCGTTTTATGATGGCATTCTCGAAAGGTATGAAGAGATCAATGAAGTCTGAATCCATTTGCTAGGTTTTGAATGCTTTTATTAGTTTTTCTCTTCGTCCTTTTACTAGTTAACTCCTTGTAGGAATTTTATTCTTATTGATTAATGAGGAACACTAGATTTTGGAGTAGTTCTTATGTGTTACATTAGTTATTCCAAATACTATCATCTTGCATGTTAAAAGTTATTTAATTAAATTTGATTTTGAAAGATTACTTGCAATACCTAATCTTCATGGATTATATATATATGTATTGCTGATTATGTGAGATTTGTTCTTTGCTATCATACTTTAGTGATTAGAACATATATCTCATATTTTCTCATAAGTTAATCTCTTAACTCTTGCAAAAGAGAAGTAAACTATTTTGAGTCGCTACAAACACTAGCCTACTACCAATGAACTTCAGACTGGACTGTAGCTGAACCCTAATCAATCTCACACTGATTCAAGGTACAAGTGCATTCCTTATGTCTCTGATCCCAGCAGGATACTACGCAATTGATTCCCTTAGCTGATCTCACCCACAACCAAGAGTTGCTACGACCCAAAGTCGAAGACTTGATAAACAAATCTGTCTCACACAGAAAACTCTATTGGAATAGATAAATCTATCTCCCACAGAAATACCTATGATTTTTGTTCCGTCTTTTGATAAATCAAGATGAATAGGAACCAATTGATATACCGGACTTATATTCCCAAAGAACAACCTAGTAATATCAATCACCTCACAATAATCTTAATCGTATGGTAGCGAAACTAGATATTTTGGAATCACAAACAATGAGACGAAGATATTTGTGACTACTTTTTATCTTGCGTATCGGAGATTAAATCTCGAGCAAATCTTAGAGAAGATAGTACTCAATACGATAGAATAAGGCAAGATCAGAACACGCAACTACAAAGAAAATAGTTGGGTTTGGATTCACAATCCCAATGAAGTCTTTAAGTCGTTAACCTATAATGGTTTTAGGAAAAACCTAGGTTAAAGGAGAATCGACTCTAGTCGCAACTAGTATCACACAGGAGGTGTGGGGATTAGGCTTCCCAGTTGCCAGAGTTCTCCCTTATATAGTCTTCAAATCAGGGTTTACAATCAATTTTACCTTGGTAACAAAGCATTCAATATTCACCTTTAGATGAAAACCTGATTAGACTCAAGCTAATATATTTCAACCGTTCGATCGACCTTAGCTTGTTATACACAAATGAAATGTGACTTCATTTAGATATGGGTAACCGTACCTAAACGTGTACACCTTGTTGGCTCAAAAATAGTTAACCGAAGTTAGTCATATGAACACTTTCATCAACCTTGTTCATCTTAACACAACTAGTTCAAATGACTCAAATGAAACTAGTTTATAGAGTTGTTCAATTGTTTATATTCTAGTAGAACTATACAAGAATTGAAGCAAAATCGATTTTGATTTGAATCAATTCATGAACATAATAGCCACGGTTTGCAAAAGATTGCATTCCTTAATTTATAAATGTATTAGTTCATGAACAAACCGATTTTAGAACATAACCCACTCAAGTATGCAAACGGGTACGCATATCTAAGTAGCCGGACTTGGTCTGGGTTCACCAGTATGCGAACATGTACGCATACTTTCGTACATGACCAAACTCAGTTGAACTCCCGGACTTGAACTGTTACGCCTGTACGCATACGGTTATGCATACTAAGTTCTCGGACTTCAACTATCAAACCAGTACGCATATGTGTATGCATACTATGGTTCCCGGACTTGGAATAACTTACAAAAGTTAGCAGACAAGTATACATAATGTGATATATCCAATCAATGGTTAATAGTGTTATAGCACTGCTCGGTCGAACTCGCATGTGTTTCTATCTCAAGCATGTTTTTCAATGTTAGTGATCAAAACTATAAGTCTTGATTTCTAGTCTACTTATAGATGCCTCAGACTAGGACATAGATTGTGTAGTTGAGCCTTAGACTTCACGGCGTTCATCATTTGAAGACGAAGAACTACTAAGGAGAGCTTGTGGAACTTCATAAACAAAAGGCATGTGGAAACTGAAACTCATCTATCACTTGGAAAGTCTATTTCTACTCTATCTCCTACATTGAGACATAAGTCGTGTTACGATATAGTTTTCTATTATACACATTTGAGAGATAAGTTTAACTCGCTTACATATTTCTCGGAATATGTGTTGGCAAGCTTTCGCTTCGACCCAGTTCATCTTATATTATTGACGCAAGTCAAAATATGATCATGTGAAAATTTCCAAGTAATATCTTACATGGTTTGTGTGATACAATCATTTGGTGTAGACTTGGAATATTTCGTTATGACTATTTTAATAATTTGAAAATTGCTTTGATGTTAATAGTGTGTGAAAATGGATATTTTCATCCTCTAAGAAAGTTTCAATGATTTAAATAAGAGTTTAGAACACTTAACCGTTATTAATTGGATATGACATGTTGTGTACTCTTGCACATATATAATCCATGTCCGGGAACCATAGTATGCGTTCACGTACGCGTACCTGTTGGCTTGAGAAATCCGGGAACCTAAGTATGCGTACCCGTTCGCGTACTGGCGTAAGGTTCATGTCCGAATATTTCTGCCCAGATTGGAAGTTCGCGTACCTGTTTGCGTACTGGCGAAACCCAATCTTGGTCCAGGTATTTCAAGTATGCGTACACGTTTGCATACTTGAAGGTTAAAGTTCTAAAATCGGTTGTATACATAAACTTAAACATTTATATAATAAGGAATGCAATCTTTGCAAACCGTGGCTATAATGTACATGAATTCATTCGAGTGAATCAAACCGATTTTGCTTCAATTGTGTTCTTGTATACTTCTATGAGAATATAACAATTGAACAACTCTTTAACTAGTTTCATTTGAGTCATTTGAACTAGTTATGGTTAAGATGAACAAGGTTGATATGAGAGTGTTCATATGGCTAACTTCGGTTAACTATTGTTGAGCCAACATGGTGTACACGTTTAGGTACGGTTACATAAACCTAAATGAGGGTACATTTCATTTTTGTGTAACAAGCTAAGTTCGATCTAACAATTGAAAGATATTAGCTTGGTTGAATCAAGTTTTTCATCTAACGGTGAATATTGAATGCTTTGTTACCAAGGTAACTTAGATTGCAAACCCTGATTTGAAAACTATAAAAGGAGAACTCTATCACCTGGGAAACCTAATCCCCACAATTTTGTGTGCTACTAGTTGCATAGCTAGAGTCGATTCTCCTTTAACCTTAGGTTTCTCACGAGACCCTGTAGGTTAACGACTTGAAGACTTCATTGGTATTATGAAGCCAGACCCAACTATTTTGTTTGTAGTTGCGTGTTCTAATCTTGCCCGATTTTATCATCTGAGCACTATCTTCTCTAAGATTTTCTCGAGATTTAATATCCGATAGGCAAGATAAAAAGTAATCACAAACACCTTCGTCTCATCGTTTGTGATTCCACAATATCTAGTTTCGCTTCCATACGATTTAGATTATTGTGAGGTGATTGATAATACTAGGTTGTTCTTCGGGAATATAAGACTGATTTATCAATTGGTTCATGTTCGCCTTGATTTATCAAAAGACGGAACAAAACTCATAGGTATTTCCGTGGGAGATAGATTTATCTATTCCAATAGACTTTTCTGTGTGAGACATATTTATTTATTTATTTATTTATTTTTTGAATGTTGTAATTTATTCATATTAAACCGAACTTACATATTTGAGATACCAAGGAAATCTTATCTCTTAGGAACCTAAGAGTTGAAGATTGTAAAAGGAGGATCCGCTATGTGATTAGGAGCCACTGTCGGTTCTTCCATACTTAGCTTACATAACTTAGATAAGAACATGTTGGGCAACACGATTAGGTGCTTTCCTAGCTTGTTGGTGATATAATACCGCCCGGTTATGCGACACATCCGATTGCTTCTTGATTCTGGCGCTAGCTGCTTGTTGGTGATGCGATGGAACACTCTACTTCGAAAGTGGTAGAAGGAGAAGGATAAGAACTTTATCTCTTCTTCAGTGACTTCCCACAAGAGAAGCCCAAATTTTTCAGAGCAAACAGTTACGCTGGTTTGTCATCCCTAGTTGGTAAAACGAAGTACCGGTGGAGATAACCAACGCCTATTGCTCCACGGTCATTATCCCTAGTTGGTAAACAAAGTACCCATGGAAAAATTGACTTTGCAAGACTAAAGCTGAGGATGGAATATATACAGTATGTTGATACTGCGGTGGTAGAAAGCTGATGTATAGTTGTCGTCGTAGTCGAATGGGTCTTAAATCTGCAGAGTGGCTCACTGTCTGACCGTGTTTAACATCATCACCTAAAACTAGACTTTCATAGTACGTAGTACACATGCTTCTAGACATGATAACTAAACCAGACACAAAGAAGCAAAAGTAATTAAACTTTCCTAAGACAAACATAAAGCAACTAAAGAAGTTTAACTTCCCTAAACCTACACTAAGAACAGTAAAACATTTATTTATTACACATAAAAAGCAAGATAAGAGATAAGGTTCCCCTGTTTATGGATACCATTTGATCAGAGTCTTATCATTCCACATTTCCGCTTTAAAGTACTGGCAATGTACAGCTTTTGTCGCACCCATTATGACAACTTATTTTTACCTTTTTTTCCTTGGACTCTAATGACATAATTACCATTGGGCCCCTTAATTTAATCCGCCTGTATCCCTGACTCGACCCGGTATGAAACCGAGTTGTTGTAGAGAGACTCGGACAACTGTTTGTTTGGGGGGGTCTGCCGTTAATTGCCTTGTCGGTGAAGTCGGATGGTGCGAAGCTGTAGTTCGGTGTAAATACGGATGTTTTCTAGTCGGTCGTTGCAGCGTAACAATAACTAACTGATTTCATCTTATTCACCGAACCTTCAATTGTGGATTCATCAGGATCTCGCTTTGTGCAACTCCATCCGGGTACTTGATTTTCGTTAGGTTTGATCAGTTTGGTCTCTGATGGGGGATTTGATTGTTGAGTTTTAAAAAATATCCATTTTTTAAACAAATAGGATGATGAAGGTGTTTTTGTCCTCTCAATGATTGTTGTTTATTTGGGTATTTTGCCTCGAATCTCATGTTTCAGCTTCCCCGATAATTCGATTGATTGATTGAGTTTTATTGAGTGATTGAATGAAAGTGGTCTTAGGGGAGGAGGTGTATCAGATGGTGGAGAGGGACATACCAGAGGCGGAATTCCCATGAGAAAGGTGGTGTTGGTTGGATCCTGGGAGCCGATTCGATTCATAGCTTTCACCTATAAATCTTCCAGCCGAGTGTAGAGAGGCTTTATGAGAGGTTGATGCTGACCCTGAAGGAATTCCATGTTAGTAGGCGTAGGCAAAAGCATTCGCATTTGAAGCGTGACTGCAAACTGTTGTCATGGCTTACAACGGCAATCACGAGACAATGAAATTGACTACAAGGAACATATTAGAGGCTAGTTAAATTTTTTTGTCACATTCTCATAGTGTTTTTTTTTTTTTTTGAAATATTTATTTTATTAATTTAAATTGAGATTACACGTGGAAATGGTATGTCCATACAATCGGCTAAGCTCTCATAGTTGATTGTGCACTTATGCACTTAGAGACTAAAATCATGTGTAAGATGCCCAATAGATATGCAGTTAATTTAATTAGACATGAACAATGGAATGACTTGATGCCTAACAATAAGGACATACTCAGCCGCTGCAATCCTATTGAATGGAATGACTTGATGCCTAACAGGAACAATGACTTGATGCCTAAAAAAATAAAGTACTAATCTATTTTATTCTATAAAGGGAACTCCCCTTAGCAACAATACTTGAAGCTGCAAAAAGTGTTTTCCTAATTTTCCCCTACATTACTATGATTTCTGTGCATTTAAAAAAAAATTGAGGACATATCAGTAATTTAGCTATATTTACTTTTCCTCTAGATAAGTTCGAAAAACTCTTTAGAATCTTTGCTCACAAGACCCAGAAATCAAGCAACAGATCCTTGTGAAAATATCCATTCAATAGATCGCCATTGGTTCAAAACAATCATTCATCAAGCACCGATACTTTAATCAAACACCCATTTCCAAAATTAAAGATAATTGAATCAGGAAAGGGGAATACAAGTTTACAAGGAGGGAGAGATGAAAATTTAGTTCGGTGTTAGTGGTTGCGAGAGATAAGGACGTGAATTTGGTCGAGGTCTTACAGTAACAGATGAGAGTTTATGAGAAATGGATATGAAATAGATAAGAAGGCGGAGAGCCGGAGAGTGGGAAGGAAGGAAGGGTTAGGGATTTTTTTATGGTTTGGGCTTTTTGATTATACAGTAACACGAGATATCTCGAGGAAAATCTGGCGGTTCACAGTGATACGTGGCATTGACTGTTAACACGTGTCTTCTGCCGTCCATTATATATTAATCACGGTTAACACAAGGGTTGACGATCGGTTTCAGCACGCGCATTGCGCGTGCCCAACAATCTTGTAATAAATAGAAAGACTTCCGGGAAAAATCCCGTGAGGGGATCGAAAGAACAAGGGGAAAAGCTTTTAGCATTGGGATTATAAATGGATAGGTGTGGGTCCCACGGCTGTGAGTCACGGTAAAAATCCTGGGATATAAAGCATTTTCGTTGACTTGAAAGACTTAGTGGGATCAACAATGCCATCAGCTTTCCTGTTTAAGTGTGTACGGATTTTATAAGCAGAGAGCAATGACTCCGAGACACTAACGAGTAACGAACCTACCTACATCATTTCGAAGAGGCACTGCCCAAAAAAAAATAATATTTGTTGCAGACCAAGGAATTAATTGGATTTTTTTTTTTGAATGTTGGAATTCATTCATATTAAACCGAACTTACATATTTGGGATACCAAGGAAATCTTATCTCCTAGGAACCTAAGAGTTGAAGATTGTAAAAGGAGGATATTCGCTATGTGATCAGGAGCCATTGTCGGTTCTTCCATACTTAGCTTACATAACTTAGATAAGAACATGTTGGGAAACACGATTAGGTGCTTTCATAGCTTGTTGGTGATATAATACCGCCCGGTTATGCGACACATCCGATTGCTTCTTGATTCTCGTCGTCAGCTGCTTGTTGGTGATGCGATGGAACACTCTACTTCGAGTGGTAGAAGGATAAGGATAAGAACTTTATCTCTTCTTCAGTGACTTCCCACAAGAGAAGCCCAAATTTTTCAGAGCGAAACAGTTCTGCTAGTTTGTCATCCCTAGTTGGTAAACAAAGTACCCGACGGAGATAACCAACGCCTATTGCTCCACGGTCATTATCCCTAGTTGGTAAACAAAGTACCCGCCGGAAAAAATTGCCGAGAAGAACAGGTTCGCATGAGACTGAAGCTGGGGATGGAATATATACAAGATGTTGATATTGCGGTGGTAGCAAGCTGATGTACAGTTGTCGTCGTAGTCGAATGGGTCTTAAATCTGCAGAGTGGCTCACTGTCTGACCGTGTTTAACACCATCACCTAAAACTATATTTTCATAGTATGTAGTACACATGCTTCTAGACATAATAACTAAACCAGACACAAAGCAGCAAAAGTAATTAAACTTTCCTAAGACAAACATAAAGCAACTAAAGAAGTTTAACTTCCCTAAACCTACACTAAGAACAGTAAAATATTTATTTATGTGGGAATGTTATTTATGCCCCTACTATCCATGGGTCATGCACAAATACCCTTATCCATTATGTATATACCCCCTAGACTTTTAGAAGGAAACTAATTTTTTCCATAATTCCACAGCCGCCCTTAAAGACATTATTTGCTTTCACATTTCATATTCGCAAGTTACCTCTGTACTTTCGATCACCGACTTTCACCCATCACCACCACCACTACCATCAACATCGTTTCTCCACCGCCGCAACAACTACTAACATCAGAACATCTCCAACACCACCATCACCATCTCCACCAAGAGAGAGAGAAAGAGATCTTCGTCGGAAATCATTTTCAGATTCAAAAACAGATTAACATCATCCTCATCATCATCTTCTACTTGGTTTCTCGCTGATTTTAGATATCGAATTCAGTTTCAGTAGATTGAGAGATCTGATTTTAAGTTTCATTTTCAGGTAATTTCGAACTCAAGATTTGAAATTTTTATTTCTTTAAGCTTTATAACTATTCGATTTGAAATTTTCGTCAATGAATTAGGGTTTGTTTACGATATTTTAATTGACCCTAAAATTGATCAATCTGATGTTTCAATTCATGGTTTTTTAGCATGATATCTCCATAGAGGCCATCAGAGAAAACATATTTGTCGGGAATCTGTTGTTGCCATGGTTGATTTTCAAGAGTTTATGAACAAAATGAAGTGATAGAAGAGATTGATGTTCTGGTGGTATTTGTGAGATGAAGAGAAAAAATTATGAACCTGTGATGGAAATGGAAACCAGAGTTTGAGTTGTTGTTTGAGCTCATGGAAGAGATGGTCATGGTTCTTTGTTAGAAGTGAAATTCAAATTTATGAATATCTAGGGTTGAATTTTGATGCTGAGAAGAGAATTGAATTGAACAGTGGAAATTATAATTGAGGTGCTGTTTCAGTGGATGTAATGGTGAAGCTGAAGGCTCGGAGTAGATGACAGTGGATTTTGACAGTCAGTGTTGGTGAAACTGGGAAGCTACAGGTTGTTGATCGATTGAAGGAGGAATTGGTGTTTGTTGTTATAGATTGCTAGGTCAAGAATGCAACAGTGGCAGATCTGGTGGTACTAATTGATGTGACTCAATAATGTTGTAGTAATAAGGTTCGTTGAGACTTGTGAAAGCAATGGATTTTTAGACTTATAAAAATTAATAATAAAGAAAATTTAACACAAAATTGATTCAAGATATGAGAAAATAACCAAGACACTGATTCCACTATTACACATGAATGAATAACAATAAATAACCCAAAACTCTAATTATCTTTTAAATTCCTTGTTTCTTAATTCACAAATAATCAGAAAAATTCTCAAAAATTAATTGTATCCCTAAGCATAGATTATCTTAATACAAAGCATAACCTATCTAATTGAATCACAACTAATGAAAAGAATTTTGCGAACGATTTAAAACTCTGCAAAAGCAGTGATTGAGTGAATTATAATTTATAAATTAGAGAAAATAGAATAGTTACCACTTATTCATGCATAAATAGCTTCCTCATTGCCTTGGTTGTGGGAGAATTAGCCTCTCATCATGTTGGAAACACGCTCAAAAATCATTATTATTGCTCAAAAATGGTTTACAAATGATGAACAAAGGAGAAATGATGAAAACCGGGTTTGCAACAGTTATAGTTGTTGCAAACACTGTTACAAAGAGGGTTGAAAACTGTTACTGATTTTAAGTCTGCCTTCCGTATTACGACCCACGACAAAGTGTCGTTGTCACTGTAGAAGAACGACGGTTCCCTGTGCGTTGATGTTCTTTGTGTTCTTCAATGGCAGCAACAGCAAGATATTTTGTAACTCGATTTTTTTGACTTTCTGGTGCTCTGCAACTCTCCCAATCTCTCTGTCACCCCTCTATGATATCCAACAGGCCTTTTTATAGTCACAAGACCCCAAAAATCCTCGAGTTAATGCCAAAATATTTTGTTTTAAAGTCTTGATATTTTTTATCTTCTTTCCTTCCTTGCAGAGATTTTATTTCCTTCTTGAACCGTCTGATGATGTCGACACACTCCCAATGGGCTGAGATGACATTTACTTAAGGAAAGAATCAGTCAGTCCACACGCCATCCACCATAATTACCACAATGAGCACGGGAAAAACAGAGTTGCGCCCCCGACATTCTTGTGTCTCCTATTCCACGTTAATCTCCTTTCTTCTCGAGTCTAACTGAAGTACCAGCTCCGTTTTGCCTTAACAGGCCATTCCCAGTCCAATGCCAAGCAATAAGTCCGTCTAAACTCAATAGAACCCGATCCAGGAATTCATGCAGCAGCAAAAATATTTTCCCGCCAAAATTTCATATTTGAATGGGGAAGATGGTGTCCCTCTAACCAGCTGCGGGTGCGACTAGCAGGTGCTCCCTGGGGTGCCCCTTATCCATTGGGTTACCCCTTATCCAAAGACGAGAGTCCGAATAACACGTGTCCTCCGGAGGTGCTCCGAGCAACTTTTCGAGCCGAATTTTCCAACAAAATTTATTTCCAAAAAAATACCTACAAACACACAAAATACTATAATAAGGACAAAAATGAGAACTAACAATGCGAAACATTGAGAACAAATTAGACACATAAATGCGTCTATCACTAATGGAATTGAAATGGTTTATGCAGTGGCTGTATGTGAGATTGCAGGTGGTATGAAGAGATGTTTGTATGTTATAGGTGGTTGTTTGTGGTGCTGTAATTGGAGTCTGGTGGCGGCGGTGGTGGTTGTGGTTAGTGAAGATGCAGGTGATGTTGATGTCAATGCGTTGTCTTGAGTTTGCTTTTGATTACATACATAGTTCAAGGGTGTTGATCGAATCAAGAGCTGAGAAGGATATTTGGGACTGATGATTCAGATAGATATGGTGGTTTATGTGGGTTGTGTTAATTGCAGAACTGGAGATTTTCAAGGTTGGACTACAGGTATAAATCAGCAAGAACAAGAAATGGGTGTATGCCTCAGTTTGGTGGTTATAGTAATGAACTGAATATGAGGTTTGCAGAAAGTGATAATGGTACTGTGAGACAGATATGAAGCTGCAATGGAATGAAACTGGTTTTGGTGATGGGTTAAATATGTTGCTTCTGAAGCTAAGGAGAAATGAACTGAAGAATGGATGTTGTGTTGGCTCAAGAATGTTTAGATGAATTCCTAGGGTTCAAATACAAATTACAGGTGTTGGCAGGTTGATGGTTATGAGCTACTAAATTCAGTGAGATAGATGTATGTAAGGATATGATATTGCAGGTGCAATGAGAAGATGCAGTTTGTGTGTGGCGTTGCAGTCGGCCTGAACCTGAAATATTTGCAGCGCTCATGGACTTCTATACCTATGGACAACAACTATTTGTGGATGCAAGTGTTACACCTGCCAAGGACACGGTTATTCATGAGGTATTTTTCTGACGACAAGGGATCTTAAGTTTTTCATGTTTGCCGGTGATTCTCTGGGAACAAATCATCTGCCTGGGTAGTCAAATTTGTTGCCATGCTCCTCTTAGGAGCATCTGGTGTCTTCTTTATCATGTTTCGCTTTGGATAAGCAATCAGCTTAATTATAATAGCAACAAATCTTGAGAAAAATGTAGCACATCATCAGTGAGTTGATAACTCATAACCATATAAGCTTGAGATTAGGTGTATCAGTATATGGCTTTAAAAGCTAAACTTGAGATTCAATGCATGGTTTTTCTTCAGCTTCGGTCTTTGATCCTTTAAGTGTGAAATTTATGTTGCTATCGTAGAATGAACCTGATTTTTTTCCTTTCTTGTTACGAATGTTTGTGTCTGATTTATATTCCTAAAAGACCTAAAGTTTGGGTCTTTTCTTGGAAAGCATATTTTTGTCTTGTTTATATTCTTAAAGATATCAAGATGAATCTGTGGTGTAATGGTAACATGACTTACTCCCCCGTCAGAAGATGTGTGTTCGACTCACACTAGATTCAATCATTTTGGTATACTTTTTGTTGGAGACAACTTGTGCTAGTTGCTTCCAGATTTGGAGAAAACTTGTGCTAGTTGTGTCCATATTTGGAGACAACTTGAACAAGTTGCTTCTAGATTTGGAGACAACTTGGGCTAGTTGGCTTCGTTTTTTAGCAAGTTTTCCCTATATAGATTTTTGTTGTAGACAACTTGTGCTAGTTGCCTATATATTTGGAGACAACTTGAGCAAGTTGCTTCTAGATTTGGAGACAACTTGGGCTAGGTGTTTTCACTCTTGAAGACAACTTGATCTAGTTGCCTCGGATTCTGAAACAACTTTGTGCTAGTTGCCTTCATTTTTGAAGACAACTTGAGCTAGTTGCCTCAACTTCGGAGGCAACGTGAATTAGTTGGTTCCATTTATTGTAGCAACTTGTTCGTGTACACTTTTTATGGGAGACAACTTGTGGTAGTTGTTTCCATTTTCAAGACAACTTGAGCTAGTTGCCTCAGATTTGAAGACAACTTCAACAAGTTGACTCCACATGATGGCGGTGGTGGTGGTGGCGATGACGACGGCGGTAGTTGCTAGTGGTGTTGGAGGGGGAAAGTGGTGGTGGTTGATGGTCGCCAGTGGTGGTGGTTGGCTGCGGTGGTGGCTGATGGTCGCCAGTGGTGGTGGTTGGTGGCGGTGGAGGAAAGTAGTGGTGGTTGGCGGTGGAGGTGCGCGGTGGTGGTTGGAAACAATGTTGGTTGGCGGCGGTGGTGGTGGACGGCTGGTGGTTGGTGCTGGTGGACGACGGTGGCGGGTGGTGGTGGTGGACGGTGGCGGCGGCGGACAGTGGTGGTGGCTGTTGGAGGTGGTGGACAGTAATGGTTGGCAGCAGAGTTTTTTTTTTTTTTTTTTTTGAATGAATAGTTATTAATGGTAGTGGTTTTATATATTTACTATATAAAAAAGGGTATATTAGTAATGTATTAAGTTTAGGGGTATATATTAAGTTTGAAAGGGTATTTTTCAAGGGGTCTCATACTAGGGGTATATAGATAATGTTCCCTTTATTTATTACACATAAAAAGCAACATAAGAGATAAGGTTCCCCTGTTTCTGGATACCATTTGATCAGAGTCTTATCATTCCCCCTTTCCGCTTTAAAGTACTGACGATGTACAGCTTTTGTCGCACCCATTATGACACGACTTATTTTTACCTTTTTGTCCTTGGACTCTAACGACATAATTACCATTGGGACTCTGAATTTAATCCGCCTGGATCCCTGACTCGACCCGGTATGAAACCGAGTTGTTGTAGAGAGACTCAGACAACTGTTTGTTTGGGGGGTTCTGTCGTTAATTGCCTTGTCGGTGAAGTCAGATGGGGCGAAGCTGTAGTTCGGTGTAAATACGGATGTTTTCCAGTCGGTCGTTGCAGCGTAACAATAACTAACTGATTTCATCTTATTCACCGAACCTTCGATTGTGGATTCATCAGGATCTCGCTTTGTGCAACTCCATCCGGGTACTTGATTTTTGTTAGGTTTGATCAGTTTGGTCTCTGATGGGGGATTTGATTGTTGAGTTTTAAAAAATATCCATTTTTGAAACAAATAGGATGATGAAGGTGTTTTTGTCCTCTCACTGATTGTTGTTTCTTTGGGTATTTTGCCTCGAATCTCATGTTTCAGCTTCCCCGATAATTCGATTGATTGATTGAGTTTTATTGAGTGATTGAATGAAAATGGTCTTAGGGGAGGAGGTGTATCAGATGGTGGAGGGGGACATACCATAGGTGGAATTCCCATGAGAAAGGTGGCGTTGGTTGGATCCTGGGAGCCGATTCGATTCATAGCTTTCACCTGTAAATTTTCCAGTCGGGTGTAGAGAGGCTTTATGAGAGGTTGATGTTGACCCTGAAGGAAATCCATGTTAGCACAAACTCTGCAACAAAACTTCAATTGGAGAAGCAATTCCACGGTGATGATGAAACTAAAATCTTTGCCCTTCCAGTATTTCCAAATCAAGCATCCTGCCTTCCTGACTAGGAGTAAATTAAACAGATCTCAAAAAAACAAACTTGAAATCCTTTTCTGTTTAATTCTTAGTCCCAAATTAATATCAAAAAGACTTTCGCAAGATCTCGTAAGGTTTTTAATTGATGAGTGGGATTGAAAAGATTATGTTGTAGAGTTAAACTTAGATGCAGAGAAGGTGGGGAATTATTAACGGTGGATCGGGTATAAACTCTCTAACAAGCCGAGTTGCAGAGCAAAACTCGGAAAAGAGAGAAAAAAACCTCTGCTAGCAGGTACTTAATTGGATTTAAATGGTAACAGTTTTTTTTTTTTTTTTTTTTAACAGAAAGAGCCTCGGTAACTCGCACACCTTTAAGGGTCTTCGAAGACTGCTTGATGTCATGGATCAGAAAGGGAGTAAGACGTAGGTTTCTCCTATCAAACACCTCCAAACATATTTACCATTTACTGTTTACAAGGATAGAAATCTTATCTTATACTAATATAAAGAAAATACCCCTTTTTGGTGAAGCCTTGTTTTTTTTTTGTTGGTCACAAAAAGACAAAATAGCTTGGTGTCACCCTGATATTACTAATATAACCTTAAGTATCAACCACTACTATACATATGTATTCAAGGGTGAAAATCTACATTGAATCAATGTTTGTATATTTACAGGAATGTCCTTGTTTTAAAAATAGATCAAAAAATTTAAAACTTAGATATCTTTCAAAACCTGGCTTGATTGGGGTATACCAAGATTAATTGGGGTATACCCAATAAGACAAAATAGGGTCATTTTGAAGTAAAAGAGGTCACCCCTTAACCATATATTTTCTAAATGGCTAATATACCCTTGTTTAATTAACACTAAAAATCTGATTAGGTTAATTAATTGAGTTTAGATTAAAACTTTTCAAATAATGAAAATTTTGATTGAAGCTTCGAGAACGCTCTGAAGAGGTAGTTGACCTCTAGAAGAAGTTAGATGAACAAATCCGGATTAACTTTGATCTTGCTGCATAAATTGCAAAGCTTAAGGATTTGAAATCTGTAAAGGCATCTTCAATGGTTTTAAATAACTCTCTAACTCGTCTTTGGAGAATTTTCGTAAGTCAGGTGATAAGCGAGGTCTAGGCTTTGTGAAACCTGATAGTGCTCAGAATTCTTCGAACAAGGTTAATGATGTTGGTACATGCTTGTTTTGTGGTTCTCATGATCACTTTCAACATGTTTGTTTGCCTTTAAAGAAAATATTAAAAGTTGCAAGTAATCTAACTTTTGTCTATTCTTAAAAGACATTCAATACTAACAACAAAGCCTAATATGGTTAGTTGGTATGACTTGAAAAGAAGCCTACGACTATGTAAAACTGCAAGTGCACAGTGTCCTAATGCAACACAGGGCAAGCACAAGTTGATCCTCAGGGACAAGGTGGGTGTAACATTGAAGCTTATGGTCTTACTATATTTATTCAAAGTGAGAGTAACAACAAGGGGTTTTGTGGGTGTCGATACAACAAGATGATAATTGAGATTACAACAGTAAAATAAAGAAGCAATAACAAAGATGTTAATACTGAAAATGAAGGGCACTAGGATTGTCAAATCCACCACTAACTCACATTATGTATTCAACTGATTATACTACTCTTGTCCTTGCAACAGATAAGGGCAAAGTGTCAAGTCTACCACTTACCTAAGGTGTTTCACCAATGGATAATTCAATCACAACTAAAGTATCAATCCGGAGCACTAACTGTCTAATTAAGCACAACTAGTCAAGGGATTAACAATAGTCTATCAAGCATGAGTTGCAGCACAATCAACACAATTTTTATTCTAACTACAATGGATGCCTGACATACACTGTGAGAGCAAAGTATTGAGCACTAAGATTAAATATATCCTAGAACAAATTAAACATTCAAGAGTAACATAAACAACATGAATAACATAACAGAGGGTCAGGGTTTCATCTAAACCCTAGTTATGAAATTAGAACATGATGATAATGCTGAAAACAAACATAAACTACAGCTTGGTGCACCGGCTAATCCGGGCATGAATTTTACATCAAAACCCCTCCTCTATTTATACACAAAAATCTCTCAATCACTTGAATTCAAAAATTAGAGAACACTCACTCACCAAGACGCGTTTTCCGAACAAACCCCTTCTGCAATTTCTTCTTTGCAACTTGATTTGATGTTTGCTTTTAGTTATTGAAGATAACCCTAAATCCATCTCTCTCAACCCTAGCTTCTAGGTTTACTGTGGGGTAGAAGCTATGATGGAGATAGAAAGAGGCTAGGAGGTTGATTGATTGCATAGGGTGGCCGATAGGTTGGCTGTGGTCGGAAATGGAAGTGAATGATGGAGAAAGAGAACTGATGGCTTTTGCAGAGCTTGGAGAAAATAGGAACACGAAGTGAAGGTGTGTTTGGTTCTACTCGTACAAGGGTATGGATATAAGGAGGATACGGTGTTGAGCGGAAGCAGCAAACGTTGATGCGTCGAATGGATATGTTGTTGGATGTTGTGCAGTTATGATAAATCTGACGGCCCAGACATGGCACCGAGTTTGGGTCTTGGTTTGTATTTCTTCTAAGCCCATGTCTTTTTCAAAGCTAATATATCTCAAGCCCACATCTAGTTTTAGCTTGCAAACAACATTCTTCACTTGCGGAAGAGGTGCAAATGGCATTCTTCACTGCCTCTCAGCTGGAGCTTTGTCACCTTTCTTTCTACCACCAATTCTCTGCTCTTCTAGTTTCTCAATTTGTCCAAGCTTTATTTTACTACCTAAAATCACAAAATTAATTAGTACCCGAATTTATTCTTGAAAACATTGAAACACACAGAATTTGGGATAATATATGATTTTAAAGCGCAAAAGATGAGTTAAAAGCCAATAAAAATGTGTAGAAATATGTACTATTTGGCACTCATCAAATACCCCCAAACCTGAATTTCACTTGTCCTCAAGTGAACCCGAATTTAAGAAATCCTAACTATACCACTGTCGCTGGTCTCTCGAATGCATTTAGCGTATGCACTAAGCCTTTAAACCCCTAGGTGTCCCTAGTTGGACGAGTTGTAGTCTCGTGAGGGTTTACCAGAGGTGTACCCACAAAACCTTCTCCAACTTCAGAATGTAATGGAGTCCCAAGCATCCAAGGAGTTATGAGGACATAAAGTTTCTGCATGCTAGTAATAAGAAGTTAGAACTACCAAAGAACGTATTCTCATCCTTAAGAGTTGAGCGAGAAATAACCATACCATATGAAAGAATTCGGGTTCGAGAGTGATCACAAGCCTCGAAATTGCCTCACCAATAGGGTTTTATGATATTTGCACTCAAAAAGATCGCTTTTTTAGTCTCTCATGTGTGCAGACAGGAATAAAGAGAGAAATCCTGCACACGTTGAATGGTGGGAAGGAAAACCTTCCGAAATAATTTGTGGAGACTCCACAAATTTGTGGACAAAAAAAATCTTTTCTGATGATCTCTAAGAAAGGAAATCAACCATTAGCAAGGATGGGAGTACTCACTTACCTTCACATCTGATCGGCAATCAACACCATTCTCATAGCATCCATAGAAACGTCTTCAATCTTCGATCTTCGGTCTTCAACTGTTGATGATGAACTTATCAACTTCTTAGAACCTTGACAATTCTTTTCTTCAATTTCCTTGTTGTTTGGAATTTCCTCTTAAATTCTTCTTTTGCCATGGTGTTGTTTATTAAACAAAACTAAAAACAAACTGTAATAAATATTTTATTTTCTTTTTCTTTTTCTTTTTCATTTTTCATTTTTCATTTTTCATTTTTCATTTTTCATTTTTTTTTTTGAATAAAACATAAACACTAACTGAAAATAACAAAATAATAATGAAACTACTAAAGCCATGGATGAAGGACTTTATCACTAAACTCTTCACAACATGTATTGTCTTGATTTTATAAACTTTCACTAATTTTTATCTTATTTTCTTTTCTTTGCTCTTGTAAAATACCTCTTCTAATGTGTATATAATTCTGCTCTTTGCATTGTATCTCCACTTTGAATAAGAATTTTACTTTTCCTTGAATTGTTGCATGTAAACCTCGGACTATTTCAACTTTCTCCATAAAATCTGACGTTGCTCTGCTCGTTGATGATGATGTGTTTCTATGGATCTGTTGATATTGTCGAGAGAGAGAATGGTGCTAACTGCAAATCAAACTACAAGAAGGAGTTTTAATCTTTAGACGTCATCCTCATGATTGACGAAATTAGCACTCAAGAGATAAAAAATAGTGCTGAAAGTGGTGCGAAGTTGGGTAGCTCACCATTCCTAACCGGAATTTACGTATGGTGACACACACTCTAAAAGTACTTTTTAGATAGTCACAAAAAATGAAGGTCGGTGCCTCGCTTGATGTAAAAATAGGTAGTCTCCACTAAGGGTGATCACAATTCTACTACCAACTATCTTTGCAGCACCTAATTTTCCCATCGGCATGGTCAAATCCAACTTTAACGCTCTAACAACTAAGAAACCCGATTGTGTTCTCCAATACTTCCAAGTTCAGTTATTTCGGTCAGACTCTCTATGTAAACATAGCTAGAAGCATGCTAGTGACTCTAAGATCTCTAAAAGTTGGAGGTTTTATTTTGAATTATTGAAATTTTTGATTTTTTTTTTAAGGTGCAAAAGACTAAAAACTCTATATGCAAAATACTCCACCAAACCTAAATCTAACATTGTCCTCAATGTTTTAATAAATAATCAGAATTATAACAACATACCAGGAGAACTATGCTGAGTAGAGAAAAGGGAAGAGATTACCGGATGTCGGCGAAAGCAAGATTAGAGCTTCATTATTCTAGGCTAGAATCCAACATTTTCAGCTGAGATCATATTGGATTAGCGCAATATATACAAGAAAAAGCTAGGAAATATAATTACCTACTGGATTATATACAAGAAAATTTTGCCGTACACCAATAGTCTAAAGAGTTGAGGATCAACCCAAAAGACAGAATGCATAAATTTTAACAGCCTCACACAATTATAATAGGATAGAACTGCAAGCGAGGTTGCAAAACATAATGAGCTACCCACAAACCTGGATTTTTCAACAGATAAACTTTTGTGCACAAAATCTCGCAGTTTTGGAGGTTCATCATGCACAAGGTCAAGTTCAAAATGAACTGTGTTAGGAACGGGCAGAGAAACAAGAGCGCATTCCAATTATGGCTCCTTAAAGGTATTATAATTTGATGCAAAATAGTCCAAGAGGACTTGGGAGGCACAGAGTTCCAATCCTAGATTAGGTCCTCTTAGAAAAGTTGGTTTTACAATGTTGTTACAAACCAAATCTAGGTTGGGTGCAAGATTACCAGTTTGTGACATGGGCAGGGAAGTAGGCACATTTAAGTTGTTTTCATGTGTAAGATCATTAGTACCATCACACATTTTCCCTAAGCCAGAAACATGTATATCATATTCATTTTCATAGAACAAATCATCAAGCCCCAGTTCATAATCATCATCCAAAACCTTTGTGTCATGTATAAGAGAATCAGACAGAGCGGCATACTGTGTTCTATGCATGGAATTAGATGCATTTAAGTTACATTCATTTTTAGACTCAAAAATATCACTATGCAGTCTAGTTTTCCCAAATTCAGAAACAAATAGTGTTCTATCATGCTCACAGTCATCGAAAAAATCAGCAAACCCCAATTCAGTATCATCATTCAATACTTTAGTTTAATGCATAGGCAAATCAACAGAGATATCATACTGTGACCTAGGTAAAGAATCAGACACATCAATTATATTTTCATACATAAGATCATTAGTGTCAACGGAAGATTCAACATTACCTAAGTCAGACACAAGTTGTCTGTCATGCTTTCGTTCATAAAACAGTTGCACAAGACTCAAATCAACATCAACATCACATGTATTTGCATATGCAATACTAGAAGAAACATCATTCATGAAGGTCGAGGCAGAGAAGCCTAATGTCTCTGAACCCAAAGGTTCCACAATATTTTCATCATAAACATGTTCCTCTAACATAACATCATCATCATCATCATCCTAACAGAAATGCATTTCCCTATTCACGATCATAGTCCTAGGCCAGTCATTTACCTCTAGATTAGGTTCATGTTCAATATTAGTATCTTGAGTGGGAATATAAACACTATTTTCAAAATTATTTTAGGGCTGACAATCATTTTACCCTGAAATTCCTCCCTCTCCTCATTTTGTAAATGAAGCAGATTCATTTTTAAGCATGTATTAAGTTGGTCAATGGAGGGAGAGTCTTCAACAGTGGGTATCCTCATTTCATATGGATATTCAATACATGGTTTGGCATGAGGGTCACTAGTGAAAGAGGATTCAAAATCATTGCTATATGGTTTATCATGCAATAAATTCAATTCAAACCTAGCATTATTTTGTTCGATGAGTATGAGATTTTCTTCCACGAATTTCCTACAAGAGGTTGGGGAAGTACAAAATTGTTCAACTTCCCACTGCGGTTAATGATACATGTGTGCATGGTTATTGGGATTTATAAAATATTGATCGCAACCTTCGAAAGGTTGATTATGGTCCCAATGACTACCAGCATCATAATCTGTGGGTATTTCATACCTTGGATTTTCATGGCCTTCTCTAGATTGCCTATAAGCATGCAAAATATAACAGTTCTCAACAAGATGGCTTAAGCTACCACACAAGGTACAAGCATGCATTTTAGATTGCCTATATGAATGAGATGCGACAGATTTCTCATGTATTTGCATTTCTAAAGTTGTGATTTGAGCTTCTAATTGATCCAAAACGACGAATGTGGGAGTTGGGCACTGTAAAAATTTTCATTTTCACCATGTGGTGGATGATACATGTGTGAATAGTTATTAGGGTCCACGTATTGAGGCTCGAGACTATGAAAATGTCCATAACAATCCTTATAACTATTGACATCATGGTTCATGGGAGTCTCATAATGTGAAGCATGCCCTTAAGCAAGTTCTCTAATGGATTTGTGTTCATCCCCAGTTGCAGACCAAAATCCTGACATTTTTTTTTAGAAACAAATCTATTCTAAATGCTACTAACAAGTCCTAAAGAGAATGCATGCAAAAACTATATCTAAGCTACTAGGGCTAAACGCAACACATACTACAAGATTACACTAACAAAAACTAACAAGAAAAATTAAAAAGGATGCTACTTTGACAATGACAAAGTTACAGAAGATACAAGAACTGCAACTGAAAATCAGTAAAAGGGAACCAAAGAATCGATTACACCTCTACCGAGTCCCCGGCAGCGGCGCCAAAAACTTGGTAGGACTTGAAAAGAAGCCTACGACTATGTCAAACTGTAAGTGCACAGTGTCCTAATGCAACACAGGGCAAACACATGTCGATCATCAGGGACAAGGTGGGTGTAACATTGAAGCTTATGGTCTTACTATACTGATTCAAAGTGAGAGTAACAACAAGGGGTTTTGTGGGTGTCGATACGACAAGATGATAATGGAGATTACAACAGTAAAATAAAGAAGCAATAACAAAGATGTTAATACTGAAAATGAAGGGCACTGGGATTGTCAAATCCACCACTAACTCACATTATGTATTCAACTAATTATACTACTCTTGTCCTTGTAACAGATAAGGGATAAGTGTCAAGTCTACCACTAACTCACATTATGTATCACTTGAATTCGAAAATTAGAGAACACTCACTCACCAAGACGCGTTTTCCCAACAAACCCCTTCTGCAATTTCTTCTTTGCAACTTGATTTGATGTTTGCTTTTAGTTATTGAAGATAACCCTAACTCCATCTCTCTCAACCCTTGCTTCTAGGTTTACTGTGTGGTAGAAGCTATGATGGAGATAGAAAGAGGCTAGGAGGTTGATTGATTGCATAGGGTGGCCGATAGGTTGGTTGTGGTCGGAAATGGAAGTGATTGATGGAGAAAGAGAACCGATGGCTTTTGCAGAGCTTGGAGAAAATAGGAACACGAAGTGAAGGTGTGTTTGGTTCTACTCGTACAAGGGGATGGATATAAGGAGGATATGGTGTTGAGCGGAAGCAGCAAACGTTGATGCGTCGAACATATATGTTGTTAGATATTGTGCAGTTATGCTAAATCTGACGGCCTAGACATGGCACCGGGTTTGGGTCTTGGTTTGTATTTCTTCTAAGCCCATGTCTTTTTCAAAGCTAATATATCTCAATTCCACATCTAGTTTTAGCTTGCAAACAACATTCTTCACTTGCGGAAGAGGTGCAAACGGCATTCTTCACTGCCTCTCAGCTGGAGCTTTGTCACCTTTATTCCGTTGCCACCAATTCTCTGCTCCTCTAGTTTCTCAATTTGTTCAAGATTTATTTTACTACCTAAAAACACAAAATTAATTAGTACCAGAATTTATTCTTGAAAACAATGAAACACACAGAATTTGGGATAATATATGATTTTAAAGCGCAAAAGATGAGTTAAAAGCCAATAAAAAGGTGTAGAAATATGCAGTATTTGGCACTCATCATTAGTAGTGCTAGTATGGGAGATTTTTCTCTAAAGTCAATATCACCTTTTCAATGGTTCCTTGATAGTGGATGTAGCAGGCATATGACTGGAGATCTCTCATGGTTTATCAACACAAGTGATTTTGATTGTGGACCTGTAACTTTTGGAGATGGAAGTCTGTTTGCTACATAAGCAAGAAGGGGACGATCAAATTACACCGGCGTTCTGAAATACATGATGTCGTATACGTTAAAGGTATGACTGCTAATCTTCTTTCTGTTAGTCAAATCTGTGACAAAGGCTGTCTTCAATGCTAATGGATATGACATTGTCGACAAATCTGGAAAAGTGATTTTTCAAGGATCACGTGGCAAAAATAATTGTTATCTTCTAGATACTCAGTTCAATATTTGTTGCAATTTGACTAAGGTGGAATCTACTCACCTTTGGCATGAGCGTTTTGGTCACATCAATTATCGTCTTCTAACTAAGATCATTAACAAAGAACTTGTTAGAGGCGTTCCCAAAATCAATGCTAAGGTTGAGGGTGTATGTGGTGCATGTCAAAAGGGTAAAAAAATGAAAGTTCCACACAAACCATCTCGATATATTATCACTAAAGCTCCACTTGATTTAATTCATATGGATCTTTTCGGCCCAATTCAACAATCTACGGTGGCTGGAAAGAAGTATGCCTTGGTTATGGTGGATGATTACACCAAATTCACTTGGGTGGCGTTTTTGGCTCACAAGAATGAAACACTCAGTGATTTCAAGATTATTATTAATAGAATCCAGAATGAACAGGGTCGCAAACTAAAGAAAATTAGAAGAGATCGTGGCACTGAATTCAAAGACACCAAAGTATTTGAATATTGTGACTCTCTGGGAATTATTCAACAATACTCACCACCTATTACTCCACAAGCAAATGGTGTGGAAGAAAGGATGAATAAAAACATTCAGAAAATGGCAAGGTTAATACTCCATAACAAAAACTTACCGTTAAGGTTTTGGGGTGAGGCTGTCTTTATGGCTTGCTACTTGATCAATCGTGTTTATTTACGGTCAAAGACCTTAAACACTCCCTATGAGTTGTGGTACGGTAAGAAACCCAACTTACACTATCTCATAGTGTTTGGCAGTAAGTGTTACATTCTAAAGGACCGTGAACAGAAAGGGAAATTTGATTCAGAAAGCGATGAAGGTATTTTTCTTGGCTATGCATCTGACAGTCGTGGTTCCGAGTGTTTAATCTCAGAACCCAAGTCATGATGGAATCTGCAAATGTTATCATTGATGATCTAAGTAATTTTCTTCATGATGACTCTCCTGCTGAATTGCCTCCAACTAGAGTTGCACAAGACCCGCCAACTTACTCGAACCCGCCCGTACCCGCTATACCCGTGGGTTTTTAATCCGAACCCGCCCGTTGTGGGTGCGGGGTTGGTTATGAAAATAAAAACCCGCTATAGTTGAGTTGGTAATTGGTATTAGCTAAAACCCGCCTGAACCCACCCGAAAAAACCCGTTAAATATACATCATTGATAAAACTAATCCTAGCCATTCATTATTGAAACCCTAGTGGTACTAGTAGATGAGATAACCCTTTTTCTCTCCACTTTCTAGTCTATTCCTCTTTGTTCGGCATCCTCAGTTCTTCTTCTTCCTCCTCAGTTCTTCGTATTCACCTACGACAAGAACAACAACTACTTCGAATCTTCACAAACAATCGAAATCAACACATAATCTTTATCTGTGAACTTCAGTAAGAAGTATGTTTAAACTTCAAAACATGTGTGTGTGAATGATCATTGAATATAAAGCAGGTACATATATAAACACTACAGGTGAAAAACTTACAGAAAACATTGAACTACAATCTGAAGCGGGTTTAAACCCAACGGGTCGGTCGGGTCAAAAACCCGCCCTATGTGTGTGGGTGCGGGGTTGGTAATGAAAATAAAAACCCGCTATAGTTGGGTTGGTAGTTAGTATTAGCTAAAACCCGACCCGCCTGACCCATATGCAGCTCTACCTCCAACCGAGACAATTGAGAAAATCAAAGAAACTTCAGAATTATTAGAAGTTGTCCCAACAGTTGCTGATCCTGATGTCTCTAGTGATGAGGAGAAAATCTCTAGTTAGGCTATTCTTGTTGAACAAGAATGTGCTCCTCCAAGGCATCTCTGGTTTCAAAGGAATCATGATACTAACAATATCATTGGAGGTAGGGAGTCTACTGCTAAGACGAGAGGAAAACTTCAAAATATTTGCAATTTTGGTTGTTATCTGTCACAAGTAGAGCCAAGGAATATTGATAAAGCTCTTAGTGATCCCCATTGGGTGAATGCAATGCATGAAGACTTAAATCAATTTCAAAGACACGATGTATGGAAACTCGTACCTTGTCCCCCCAATATCAATATTGTTGGTACTAAATGGATATTTAAGAACAAGTATGATGAGTTCGGCACCATTGTTAGGAACAAAGCTAGACTTGTCGCTCAGTGATATTCACATATTTAAGGAATCGACTTTGACGAAACCTTTGCTCATGTGGCACGCCTTGAGTCCATTCGACTGTTATTAGCTCATGCTTGTTTTCTTAAGGTTAAGCTGTTTCAAATGGACATCAAATCCGATTTCCTAAACGGAAACTTAAAGGAAGAAGTATATGTCGCTCAACCTAAGGGATTTGAAAACCTTGAATTCCATGATCATGTCCTTAAGCTCAATAAGGCATTATACGGGTTAAAACAAGCGTCTCGTGCCTGGTTCGAAAAACTAACTACATCTCTTCTTAGGAAAGGTTTTTCGAGAGATGAAGCTGATAAAATGTTGTTTACCAAATGGAGAGGGAAAGATGTTGTGATTGCTCAATTTTATGTAGATGATATCAACTATGGATCAACATCGGAGAAACTTGCAAAAGACTTTCAAGTCTCTCTTGGTAAGGAGTTTGAAATGAGAACGTTGGTGAATTAAAATTCTTTTTGGGTTTACAAATTCAACAACACAAGGATGGAATTTACTTATCTCAAGAGAAATACGCAAAAGATCTTGTTTCAAGATTTGGCCTTGATAAGTCAACTCCAAAACTAACTCCTATGCCTACCACGGGTAAACTACATCGAGATGAGAAAGGTGTAAATGTGGATAAAACATTTTATCTATCTATCAATGGAAGTCTTTTATATCTCACAGCCACGAGACCTGATATTGCTTTTAGTGTTGGTTGTTGTGCTAGGTTTCAGGCGAATCCAAAGGAATCTCATCTTGCAGCTGCAAAGAGGATCATATGCTACATTAATCACACTGCCGGGTATGGTCTCTCCTACACTTTTGATACTAACACTGATCTTACTGCCTATTCAGATGTTGATTGGGCGTGGACGACAGAAAGAGTACATCAGGGGGTTTCTACGTACTATGTAGGATTGAATCTTGTAGCTTGGCATAACAAGAAACAAAATTCACAGTCTCTCTCAACATGTGAAGCAGAATATATTATTGCAGGCTCATGTTTTACTCAGCTTGTATGGATGAAACAAATGCTTGCTGATTATGAAATTGACTATGGAATAATGAAGATATTTTGTGATATCTCAAGTGCGATTCGTATAACTGGGAATCCAGTTGAGCACTCAAGAACTAAGCACATTGACATAAGGTATCATTTTATTCGAGATATTTATGAAAATGGTATCATTAATATGGAATTTGTGCCTTCCGAACAACAATTGGCTGATATTCTCACCAAACCATTAGACACTGCCACATTTCAATACTTTCGGCAATCTATTGGTGTTGTTCTAGTTCATTAGTCTTCCATAACTCTTGCCCCCTGCGCCTATCTCGATCTGTTGGGCAATTGAGTTTGGAATTCCTAGAGTAGTGTTGCTTTAATTTTGCATTTTCTTCTAGTAGATGTGTTTTTGTTAAGTATCCTAGTGTTCTTTGAAAATCCTTCTTTTCTCATAAAAGTAAGGTCGCTCTTGTTGTTCTTTCGGGAATGACATTTTATGGGGGAGAGTTCTTTTTGAACTTGTGCTTAAATGCCAAATCTTTTTGGGGAGTGCGGCTGTGGAATATTGTAGGGGTTATCTTGTATCTTTATAAACTCCTTGATGAATGCATTTAGCTTCGGCATGATTGCATCTAAATAAGTTGGTATGTTATTCTCTTTTGGTCATGAAGTATCTCTATGAAAATTTCATGAGGATCCCACTAGTTTTCGTACCTTTGCCAATTTATATTGACAAAAAGGGGGAGAATTAATGTGTAGTTTCATACTAAAAATACATATGGTTTACGGATCATTATGTAAGGGGGAGTGGTTTTCATGTCGAGATGGAGTATTGACTAAGGGGGAGTGATACATATCACCATGGTATTGTTGTCAAAGTTGTGATACAATTGAACTTTGATACTGTGTAATGATACTATGACACTGTATAACAATGATTGAGAGCCTTTGTTTTCTCATTGTTATCGCTACGGATATTCAACAACTATGATGCTGAGTTGAACACATTTAGAATCATGGAGTACTTGGAAGTGACAAAGATTTCGAGTCGTGTTGAAGATGCCAATTGAAAAAGTGGGGGTACAACAACCTCACCCAATATTTCGCTTAGCAATCTGTATGAACTAACTTCAATATACTTGTAAGAGAATCAACTAGAGAGTCAGACTCAATCTTAATAAAAAGTATATCAAAGAGTTATATCTCAATTTCTCGATTCAATCCTAACTCAAAAAAATAGAAATCTGTGAGCCTGATTGAATACAAGAGAAATTAACTTGAACGGTACCAAAGACCAATGTTCAAGGATCAATCAATTTCAATCAACAACCAATAGTTGGATTTACCAATTCATCGATTCAACGCACAACCTGTGATATTTCAATTATATAACAAAATATAATGCGTAAAAGAAATAACACAAACACTAGAAGTTTTGTTAATGAGGAAACCGCAAATGGAGAAAAACCTCGGGACCTAGTCCAGATTGAACACAAACTGTATTAAGCCGCTACAGACACTAGCCTACTACAAACTAACTTCGGTCTGGACTGTAATTGAACCCCAATCAATCTCACACTGATCCAAGGTACAGTTGTGCTCTTTACGTCTCTGATCCCAGCAGGATACTACGTACTTGATTGCCTTAGATGATCTCACCCACAACTAAGAGTTGCTACGACCCAAAGTCGAAGACTTTAATAAACAAATTTGTATCACACAGAAAAGTCTACATGAATAGATAAATATGGCTCCCACATAAATACGTACGAGTTTTGTTCAGTCTTTTGATAAATCAAGGTGAACAGGAACCAATTGATATACCCGACTTATATTCCCGAAGAACAACTTAGAAATATCAATCACCTCACAATAATCTTAATCGACTAGTGAAACAAGATATGGTGGAATCACAAATGATGAGATGAAGATGTTTGTAACTACTTTTCTATGTTGCCTATCGGATAAATTAATCTCAAGCCAATCTTACTATTGCACTCAATCACGATAGAAACAGCAAGATCAGATAACCAACTATAGAGAAAATAGTTGGGTCTTGCTTCACAATCCCAATGAAGTCTTTAAGTCGTTAACCTACAGGGTCTCGATAGAAACCTAAGGTTAAAGGAGAATCGACTCTAGCTTACACAACTAGTATCACATAGGAGGTGTGGGGATTAGGTTTCCCAGTTGCTAGAGTTATCCTTTATATAGTCTCCAAATAAGGGTTTGCAATCTAAGTTACCTTGGTAACAAAGCATTTAATATTCATCGTTATATGAAAACCTTATTAGATTCAAGCTAATATCTTTCAACCGTTAGATCGAACTTAGATTGTTATACACACATGAAATGTAACTTGATTTAGGTTTGAGTAACCGTACCTAAACGTGTACAAGTCGTTGGTTCAACTGTAGTTAACCAATGGTTATCCATATGAGCACTTTCAAATCAACCTTATTCATCTTCACCGTAACTAGTTCAAATGACTCAAAAGAACTAGTTAGAGAGTTGTTCAATTGCTTAGATCTCATAAAAGTATACAAGACACAATCGAAGCAAAAAAAGTTTTGATTCACTCGAATTGATTCATGAACATTATAGCCACAATTTGCAAAGATTGAATTCCTTAATTTATAAATGTCTTAGTTCACGAATTAAACTGTTTTTAGAAAATAACCCACTTAACTACGCATACCCGTACGCATACTTAAGTACCCGGACTGAGCTTGTTTTCAGTTCACAAACTCCAGCAGAAATTCATGGAATGTAAACTTCCGACAGTACGCGTACAGGTACGCGGACTTAGCTCCAGTTATCCTGAGCAGCAAAGTAAGCATACTTTGGTTCAAGGATTTTGGACTTACACAAGTATGAATTCACATACAATGTTTATATCCAATCATGGTTATATATTCTAAACTCTCATTTCAATCATTGAAACATTCTTAGAGGATATTATATATTTTTTATTCAAAAACTATTTTTCATCAAAGCGATTTTCAATTCATTGAAATAATCATCATGACTTTCGTCACTAGTAAAGATGAAATTGGCCAAAGCGAAAGCTCACCAACACATATTTCGAGAAACAGATAAGCCAGATAAACTCGACTCGAAATAGCAAATGCGTATAATCGAAGTCTATATAGCTGTTTATAGGTGAAAATCGTTTCTGCCGATTTCGGTAAATTCGGTAGGTGAGTGAGAAACTGGTTTAAACCCTAAACAAATGTGCTGCACGTGAGCACTTTATAGATTCGAGAGATCAATCTGTACAAGTCCGGCCTAAACCAAGAAATGGTCGTTCCAGGACTTGCTTCGGTCACAAAGTGGAGGAGAAGGGTTGATTTGGGGAGGGAAGCAAAGAAAGGTGTTGAGGCGAGAATAGTGCAGGAGAGTAGTGTCTCGACTTGTATCGAAAGTGAAAGCTTAGGAAGCTTGCAAGAGATGAAAGCTTTTGGATAGCTTGCAAAGTTGCCTTTTCTGAGAGTGTTGTACTTTTTCTCCTGACCAAGACTTGTTGTCTGGTGGAAATAGGTAAGACCTATTTATACAAGTCGTGATTGAAACGTACCCTGGCCTCATGAAGGAAGAGAGTAAAGGGTGAAATAATGGGAGGAGGTGGTAACCGCATGGTGTTTATGGGTGAAAACGTTTTCACCATTATTTCCTCATTTATTTGACCGCTTTATTCCTTTTCACGCTTTCTTAATGTGAGCGTAGTTTACGCTGCAAGCTGTGACCGCCAAACCAAAACCCTGGAAAGCATCCCCCAGTTTGTGTTGATATCTCGAGTGTTGGTTGCACTTTGAGTGCAAGTGGCGCTGCTAGTGGCGCGTGTGGCATGTGCCAATGGCATGTGCGGAATGCCTTGGTGGTAGGTTGTACGTTGAGTGTAAGTGGCAATGCCTGCTAGTGACGTGTGTGGCAAGTGCCAATGGCGTGTTCGGCCATTAGGGTCGTGGCACAGGTAAGAAAAGCTACCAAATGGCGTGTTGGCATGTGCCAATGGCATGCGTGGGCAATTTGGGTCGCGCCTTGGTAGAAAAAGCTACCAGCGAGCGTGTTGGCATGTGCCAATGGCATGCGTGGCCAATTTGGGTTGCGCCTTGGTAGAAAAAGCTACCAGCGAGCGTGTTGGCATGTGCCAATGGCATGCGTGGCCAATTTTGGCCGCGCCCTGGTAGAAAAAGCTACCATCGGTGCGTGTTGGCATGTGCCAATGGCATGCGTGGCCAATTTGGGCCGCACCCTGGTAGAAAAAGCTACCAGCGGTGCATGTTGGCATGTGCCAATGGCATGCGTGGCCAATTTGGGTCGCGCCTTGGTAAAAAAAGCTACCAGGCGAGCGTGTTGGCATGTGCCAATGGCATGCGTGGCCAATTTGGGTCGCGCCTTGGTAGAAAAAGCTACCAGCGAGCGTGTTGGCATGTGCCAATGGCATGCGTGGACAATTTGGGGCCGCTCCCTGATAGAAAAGGCTACCAGCGAGCGTGTTGGCGTGCATGGCCAATTTGGGTCGCGCCTTGGTAGAAAAAGCTACCAGCGAGCGTGTTGGCATGTGCCAATGGCATGCGTGGCCAACTTGGGTCGCGCCTTGGTAAGAAAGCTACCAATTTGGCGTGTTGGCATGTGCCAATGGCATGCGTGGCCAATTTGGCCTAGGTTGCATGGTTTGCAAGCCTAGGTGTGGGCGCTACTTTGGCATGGCGCGGTACTGTAAGGGTGTTTGGCTTGGCGTGGCGTGATTATGGTTTGTAGCTAGGGCCAAGACAGCAGTGCATTTGGCATGGCACGGCTAGCTCGGGCTAAGTGTGGCTAAGACATGATTTTCCATTGGCAAGGAGGTGCGGCTAGCATGGTTGGCATGTTTTGGCGCGTTTGGTGTGGGCTGGCATGATTTGCCATTGGCACGGAGGTGCGGCTAGCTTGGGCTAGGTGTGGTTGGCATGATTTTCCATCGGCACGGAGGTGCGGCTAGCATGGTTGGCATGCTTGGCGCGTTTGGTATGGCTAGCATGCTTTGCCATTGGCATAGAGGTGTGGCTAGCTTGGGCTAGGTGTGGTGGCATGATTTGCCATCGGCACGAGTGCGGCTAGCATGGTTGGCATGCTTCGCGCGTTTGGTATGGTTGGCATGCTTTGTCATTGGCATAGAGGTGTGGATAGCTTGGGATAGGTGTGGCTGGCATGATTTGCCATCTAGCATGGTTGGCATGCTTTGGCGCATTTGGTGTGATTAGCGTAGCTAGGGCCAAGGCAGAGTGCATTTGGCATGGCGTGGCTAGCTTGGGCTAGGTGTGGTTGGCATGATTTTCCATCGGCACGGAGGTGCGGCTAGCATGGTTGGCATGCTTCGGCGCGTTTGGTATTGCTGGCATGCTTTGCCATTGGCATAGAGGTGTGGCTAGCTTGGGCTAGGTCTGGCTGGCATGATTTGCCATCGGCACGGAGGTGCGGCTAGCATGGTTGGCATGCTTCGGCGCGTTTGGTATGGCTGGCATGCTTTGCCATTGGCATAGAGGTGTGGCTAGCTTGGGCTAGGTGTGGCTAGCATGATTTTCCATCGGCACGGAGGTGCGGCTAGCATGGTTGGCATGCTTCGGCGCGTTTGGTATGGCTGGCATGCTTTGCCATTGGCATAGAGGTGTGGCTAGCTTGGGCTAGGTGTGGCTGGCATGATTTGCCATCGGCACGGAGGTGCGGCTAGCATGGTTGGCATGCTTTGGCGCATTTGGTGTGATTAGCGTAGCTAGGGCCAAGGCGAGTGCATTTGGCATGGCGCGACTAGCTTGGGCTAGGTGTGGTGGCATGATTTGCCATCGGCACGGAGGTGCGGCTAGCATGGTTGGCATGCTTTGGCGCATTTGGTGTGATTAGCGTAGCTAGGGCCAAGGCAGAGTGCATTTGGCATGGCGCGGCTAGCTTGGGCTAGGTGTGGCTGTCATGATTTGCCATCGGCATGGAGGTGAGTTAGGGTTTCGTTCGTTGTAACCCTAATTTGAAAAAATACCCGCTATTAATTACTGACTACATGCATTAAATGTCCTAATAAATGTGTCACTGGTGACATTAGGTTATTTGGGGTTTTACGACTTTACCCTTCGTTTAAAAACCACCATCAACATTAAGTCCCCTGCTTAGCTCGGAACAGGAGCTTTGTTGCGAGGTAAGCATAAGATGGTGACAAACTATCAACAACAAACTTGTAAAGAGAATTGAGGAGGCTCGTCTGACCTTTTTATAAATAGGATTTGGAATCCTTGCCTCTGGCAGTTTTGCGCAAATCGGGAGAGGTCGGCACAATTGGGAAGTTAGCGTCGTCGTGAGAGACAGGAAGCTGGGCGGCATTGAGAAGTTGTTGCGAGTTGGGAAACTGAGCGTGCTCGCTGGTTGGACCGGCGCAAGGTGGGGAAGCTGAACGTGCTTGCTAGCGCGACTTGGGCGGTCTTTGGGAAGTTGGCGCAATTGGTGGGACCGGTGCAACTTGGGCGGCATTGGGAAGTTGGGCGCAATTGGTGGGGCCGGTGCAACTTGGGCGGTCTTTGGGAAGTTGGCGCAATTGGTGGGACCGGTGCAACTTGGGCGGCATTGGGAAGTTGGGCGCAGTTGGTGGGACCGGTGCAACTTGGGAGGCATTGGGAAGTTGGCGCAATTGGTGGGACCGGTGTAACTTGGGCGGCATTGGGAAGTTGGGCGCAGTTGGTGGGACCGGTGCAACTTGGGCGGCATTGGGAAGTTGGGCGCAATTGGTGGGACCGGTGCAACTTGGGCGGCATTTGGGAAGTTGGGCGTCCTTGTGAGCTCGCACGATTTTTGGTAAAGTGAAATCCTTCCCTATTTCAGAATCTTCACGCCCATATATATAAAAACCCCTTTCTCTCATCTTGCACCTTATTCCTTTCATCCTTTCCTACTAGCGGCAGAGTTACAAAGAAAAACCAGCTTCCAGGTATGTCTTCCAGTACTTCCCTTGTTTCCCTTTTCATGTAGGTGCAAACCCTAAGAGTAGGCGTTTTTCTTTATAATCCTTGCAATGATATTGCACATATAATTTCTTGGCGTGCTTCTTGTAGAAAATATTGTATATATGCACCCAGGGAAATCTTTGCATATATTATTCGAACCCGTAGGAAAGTGCTCCATATATAACTTTGAACCCGAAGAAGGATACTACGAGACGCACTTGAGCCCGTATAAAATATTGCATATATAATTTTGAACCACTGAAGAAAATATCTGCGTGTGCGGTTTTGAACCCGTAGAGAATACTTGTATATGAATCCCGAAGAAGAATACGTATATGTGCTTCATATGACTTCGAACCCATAGGAAATATTGCATATATGAATTTCGGTCTGAAGGAAATACTACGCGTGCGATTTTGAACCCGTAGAAAAATGCTCCATATATAATTTTGAACCCGAAGAAGGATACTGCAGACGCACTTGAGCCCGTATAAAATACTGCGTATAATTTTGAACCCTGAAGAAAATACTGCGTGTGCAGTTTTGAACCCGTAGAGAATACACCCTCTCCCCTCTTTTTTTTTTTCTTTTGTTGGGTGCGATTATGTGTCAGGGAGATAATTTCGTCTTTCTTCGTGTGCAGATATCTCGTTACTAAACTGTTATGAAGAAATCCGACAAGATGTTACACAACAAAATTTCGCCTCATCGAAGGATGTTCATAGTTCCAAACCAAACACGGATGATGAATTCTTTGCTAGACCCCTCGCCCCTGCTCGGAAGAATCACCCAGGTTTCGTGCCAATTTTGTTAACCGGTGGTGAAGATGAAAAGAAAACACGTTCGGTTCGCCCGGAGAACACCATACGGTTCTGTCTTCATAAAGGGGTATACTCTTCTTCCAACATTGATTTCAGGATGTGTCAAAGCCCATTGCGTTCTTTTGATAGATGGGTTGAGTTCATGGTGAGTAGGGAGCACATAAATACCAACTTGACTCGAGCGCAGATTATTGATGTTGTCGAGCTTGGAAATCTCCAGTTAGGAAGGATATCCGGGCTTGGTTGCTTTCATCTCCAGATGGTATTCGGACACCCACACGATCATATGTAGATGGGGTGAAATAACTTTCTCTTTGGAGAGTGTGGCTCTCTTGTTTGAATCTTCCCAGAATCAGGAATCTTAATATCCGATTGTCCGAAGGTGAGGAAAAGATGCGGGAAGACCTTGCCGCTAAGTTGGGAGATTACGCTCGGAAAGACTCCACTGCGAAGTCGAAGGATTCTGTCCTAAGAGGATGAAAGGTGCTTTTATAGGCTGGTGGATATCTCAATGGTTTCGGATGAGCCGGAACCTAAACGAAAAGCGATGATCTTCATGTTGCGGCATTTTTGGCTCTCTGGTTGTCTAGAGACATTTTTGATGACGGTTACGGCAAGAAGGAAATAAGACCCGAGTTGCTAGTGATTCTTTGTGAAGTTAGCAAAAGGTGAAGTTCTTCCCATTGGCAAGTTATTCCTTGGTTCCACAGTATGTGCATCTGGATCACCTAGTTGCGAACATGCGAGTTTCGAATGGTTTCATGAAAGTGGATTCATATGTGCACGTTGCTTTCCCGCAAGTCGGCTATGGGAGCACTTTGAGAAGTATGCTCCTAAACCGTTGCCTTCGATTCCCGGGAGTTGGGCGGCTCCCGAATTCTTCGATGGGTGAACAAGCGTCCAAGAGTTGGCATGAGCTTGGTTAGTCTTCTCGATAAGTCGCATGAAATCAATTTTCGCCCATGGGATCCGGTCCATAGGTCGGTGACTCAAATTGACACCTTCGCTTCTGCTCTGCTCATGTCTTTATCTTCGACGGCGGCTTGAGTGTTGGTGAAAACTTGTTTGTTCAAAGTTGCATGTCCTGGCTATATGCCGTCTTTCTTCATGGGGTATTTCCGAATAGCCCTTACAATATTGACCGTCTTTGCTCGTCACATGGGTTTCGATCAAGGGGTGCCTCTTTCTTACCAAATTGGTGGTTCCTAAGGATTCATTGCATGCCGCCCTCAATGCCGTGCCCTTGAGTCGGGTATCCGCCTTCCCTTCTTTCGAGACGGGAAGAGTAACTTCGATGACTTTTGGCTATAATGAGTTACGAGTACGATGAGTTCACTATGATCCAAGATTTTGTAAATCACGTGGTGGAGAATGTTCGTTGTAAACCTTCCCGCCAGTTTTGAAAAAGTATCCAATGTTGAGAGATCCCAAGCGAAAGTTGCACAGTAATTCGGAAAGTCCCCGGAAAAGGAACAGAGAACGAAGAATCGTCTTTGGCGGGTTCCTGGACGGTTTCAAAAGATCCTCTCGCAGCTCTCGTGTCTTTCGGTTCTTTCAATAACCGGTATGTGTCGCCTCCTTGTTGGTTTGTCTCAAAACACGTGAATTTCTCACTTTGAAAACATGTGTCTTGTTTCTTCCGGGGCTTCGGTAGTGTTAATGCTTTGCTTTGCCCTTGCACGTTGCCGAGGAGACGGCAATTTCTTGAAGAATTCCGGCGACACGAGCCTACTCATAGCGGTGATGAGTCGGAGAAAGAAGAAAGTTCGACAAGTGAGAGTGATTCCTCTGGCAAAGACTTTGGTTCTTTTTCGGGGAAGTGGTTCGGTGAGTTTCGCGCTTCTTTTCTTTTTTTCTTCCGTTTCTTCTTTTGAAAAATGTCTAACTCAAGTTCGCAGGAGGAATCCGGTTCGGAGGACGATTCAGGGTGGAGCCACACGAAAACTTGCCTTTGGTGACCACCGCCGGTGACTTGGAGATGGGAGTTAGCCAATTGCGGGCACGAGATGTGGTTCAAACGGTGGATGATTCTCGATGGTTGCTGCCGTAGACATGGAAGAAGACCCTTTGCGAGTCGTGAGGCCGATTGCGGCGCCATTTTGATCCCCGTACTTGGTTCCTTATCCAGGTCATGTCTTTGGTTGGCGGTTTCGGCGTGCTTTGGCTAAGCATGAGGCGTTGTACACCGGAATGCCTGGAGAAGTACGGACATATGGCCACAACCAAGAAGGTCACTAGTCGATTTGCGCTGGTTAAGCATGTGGAAGAGGCTTTATCTTCCATCGAGGATATGCGTGAGGTGATTTGGTTACACCTTTTACGAAGACGTTATTGCCGATTTGGGAGCACCATCGCGACGTGTGCGTAGAAAAGGAGTTCAACACTTCGTGGTTTGTCGAAGGCCTTGCTTTGAGATCCATAAGTTGAAAGATGCAAAGCAATCGAAAGCCTTTCCGCCGAGGAGATTGCATGACGGGAGGTAGAACTCGAAAAGCTTTCTAAGATGTTAACTATGAAGAGAGCGGCTCTTGAAGACGCAAAGTTGACTTTCTCCAAGAAAAGCGGACCTCTGTTGAATGATTTTCCTTGATTGTTTTTCTTCCGTTAAACTTTCATTTAGGTTCTTCTTTTTCTCTTTTTTTTTTGAGACAACATCTTGGATGTCCGGTTCAAAGTTCGATAGGTTTTGATAGGCAATTTGGTAGCTTTTGAGGATATTGTATTATTTCTCGGATGAATGGTTTTGATAATATAACTCGATTATGTTTTGTGAAAGGAATATTGCTTTTATGAAAGTGTATGCTAGCAATAGGCACAAGACGCAATAGTATGACGGTTTTACTAAGAACCTAAAAAATAGATGGTATATCTTGCCCAGTCTAATTTTACTCACTTCATAGGTTTTGCGAACACGCCCTCTCCAAGTAAAAGGCGGCTTTCTTTGGTAGCATCGCCAAAGACAAGTCCCCAATCGGCCGTGTAGCATCTTGGTGAGTCCCCGTTTTCTTGTGTAGTTTTTACAACTGGTAACCGGGTTGTCTGGTAGTTGAGTCGGATTGAGTCGCCTTCCCTACCATCTTGACATCTGGTCGAAGAACGAGATCGACAGTCTGACATTGTAGCCGATAGATCAATCCTCCCGCTGTGGTCGCCAATTGTTTATAGGTGAAAATCGTTTCTGCCGATTTCGGTAAATTCGGTAGGTGAGTGAGAAACTGGTTTAAACCCTAAACAAATGTGCTGCACGTGAGCACTTTATAGATTCGAGAGATCAATCTATACAAGTCCTACCTAAACCAAGAAATGGCCATTCCCAGGACTTGCTTCGGTCACAAAATGGAGGAGAAGAGTTGATTTGGGGAGGGAAGCAAAGAAAGGTGTTGAGGCCAGAATAATTCTGGGAGAGTAGTGTCTCGACTTGTATCAGAAAGTGAAAGCTTAGGAATCTTGCAATAGATGAAAGCTTTTGGATAGCTTGCAAAGTTGCCTTTTACGAGAGTGTTGTATTTTTCTCCGACCGAGACTTGTTGTCCGGTGGAAATAGGTAAGACCTATTTATACAAGTCGAGATTGAAACGTACCCTGGCCTCATGAAGGAAGAGAGTAAAGGGTGAAATAATGGGAGGAGGTGGTAACCGCATGGTGTTTATGGGTGAAAACGTTTTCACCATTATTTCCTCATTTATTTGACCGCTTTATTCCTTTTCACGCTTTCTTAATGTGAGCGTAGTGTACGCTGCAAGTCATGACCGCCAAACCAAAACCACGGAAAGCATCCCCGAGTTGAGTTGATATCTCGAGTGTTGGTTGCACCTTGAGTGCAAGTGGCGCTGCTAGTGGCGCGTGTGGCATGTGCGGAATTCCTTGGTGGTAGGTTGTACGTTGAGTGTAAGTGGCAATGCCTGCTAGTGATGTGTGTGGCATGTGCCAATGGCGTGTTCGGCCATTAGGGCCGTGGCCTGGTAAGAAAAGCTACCAGCGAGCATGTTGGCATGTGCCAATGGCATGTGTGGCCAATTTGGGTCGCGCCTTGGTAGAAAAAGCTACCAGCGGTGCGTGTTGGCATGTGCCAATGGCATGCGTGGCCAATTTGGGTCGCGCCCAGTAGAAAAAGCTACCGGCGGCGTGTTGGCATGTGCCAATGGCATGCGTGGCCAATTTGGGCCGCGCCACAGTAGAAAAAAAGCTACCAGCGGTGCGTGTTGGCATGTGCCAATGGCATGCGTGGCCAATTTGGGTCGCTCATTGGTAGAAAAAGCTACCAGCGAGCGTGTTGGCATGTGCCAATGGCATGCGTGGCCAATTTGGGTCGCGCCAGTAGAAAAAGCTACCGGCGAGCGTGTTGGCATGTGCCAATGGCATGCGTGGCCAATTTGGGTCGCGCCACAGTAGAAAAGGCTACCAAGCGTGTTGGCGTGCGTGGCCAATTTGGGTCGCGCCTTGGTAGAAAAAGCTACCAGGCGGCGTGTTGGCATGTGCCAATGGCATGCGTGGCCAACTTGGGTCGCGCCTTGGTAGGAAAGCTACCGGCGAGCGTGTTGGCATGTGCCAATGGCATGCGTGGCCAATTTGGCCTAGGTTGCATGGTTTGCAAGCCTAGGTGTGGGCGCTACTTTGGCATGGCGCGGCTGTAAGGGTGTTTGGCTTGGCGTGGCGTGATTAATGTAGCTAGGGCCAAGGCAGAGTGCATTTGGCATGGCACGGCTAGCTCGGGCTAAGTGTGGCTGGCATGATTTGTCATTGGCACGGAGGTGCAGCTAGCATGGTTGTCATGTTTTGGCGCATTTGGTGTGGCTGGCATGATTTTCCATTGGCACAGAGGTGCGGCTAGCTTGGGCTAGGTGTGGCTGGCATGATTTGCCATCGGCACGGAGGTGCGGCTAGCATGGTTGGCATTCTTCGGCGCGTTTGGTATGGCTGGCATGCTTTGCCATTGGCATAGAGGTGTGGCTAGCTAGGTGTGGTCGGCATGATTTGCCATCGGACGGAGGTGCGGCTAGCATGGTTGGCATGCTTCGCGCGTTTGGTATGGCTGGCATGCTTTGCCATTGGCATAGAGGTGTGGCTAGCTTGGGCTAGGTGTGGCTGGCATGATTTGCCATCGGCACGGAGGTGCGGCTAGCATGGTTGGCATGCTTTGGCGCATTTGGTGTGATTAGCGTATCTAGGGCCAAGGCAGAGTGCATTTGGCATGGCGCGGAAAGCTTGGGCTAGGTGTGGGCGGCATGATTTTCCATCGGCACGGAGGTGCGGCTAGCATGGTTGGCATGCTTGGCGCGTTTGGTATGGGCTGGCATGCTTTGCCATTGGCATAGAGGTGTGGCTAGCTTGGGCTAGGTGTGGCTAACTTGGGCTGATTTGCCATCATGATTTGTCACGGCACGGAGGTGCGGCTAGCATGGTTGGCATGCTTCGGCGCGTTTGGTATGGGCTGGCATGCTTTGCCATTGGCATAGAGGGTGTGGCTAGCTTGGGCTAGGTGTGTCTGGCATGATTTGCCATCGGCATGGAGGTGCGGCTAGCATGGTTGGCATGCTTTGGCGCGTTTGGTATGGCTGGCATGCTTTGCCATTGGCATAGAGGTGTGGCTAGCTTGGGCTAGGTGTGGCTGGCATGATTTTCCATCGGCACGGAGGTGCGGCTAGCATGGTTGGCATGCTTTGGCGCATTTGGTGTGATTAGCGTAGCTAGGGACAAGGCGAGTGCATTTGGCATGGCGCGGCTAGCTTGGGCTAGGTGTGGTGGCATGATTTGCCATCGGCATGGAGGTGCGGCTAGCATGGTTGGCGTGCTTTGGCGCATTTGGTGTGATTAGCGTAGCTAGGGCCAAGGCGAGTGCATTTGGCATGGCGCGGCTAGCTTGGGATAGGTGTGGTGGCATGATTTGCCATCGGCACGGAGGTGAGTTAGGGTTTCGTTCGTTGTAACCCTAATTTGAAAAAAATACCCCCTATTAATTACTGACTACATGCATTAAATGTCCTAATAAATGTCTCACTGGTGACATTAGGTTATTTGGGGTTTTACGACTTTACCCTTCGTTTAAAAACCACCATCAACAATAGCAATACGACTTTTGTCTCAAGATAGGATTTATAGTAGATAGACTTTTGAGTGATAGATAAGTTCAAGTCTCCACATACCTTTTTGTCGATGAAGTTCCACCAGTTCCTTGAGTAGTTCTTCGTCTTTTCATGATGAACGTCGTGGAGTCTAGAGCTCAACTATACTTTTTATCCTAGTCCGAGACTTAGATATAAGTAGACTAGAAATCAAGACTTATAGTTTTATCAACTAAACTTGAAAAACAAGCTTGAGATAACAACGCTTGCGAGTTCGACCGAGCATTGCTCTAACACCAAGGAGATCAAGCATTCAGATGAGAAGCTACAAAGTTTTATTTATTTTGTAATCCATATGTGTTGATAGTTTTGTCACCAAAATTGACAAAGGGGGAGATTGTTAGAGTACTGCTCGGTCGAACTCGCATGCGTTGCTATCTCAAGCATGTTTGTCAATATTAGTGATCAAAACTATAAGTCTTGATTTCTAGTCTACTTATAGATGTCTCAGACTAGCACATAGTGAAAAGGCGATGGTATCAAAATATACCTCAAGCTAAAACTTTTCCTACCTATAAGTCCTTTCTCCGAAAGTGATTGTTTATGGACAGAGTCGAGACAATGCAACTAATCGGTTCACACTTCGTGTGATCGTCTATGGATACGAGATCAAGACAAAACAACAACAAAGTATGTTTACTTGATAAAAAGGTTCGGACTTAACCAAACACAATAGGATTGCTTATCAAATAAATAGGAATTAACGTTTGTGTAATTTACTTTAAATTATTATAACAAAAAATTATAATTGCGAAAAATAAAAGTAAATGACACAACAAGATTTTGTTAATGAGGAAACCGCAAATGCAGAAGAACCCCGGGACCTTGTACAGAATTGAATACTCTCAGGATTAATCCGCTATACAAAATTAAACCAACTTCGTATAGTTGAGACCAAGCAACTAAACCTATATAGTTCACCTAGTTCCGTCTGTATTCCCACGCCTCCAACTTATGAATAAGTCACGTACTTGGAAAAATTCCTTCGGTTCGTATTCCAAACAGTAAAGGAACAAAAAATCTATTTGGTAGCAACACTCTTCAACCAAGTAATGTGAGTTCGACAAAGGCTCTTCTGTTTATCTCCATAAACTCCTTCGTCAGGTTCTTACATCTATCTTATTCTTAACTACCAAAGGTAGTTGTTAAGATTTTGCAATCAATACTTTTAATCACAAAGAATTGTATTGATGTCGATATACACAACTAATCAATCCAATCTACCACAAGGATAAACTGATTATTGTTGGATCCTCTTATACCGAAATAAGTATTGTGCACACCAAAGATTATGAACCCCAAATCAGAAATCTTCAATATCTTCTTTGTCTTCAAATCTTCTTAGATCTTCAATAAACACTTGCACACAACAACTTGAATCTCTTGTGATCAATCATGCACAAAACAGAGTCTGTTAACAATGGATTATCACAAGATCGTCTGTAAAACTAACAACAGTCTAAAGATCCCTGTCAAAACTTCGATCTAGTTTGAGTGAATCTTATATCAGAAGAGAAGATTCTCAAGCATAAACAAACTAGGTGCAATCAAAGTTCAACCATCGTTAGTCAATCAAATCAATCGAAAACACAAGATAAACCGCAATTATCTAGTTTCCCACCAACGGTACTAATAGAGCTTCTCAATCCTAAAGAAGACTTTAAACTGAGCGGCCATAAGAGATTTCGCCTAATTAGGTTACTCTCCTCTCCGAATAGGAGGCTTCACCAGTAACAACACAACTGAGGAAGTTTGTTGTCACGAAGGATTAGTTTGCTAGAAATGCAAACTTCAAGTATTCATTGACAAGGAAGTTTGGACACCAAGGAATTTCCAAAACCGAAATATTCTCAAAGATATTCAATATATTTCAATTTCGGTTTCCATAATTCCTGGAAATGCTCTATCCAAAATAATGATCGAAAATCTCTCTGGAAAATCTAAACTAGTAAATGCACATTACTAATTCTCATTTTCCTAAAATAAAATTAACAACCTTAAATAAAAGATTCTTAACTTATTTATTTCGATCCTGGGATTTTCTTCCTGTAGCTATTAAGGAATAACTTTGAACAATAAAATATAAACATTACTGCACGTGTTCAAAGTATGCCGACATCCTTACTTTGTAAGTCCTCTTTCATACTTACAACCTTGAAACTGATTTTCCACACTTCCAAACAAGTTTAGAATTGGTTCCTATGACTTTCAAGAACTATGCGATTGATTAAGAAACACTCAATCACAAATCATGGGTTTCACGGTTCTACCAAAACAAGTTTCGGTTCTACCTCCATGTGAGTATTGTGCATAGTCACACTAGCTTCCCAAAACTCGGTTGACTAGGTACTAGGATCGGTTCCCCATATATATATGGTATCTAACTTATATGTGTTGCACATGTCCATAGGATCGGTTCCCCTTTTTGCCATAAACCTTGATGCACCTCATACAAGGATCGATTCCCCTTTGTGATGTGTTGCACCTCTTCATAGGATCGGTTCCACTTTACCCAGATTCGGTTAACACAAAACACAAACTCGATCATACCATCTCAGGTGATTACTTAAGATCGGTTTCACTAATAAAAGTCATACCAATACATAAGTCAGGCCTTTGTGAATAGTTTTACCAAGAATATAAACAAGTCGTGAACGGTTATACTAAATCACGCATATTGGATGTTCACAAGATATGCAATGAATAACAATCCCAATAACGCCTGGCGATTTCCTTTTCGATTCATAAACAAGTTTATGAACTTACTTCCTTAAAATACATGTAAAACATTGTTTCCTAGGATGAAATCTTCACCTCATACCCATACATAATCACAATAGCATTCAAACGATTATGTCGATGCCTTATCTACAAAGTTTAATGGTTAAGCAATAAACTTCATATTGTATTCCTTAATACTATGTCTATCTAGAGTGTCCATGCTTCGCAGTTTGGTTTTAAATATGCACGACTTGAAAGATACGTTAGGGAATGAAACAGTTCAAGTCAAATATCAATAATATCAAGTGGAAGGATGATGTTGTCGTTGTAGCTTCTTACTTTTTCACTTCTTCAAGTCTTCGCAATACTTGTAATGTCTCATATCCTAATACTTTCAAGCTAACCTATACGAAGTTGACTCTAGTAAATAATCAAGCGACTCTTAAAGTAAGTTTTGATTCACTAAAATATGACAACCAAACTTGACATACCAACGCTTGGTGGGTTCAACCGAGCTATGCTCTAACACATAGATTGTGTAGTTGAGCCTTAGACTTCACGGCGTTCATCATTTGAAGACGAAGAACTATTAAGGAGAGCTTATGGAACTTCATCAACAAAAGGTATGTGGAAACTGAAACTCTTTTATCACTTGGAAAGTTTATTTCTACTTTATCTTTTATATTGAGACATAAGTCGTGTTACGATATAGTTTTCTATTATACACATTTGAGATTTCGAGTTGAGTTTAACTCGCTTACATATTTTTCGGAATATGTGTTGGCAAGATTTCACTTCGACCAAGTTCATCTTATATTCTTGACGCAAGTCAAAAGATGATCATGTGAAAATTGTCGAGTAACATCTTACATGGTTTGTGTGATACAATCATTTGGTGTAGACTTGGAATATTTCGTTATGATTATTTCAATAACTTGAAAATTGCTTTGATGCTAATAGTGTGTGAAAATTGCTATTGTCATCCTCTAAGAAAGTTTCAATGATTGAAATAAAAGTTTAGAACACTTAACCATTATTCGATATGACATGTGGTGTACTCTTGCACATATATAATCCATGTATAGGAACCATAGTATGCGTTCCCGTACGCGTACCTGTTGGCTTAAAATATCCGGGAACCTAAGTATGCGCACCCGTTCGCGTACTGGCGTAAGTTTCGTGTCCGAATATTTCTGCTGGGATTGGAAGTACGCGTACCCGTTTGCGTACTGGCGAAAACCAATCTTGGTCCGGGTATTTCAAGTATGAGTACCCGTTTGCATACTTGAAGGTTAAAGTTCTAAAATCGGTTGTGTACATGAACTTAAACATTTGTATAATAAGAAATGCAATCATTGCAAACCGTGGCTATAATGTTCATGAATTGGTTCGAGTGAATCAAACCGATTTTGCTTCAATTGTGTTCTTGTATACTTCTATGAGAATATAGCAATTGAACAACTCTTTAACTAGTTTCATTTGAGTCATTTGAACTAGTTATGGTTAAGATGAACAAGGTTGATATGAGAGTGTTCATATGGCTAACTTAGGTTAACTATTGTTGAGCCAACATGGTGTACATGTTTAGGTATGGTTACATAAACCTAAATGAGGGTACATTTCATTTGTGTGTAACAAGCTAATTTCGATCTAACGGTAAAAAGATATTAGCTTGGTTGAATCAGGTTTTTCATCTAAGGGTGAATATTGAATGATTTGTTACCAAGGTAACTTAGATTGCAAACCCTGATTTGAAAACTATATAAAGGAGAACTCTAGCAACTGGGAAACCTAATCCCACACTTTTGTGTGCTACTAGTTGCATAGCTAGAGTCGATTCTCCTTTAACCTTAGGTTTCTCACGAGACCATGTAGGTTAACGACTTGAAGACTTCATTGGGATTGTGAAGACAGACCCAACTATTTTCTTTGTAGTTGCGTGTTCTGATCTTGCCCGATTCTACCGTATGAGTACTATCTTCTCTAAAATTTGCTCGAGATTTAATATCCGATAGGCAAGATAAAAAGTAATCACAAACACCTTCGTCTCATCGTTTGTGATTCCACAATATCTAGTTTCGCTTCCATACGATTTAGATTATTGTGAGGTGATTGATAATACTAGGCTGTTCTTCGGGAATATAAGACCGATTTATCAATTGGTTCCTGTTCACCTTGATTTATCAAAAGACGGAACAAAACTCATAGGTATTTCTGTGGGAGACAAATTTATCTATTCCAATAGAATTTTCTGTGTGAGATAGATTTGTTTATCAAGTATTCGACTTTGGGTCGTAGCAACTCTTGGTTGTGGGTGAGATCAACTAAGGGAATCAAGTGCGTAGTATACTACTGGGATCAGAGACGTAAGGAACGCAACTGTACCTTGAATCAATGTGAGATTTATTAGGTTTCAACTACAATCTAGTCTGAAGTTCTTTGGTAGTAGGCTAGTGTCTGTAGCGGCTTAATACAGTGTGGTGTTCAAAGCTGGACTAGGTCCCGGGGTTTTTTACGCATTTGCGGTTTTCCTCGTTAACAAAATTCTCCGTGTCTGTGTTATTTCTTTTCCGCATTATATTTTGTTATATAATTGAAATATCACAGGTTGTGCATTGTATCGATCAATTAGGAAATCCAACCTTTGTTTGTTGATTGAAATTGATTGATCCTTAAACATCGGTCTTTGGTACCGTTCAAGTTAGCCATATGAACACTTTCATATCAACCTTGTTCATCTTAACACCTAGTTCAAATGACTTAAATGAAACTAGTTTATAGAGTTGTTCAATTTTTTATATTCTCATAGAAGTATACAAGATACAATTGAAGCAAAATCGATTTTGATTCACTCGAATCAATTCATGAACATTATAGCAACGGTTTTCAATAGATTGCATTCCTTAATTTATAAATGTATTAGTTCATGAACAAACCAATTTTAGAACATAACCCACTCAAGTATGCAAACGGGTACACATACCTAAGTAGCCGGACTTGGTCTGGGTTCGCCAGTATGCGAACGGGTACACACATTGTCGTACATGACCAAACTCAGTTGAATTCCCTAACTTGAACTATTATGCCGGTATGCATACGGGTATGCATACTAAGTTCCCGGACTTCAACTATCAAACCAGGACGCATACGGGTATGCATACTATATTTCTCAAACTTGGAATAACTTGCAACAGTTAGCATACATGTACGCATAATGTGCAATATCCAATCAATGGTTAATAGTTCTAAACTCCCATTTCAATCATTGAAACATTCTTAGAAGACGACAATAGCTGTCTCACACAAACTATTAGATTCAAAGCAATTTTCAAGTGATCAAATGATCAATACGAAACATTACGAGTCTACATCAAATGACTGTCTCACACAAATCATATAAGATGTTACCAGACGATTTTCACATGATCATCTTTAGATTTTCGCCAAGAATATAAGATGAACTTGGTTAAAGCGAAAGCTTACCAACACATATTTCAAGAAATATGTAAGCGAGTTAAACTCAACTCGAAATATCAAGTGTGCATAATTAAAGTCTATATGGCTATACGACTTTTGTCTCAAATAGGCGATAGAGTAGAAATAGACTTTTGAGTGATAGATGAGTTGAAGTCTCCACATACCTTTTGTTGATGAAGTTCCACAAGCTCCCCTTAGTAGTTCTTCGTCTTCAATCGATGAACGCCGTGAAGTCTAAAGCTCAACTACACATTCTATCCTAATCCGAGACTTAGCTATAAGTAGACTAGAAATCAACTAAACTTAACAAATAAGCTTGAGATAGCAACAGTTGCGAGTTTGACCGAGCAGTGCTCTAACAGTTCGTAACTGGTGAAAAGAGAGAAAAATATAGGGATACTTATTTATTTGGCGAGTAAATTTATATGCACAAGTAAAATCTTTCTCTTGTGGTTAGAGTTAAGGTCGCTCATGTTGTTCTTTCGGGATTGAAATTAAATGGGGGGAGTTATTTTGAACTTGTGTTCTCTTGTGATTAGATAAAATTTCACCACTTAAAGTACAAAGAATTCAAGGCGTTTTTTGAAGAACCAAGGACACCAAGCATAGTGGATTGAGCTGAAAAGTTTATTTATTTGAATCCGTATGTATTGAATAGTTTTGTCACTAAACTTGACAAAGAGGGAGATTGATAGAGCAATGTGTTGAACCCACAAGTTTTGCTTTCTCAAGCTTGTTGCCAATATTAGATGATCAAAACTACATCTTGATTTCTATTATACCAAGTCTAGGACTAGGTTAGATCTGGTAGTTGAGTATCAGACATCACCCTTGTAGACTGAAGATCGATGAAGACATTTGGAGAACTTATGTATCGGGTATATGAAGACTGAACCATTATATTTTACTCACTATTTTGCCATTCTATCTTTCTGAGGCGATGTTGTATGACTTCTAGTAGATTTACAAAGAAGAAGTTTCGATTCAATCTTGTCTTGTTAAAAATCTCGAAATATGATTCTAAGCAAAGATGTCCAACGATCCTTAACAATTAATATTAGTTCTAAATATTTTATTGTGTGAATTAATTTATGGAATAAGAGACTTCAAAAATCTACTATAAGCATACAACATCGCCTCAAAAATCTCGAGATAATCCACTTATAGGATATATGTGGAATACGGTATCCAATGGGATACAACCTTAACAAAATTAAAAGAGTACAACGTGTCATATTCTAGACTTAAAAATCCCGTCAATTATCTCTGCTCGTACATGTGGTCCATCCTGATTCAATAAATTAACTTTTGGAAGATCTTTGTTGGAAGACCCGGTAAATAAATAAATGTAATTCTTGTAAGACTGTGTCATATAGATATCAATTTCGTTGTTCTTCTAGAGATAATGAGAATAAAATAATTTTGGGAAATATTCTTTGTCTTATCACCTTCGGTATAACCATCTCTGATTTGCGAATTACATGCCGAGTTGTCTTTACTGAACATTGTTGGCATACTAGTAATAGAGTGAAGATAACAAGAGCTTATGGTAACCAATGATCGTAGCTACACACTCTTAACTTGCTTCATATAAAGTGATTTGTTCAAAGTGATTGGAGGAAATAGCTTGATGCTTTGCTTATATAATAGCCACGAAATTCCAGTATGTGAATCCAAAAAAATAGTAGACATTTGTGTAATCCTTAACTTTTCAGCAGCTTTCTGAGTTTTTGAGTAAAATACTTCTCTCATGTCAGGATTACCACATATGTAAGGGTAACAACATCTCTAAAATATATACATTAACAAGAAATTAATGGTTAAAAACGTTATCATTACTCAGATCAAGTACTATAGTAGCATGTATCGCTTAGCTACAGCTTAAGTATAGCGAAATCCAACTACTATGGGGCATCGCTTAGATTTACTGTGCGATTCGCATCGCTAAAAAGAGGGTCTGTTCCTCTTTTAAGCTAAGTGATGCCTAAATTTCTGTATAGCCATTTCCAGTTTTTTTATAAATTTTGGGGACTTCCCAAAAATTCCTATATATTTATGAAATATCAACATTAAACGGAAACTCAATTTCCATATTTATAATTTAGACGAAAACCATGTTTCCATCTCGATAAACTAACCGATGTCCATTTCCCATTCTAGGAGGTGCAATGTCTCTCTTTGTTTCGCTTGACTACATTTAAGCTATAGCCAAACGAAACACCCAACCACAATGATTGGCCTTACAGATCACTTTAACATGATTATTTGGAAAACAACACAATCGCCGAGGGAATATGCTTGCGGAAGGAAGCATAAGTATCCAAAGTTCCTAATTTATTGTACTAAACATCATTTTTAAGCTTAATTGTAGATTTAAAAACTATAGTGCGATGATCGAATAAACATGTGCATAAATAAACGGATTAAAATAATCCTAAACAAAAACGAGAAACCGCGTCCAGGTGACCATTCCATGACTTGAAACACTAACTATCTTTTTTTTTTATTATTCCAAACTTCCCCATTCATTTGTATAATGCTGTCGGAATTATTTATATTTGCACTTACAGTTACATTTAGGAATACAACATATCCACCGGATATTCCTGTGTCCATCAACAGCAAAAGAAAATAAAAATTGCCCATCTTGCAGTCGCTAAGAGCAACTGCAGTGGTACGACGATAACCAAAGATCAAAGATCAAAACGAACGACCAAATTTGAGTTTAGTCTGCAGTGTGACGCTAGGGTAGGGGAGTATATTTAGTCGAGCGGATGTATAATCTATGTTTGGCTGTGGAGCGTAGGTATAAATTTCGTCCCCTTCAGGCGTTGATATATTTTATGCTGATTGTGGGGCGTTGATAAAGATTACGCGGGTTGTGGGGTGTTCATAAAGTTTACGCCGGGAAATGGGGCGTACGTATATGAACGCCTGATGGGGCGAATGGGTAAATGCGCCTCATTCAGGCGTACTTATAATGTCCGCTCAGCTTTTGAATATGGTCGTGACATCTTGGATATGTTCGTGAAAAATATGGGCTTTGGGCATGCCACGAATTCAACTGCCCTATATTACCAAAAATAAAAATGCCCTCACATGGAAAAGGGGAAAATATCGTTTGGTCCTTTTATAGGTGGGCCCATGTCTGTTTAGTCCTTTGGTCAAACGCCTTTACTGTTTGGTCCATAATTATTTAAAAATATTTAAATAGACAAAAATACCCTTCCATGTTAATTTTTTTTTGTAAGAGATTTTCCGTGCTAACAAAAAGACTTCATTCCTAGGAATGAAGTCCATACAAAAAAACATGACTTCATTTCAGGAATGAAGTCCATACAAAAAGTTAAAAAACGTACTTCATTCCCGGAATGAAGTCCATACAAAAAGCTAAATGTACTTCATTCGGGAATGAAGTCCATACAAAAAGAAAATGACTTCATTCCCATGAATGAAGTCCATACAAAAAGCTAAAAAAACTTCATTCCCAAATGAAGTCCATACAAAAAGCTAAAAAAAACACTTCATTCCAGGAATGAAGTCCATACAAAAAGCTAAAAAAACGTACTTCATTCCCAGAATGAAGTCCATACAAAAAGCTAAAAAAAAGCAGGACTTCATTCCCAGGAATGAAGTCCATACAAAAAGCTAAAAATGATTTCATTCCCGTAATGAAGTCCATACAAAAGGTAAAAAAAAAAAACAGACTTCATTCCCAAGAATGAAGTCCATACAATAAAGCTAAAAAAACAGACTTCATTCCCAGGAATGAAGTCCATACAAAAAGCTTAACAAAATGACTTCATTAGCAAAGAACATCATCTTAACAAACAAATCGAGTTCGTCTTCAACAACATCGTCAGTCTTCAACAAAGATCGCTGTCTTCAACATCATAAACATCATCGTCAGTCTTCAACAACATCATCGCTGTCTCATCGCCTTGTATACTTCAACAAAGATCGCCGTCTTCATCAAACAACAACAAAGCGGGACGGTTCTTCATCAAAACAACAACGGCGGCGAAATCATCGCTCGCCTCATCGTCTTGTATACTTCAACAGCATCGTCGTCTTCATCAAACAACAACAGCAGCAGATTTGGTTCTTCATCAAAACAACAACAAAGCGCAGTCATCGCCGTCTCATCGTCTTGTATACTTCAACAAAGATCGTGCCTTCATCAAACAACAACAACAAAGAGATTTGGTTCTTCATCAAAACAACAACAAGAAATAGATTTGGTTCGTTCAACACGAGTTCATCTCATTAACACGAGCAGCAAAACATCATTCTTCATCGTATAAGATCGAGAGAATAAACATCGAAAGCGTGATTTGGTTCGTTCAACACGAGTTCATCTCGTTAACATCGAGCAGGAGAAAAAAATTTCAGATCTAGAAAAAAAAAAGATGAGAGAGAAAGTAAATCTGAGAATGATTTATTCTCTCTTACCTTTTGACTATATATATATCCTTATCCAAAGGGTATTTCACCACTACTGGTGACATTTACATCATCCATGACATCACCCTTAGGACCAAACAATAATTTTAGGACCAAACTATAATTTATATTATCAAATAGGACCAAATGTACACATGACCTGGGTCAACAGGACTAGACTCTCCCTAATATATTATTCCTAGGACCTAATGGTATTTCCTACCATGGAAAACTTAAATAAAAAAGGTAAACTTCTTTTTAATCTCAGTCAACCTGTTGTATTTATGAAATTTAAGTCCATTTTAGGCCACTGCATGTATTCTTTGACCATTGATTTAATTATTAAGCATTTTTAAGGCCAAAGGTCTTGGGTAAGGGTCACGTTCAAAAAAATTCTAACATTTTAAAATTTCGAAAATGGAAGCTACAACTGTGGGGCGGACGTAAAAGTCCCGCTCAACTTCAGGCGTGAACTATATGCACACCGGGTTGGGGCGTTGACTATATCAACGGCTGACTGAGGTGTTCGTATAATGTTCGTCTGACCGGGGCGTTTACTGTATCAACGCCTTCCATGGGGCGTAAACTTCAGCAACGCCCGGACGGGCGTACATTTCAGCACCGCTCCATTGAGGCGTAGTTTATATACACGCCTGTTCGTGGGACGAAGATTATACATGCGCTTCATGTGAAGCGTAGTTTATATACACGCCCGGTGACAAACGAACATTATACGTTCGCTCGACTATATATAGTTTTGGTCTTGGTCCCAGACCAAATATAGTCTGGAATTTGGTTTTGGTCCAGATTTTAATATTTACTCCGTCCCGCTGTGTCTCGTCTCTCGACCATAATTATAGGTTTGATCGTCCACCGTGGTTGCTCTAAGGAAGCATCAAATTTAAACCTGTATTGGGCAATCCCAAGCACAACTTGACCGTATTTCAGAAATAAGATGCCCATAACTTAAAATTATCCTCACATGTATCGATTATTATTTTCTTTCTAACGAATATCATTAGCAATGTTCGTTTTCTTTATTAAGAACTAGTAAGATCACATGTAGGATGCACATGCTTCAATTTGATTCTTTTAACAACACCAAATTTAATAATAATGAAAAAAAAATCTTAAAATAAGAATTTAATATTCTTAATTGTACTCATTATGTAGATAATTCAAACACCTTTCCAAATATACTAATTTTGCAAAAATCCGATGTGTATTTTGAAAGATATCTAAGTTTTAAATTTTTTGATCTATTTTGAAAACAATGACATTCCTGTAAATATATAAACATTGAATCAATGTACAATTTCACCCTTGAATACATATGTATAGTAGTGGTTGATATTTAAGATCATATTAGTAATATCAGGGTGACACCAAGCTATTTTGTCTTTTTGTGACCAACCAAAGAAAAAGACTTCACCAAAAAAAAAAGGTATTTTTTTTATATTAGTAAGATAAGATTTCTATCATTGTAAACAGTAAATGGTAAATGTGTTTGGAGTTGTTTGATAGGCGAAACCTACGTCTAACTCCTTTTCTGATCCATGACATCAAGCGGTTCTCGAAGACCCTTAAAGGTGTGCGAGTTACAGAGCCTCTTTCTGTAAAAAAAACAAAAAATTTTACCATCTAAATCCAATTAATTTCTTGGTCTCAAGGAATATCTTTTTTTTTTTGGCAGTGCCTCTTCGAAATTGAAGTAGGTAGGTTCGTTACTCGTTAGCGTCTCGGAGTCATTGCTCTCTGCTTATAAAATCAGTTCATACTTAAACATGAAAGTTGATGGTATTGTCGATCCCACTAAGTCTTTCAAGTCAACGAAAATGCTTTATATCCCGGGATTTTTACCGTGACTCACAGCCGTGAGACCCACATCTGCCCATTTATAATCTTAATGCTGAAACTTTTCCTCTCGTTCTTCTGATCCCCACGGGATTTTTCCCGTATTTTTTTTGTGGGAACGTAGAATCTCAAATCAATTATGTACAACAGGTCTTTCTATTTATTATTATTACTTTATTTTTTTTAGGCATCAAACCATTCCATTGTTCCTGTTAGGCATCAAGTCATTCCATTCAATAGAATTGCATCCACTGAATATGTCCTTATTGTTAGGCATCAAGTCATTCCATTATACGTTCCTGTCTAGTTAAATTAACTGCATATTTATTGGGCATCTTACACATGATTTTAGTCTCTAACAACCAACTATGAGAGCTTAGCCGATTTTATCGGCATAGCATTTTCACGTGTAATCTCAGTTTAAATTAATAACATAAATATTTAAAAAAAAAAAGAAAAAAAAAACTACGAGAGTTTGACAATTTTTTTTTAACTAGCCTCTAATATGTTCCTTGTAGCCAATTTCATTGCCTCGTGATTGCCGTTATAAGCCATGACAACAGTTTGCAGTCACACTCCAAATGCAAATGCTTTTTCCTACGCATGCTCACTGTGTATTGCTTTAATATATTATCTGGATTAGACACTTGTCATATAATTTCCGAGTGAGAGATTTAATCCAATCTGCAGAACATCGCAAAAATAACTAGCATTCAGGCAGCACCTACCAATTTATGTATATATATATATTTTTAATCTGGGGAACTGGCAAGCACCTGCCAATATATAATATATATATATATATATATATATATATATATATATTATCGATCAATCAGCAGTGAAAATTGAACAACTAACCTATAACTTGAGAGTTCAACCCCTGGCCAACTGGGCTAATCCCTGTTGGTTTGTATAACAATTCTTTATTCTGTTTATTTTGATGCTATAATTTTTGTAAGAGAAAGATCATAAAGTGATTTTGTATTTCTTAAGAAAAATTTTGAGAAGAAAAAATTAAGAGGAAAAAAATGAAAGAGAAGCAAGAAATGTGAATATCGTAGTCATCTCGGTAATTCGGACCAATTCAATATAATTTTCTGATTGGAACTAAATTACCCATTCATAACATATTCACTTTCCAAATACCTGTGATACCACCATCAACTTCACTTCTCCGCCACTAATAATATATTTTTATCAGCAAATATATCGTAGAATTTCTAAAAATGATTAAGTGATATCTTCACATTATTAGCGAAGAATGTACTCTTAACAAATCTGTCAGTACTCAATATTTTACAAATTCCGAGGGAAGAAAAAAATCAAATTAAGATTAATTAGAGTGTCATCTTGTTATGTACTTATCACACTAAGATTAGATAGAGCTTCAATAATCTCAATGCTGATTAACGATGATAATGATTTCAGTTTCTATTTTAATGGTGCTCAAAGTCATAAACATCGACAAAAAGGAATTGACTTGGTAACCTGAGAGAATAATTAAAATTACAAAACATGATTTTCCTTTATACTTAGGATTTTTTTCTATATTCTTTATTTTCCTCCCTCAGTCTACATGTTTCTCGATTATATTAAAAAAAAATTGTTATCAGAAAGTTAATGTTTCATTGAATTCAGATTATGTTATATTTTGTGTACAAAAAACAGGGGTTTTCATTGAAAAATAAGGGATATTTGTGTTGGAGGACGAGTGGATGGTGATCATCGAGGAGTTGTTTGAGAAATGAGGCGGGTGAGGAGAGCTTTGTGTGGTAAATGAGTGTATTAAGTTGGGAAATTTTTGTCAAAATCAGCAGAATATGATAAATAGTTACAAGTTAGTGAGTTGTCTGCAATTATTAGCCTATTCGAATCACCTTTTGCTCTCCCTATAGCAATATTTTTAGCCATAATATATTGTATTGAGAGAGGGAGATTTATTTGACAATAAAAATAGAAAAATTCTTCTAGGATTCTCGGTAGCGAAAAAATCACTTTTAACCTCTCAACCTAATCCCACTAAGAAAGTTAATGATGCTCAAATATATCCATGGGAACTCTTGGATCCAACCAAGTGTATGGAGTGGTTTTCTTGAGCTTCTTCATCACAAAAATTCTCAGATAACCAATAGTCTAGCGCAACAAACCCTAGTCAAAATTATGTTGTTGTAAACAAGGATGCACAATCTTTTGAAATATGTGAAAGCTATAGTTTGAAGGAAACTACATAGCTATTAAGATTTTGGAGGATGGTTGTTCAAAATGTGAGAAAAACTGTAAATTATGATTGTGATTGCTAAGATCTAGAATACTCACACCAAAGTGAAAATGAGAAGAACCATCAAAGACAAAAGTATGAAAGTGAGAACAAATACATACTCCCTCCGTCCCACATATATAGGCGTAATTTTGGTTTTTGTTTGTCCCACTAAATAGGCGGACTTTGCTTTCCAAGATGAATTTTCCATATATACCCATATTTATTGTACATAGGTAATTGTGTTGGAGATAAGACGAAGGGTAAAACAAGAAAAAATATATAAAATTATGAATCCCATGCAATTTTCTTAATCTAAGAGAATTGTCTCTCTCCGCCTATATATGTGGGACGGAGGGAGTATCAATCAGGTTCAACTCTTAGCTTGGAGGCTAAGGGTTCTTATTTATATGGATGATAGAGACAACCCTTCCATGATTCAACACATCTCAATGATTGTAATAGTTAAGTTTCATATATTCCAGACTATTTTAATATACTGCTCTTTTATCCCGTAAATGACTTAAGTAGATAGTGTATCCACATTTTGGCATTTTTTTATTTTACTTGTACTAGAGAGGGAGGTGTCGTGAAATTGATCTTAGTTGTGTCTCTTTGATTTTGTTGCATGTCATTCAGTTTTCGCATCTGTTTATCTTCAATGTATGTTTTTCCCTCCTTACACAGAAGGATAATGGTAATTGGATCATTGATTTATTTATAAATATTCCTCCTTCCTCAAAGTCTATCAAATAAGATACTAAGCATAAATTGATCTAGATAAGATTGTTCGAAAGTGTTGTATTTATAAATTGTTAAATGTAATAAAAGACTCAATCAAGTAATTCTTAGGGGAAAAGGCTTAAAGGATATAGTTTTGTCAATTTACGTGATATGCTTATAACTCATCTAAGCATTACTATTTTATTGAAGTTACGATGAAAAAAAACATAAATCGTTGTTATTAGGGGTAAACAATAGCCGCAAAAAAAAATGGTACCAACAAGTTGTGTAACATGTTTCTCATTATCATCGCCATAAAACTATGGACAAATAATACCGCAATATAATTATATATAATCAACAAAGTTCCAATTTGATATTTTTTCGAATTATGTCAAATATTAGTAAAAATTATAGGTAATTTAGGAAATTATCATGATAAAAATGTTAACTTTTTGCGCTTTTAAAATCAACAAAATTCCAGTTTGGTATCTTTCAAAATTATGTCAAAATATTGGTAATAAATATAGGTAATTTAGAAAATTTTCATGATAAAAACATTAAGTTTTTGGTTTTTTAAAAAGTATGAAAAAATGTCACAAATAATGTTGAATTTGTCAATAAACTACAATTTTCATAGACCTGAAATCCTATCACAAAAACATGCAAATGGTTCAACCGTTTATCTCCATTGATTGGATGCGTTTGTAATATATAATACTCCCTCTTCCATAAATGGTGACGCTTTTCCTACTTGTATAGTATTTTTCTGCAAATTGGAAGCACAAATGTTTTTTTTCCTTGAGTTTCTTTTTCCACCTATGTCCTTATCCCCCAAATACGTATAACAAGAATTCGAAAGTGGCATATCTCTCAAAGAGTCTTTCAGATCGTTTATTCGTCATCAAAAATAATAGAATCTTGTTTATCACTTTGTTTTCATTGTCTGCAATACTAATCGTTTCTGCTGGCCGTGATAAGAGCTCAGTTCTTATTATTGGTATCAGGGCGGTTCCGCTCCTTGTATGACCAAAACTCGAGCATAGAAAAAATAATCATGGAACAATTAACAACTCAAGTTACCGCGATGGCTACATCAAACAATCGATCGGCGGAACAACTAGAGAAGCTATCAGACAAAGATTCAATATCAACTAGTCAACCTCGTAGCACGCCTAAGAATGATGAGAAGGTGATTTCTCCGCGATTCGAAGGTACTGATCCTGAAGGTTGGTTGTATCACGCTGAATTGTACTTTCATTTTTATGAAGCACCTCCAGCAAAACAGGTGCATTTGGCGGGTGTTAACTTTGAGGGTAAAGCGCTACAATGGTATAGGTGGATGAAGAAAATTTCACGTAACCCTAACTGGGAAGGGTTCTCTGCACAATTTTTTTGAAAAGATTTGGGCGCACAAAATATGATGATCCAGTGGTGGCTTAGCCAAGATCAATTAAACTAATTTTAATGCCATTGGAGATTACCAAGAGGAATTTGAACGACTTTTGAATCTTGTAGACGACCTTCTAGAGAGTTTTCTAGTAAATTGTTATGTTGGTGGTTGGAAGATGAAGTTAGGCTAGAAGTACAAGCATTAAGTCTAGACGCTTTAGTCGAGACTATAAGTCTAACTCATTTATAAGATGAAAAAGTAAACTTGCGTCCACATGGCTCCAACCCGACAATGCGACCTAATATTACAACCATGACGACATCAACAAACAACGGTCCTATTTCTCCAATAAAAAAACTTACTATACAAGAAGCGGGAGAAAAGGCGGAGAGAAACAATTATGTTATAATTGCGATGAGAGACGGTTTCGAGGACATCAAAGTAAGCAAAATACTTTATTCGCTGGTATAGACGACGAGGAAAATATGGTTATATCGCTGGTATGCCTTGATGACAAGGCAGTTTCAAATGAGGTGGAATGGTAAAGGAAATTAGAAGTCTAGTTATCTTTTAGCCTTTCGATGTGTTTAGGATTTTTGGAAAGTTTTTCTCGTAAGAGTTTTTAAATTCTCAAGGAATCCAATAATTTTAGGATTAAGTTTAAGAGTTTTACTTTTAGTAGAATTTTGTTTATTAGTTTGTTTTGATTGTCTCACTAATCACTAGCAATCGTTTGTCCTAGACACCAAGAATCACCTACTTTAGGAAGCCGGCGACTGAATATCACGTATCGGATTTAGTGGCGGAGCCAACCCATGGGGGCGGTTGCCTGCTCTGCTTGGGATGGCTCCCAAGCCTATTTTTTCTTATTCCATGTGTTTTTTTCTCTATTCCAAGCTTAATTTTTGCCTTTTTCCTACCTAAACCAATTTTGCCTCCCCATTGGAGATTTTCTGGCTCCGCCCCTGAGATTCAGATTGGAGTCCTCCGGTCCAATGCCTACGATTTTGAAGCACGATAAGTGTTCTCGCTTATTTTGGCACGGAACAAGTTCAAAAGTAGTCACCAATGTCAGTTCATTGTACACAGCCACGTATTAATATCTCTTGGGAAGATAAACTCGAAAACGCAAAGTACACAAGTTTTATCTAATCCTCTCTTTCCTTGCTGGACCCAACGAAGCTTATCAAGTCAAGCTATCATCTTTCCTAGTCTTCTCGCAAATATTATTCTATCCAATCCCCGTTTCCAACCCACGCCTGCTTTTCTCCGCACCCCATTTTAAAATCCTTCCTCATTCGCATATGCCCTTTAGTACTACCCACTTTCCATCTCTCTATCAAACCTAATTTCTCCTCAATCTCTCTGCAGATCCTTTTTACACTCTTCGAATCAATGGTGTCTTCACATCTTTTAATCAATATCACCATCATCATCGTCTTGCTATCTAATATTTCTGAAGCTCAAATATCATCATCAGATAGTCAAGATTCAATTGTTATCCCCATAACCAAAGATATTGGGTCACACCAATACATAACACAGATTGGTCTACGAACCCCTCACGTACCCACAAAGCTCGTTGTAGATCTTGGCGGCAGATTTCTATGGGTTGATTGTCACTCTGGGTACGAGTCGTCAACGTATCGTCAAGTTCAGTGTCAATCGGTTCAGTGTTCTACGGCGTCAAGTACCGGTCCAACTGTTTTTGCTACAGCTGAGTGTAGCAAGAGTTTGTGTAAAACGTTTCCAGAAAATTCAATCAGTGGTGTTGGTTCAAACAGTGAGCTGGTTGAGGATGTTATAACCGTTGGATCGACTAACGGTTCGGCATCAACTGTCGACCGTTTTCTGTTCTCTTGTGGGCCCACGTTTTTGCTGGATCGGTTAGCTTCTGGTGTTCAAGGGATGGTAGGCCTGGGAAAGAACAGAATTGGATTGCCGTCACAACTATCGGCAAGATTTAATCTTAACCGTAAATTTGCTGTTTGTTTACCATCCTCAGATCAATCTGACGGTGTTATATTCATCGGTGGTGGCCCGTATACAGTTCGTCCTAAAAGGGATATATCGAAGTCACTGATTTACACACCGATTTTAAGTAAACCGGGAACGGAATCGGAACCAAGTTCAGATGATCAATACTACATCGGAGTGAAGTCAATCAAGGTCAACGGTATCCGGATTCAGTTAAACCCGGAGTTGTTGTCGATTGATAGTGACACCGGTGTTGGTGGAACCAAATTAAGCACGATTGTTCCTTACACTACACTAGAGTTCAATTTACAGTGCTTTAACTGAGGCTTTTCTGATTAGTTCCAAGTCTTACAATTTGTCTAGAGTGGAACCGATTCAACCGTTTGGGTTCTGTTTTGGAACTGAGAATATTAGTTGGAACAGAAACGGACCAGTAGTTCCGAACGTGGAGCTGGAATTGCAAAGTGAGATGGTGAAATGGAGGATTTTTGGTTCTAACTTAATGGTTCCGGTTACTGATCAAGTCATGTGTTTAGGTTTATTGGATGGAGGTTTGGAACCGAAAACTGCAATTGTTATAGGTGGGTTCCAGTCGGAGAACAATTTGCTGGAATTTGATCTTGCGACGTCGATGTTGGGGTTCAGTTCTTCTTTACTGAATAAGCAAACAAGTTGTTCTGGTTTTAATTTTAATCCGGTTTCAGTCGACTCCTCTTGAGGTTTAACTTGAAATGATCATGATTTAACTTATGCTAATACTTGTAATTTTTGTAAGATGTATTGTGTAAGTGTAACATTTTGTGAGTTATATTAATGCACTGAATTTTGATCAAGAAAAAACTTTTATTTCATGTTGTATATTTTAGGCACAAGAAAAAAACATTAAGTTGGCCAGACAGGATATCGATAACACAAAATTGGTTAAAAAGACCGAAATCAAAATTTCCTGGGGGAAAAGGACAGTCAGATTTAGATACTGTTTAAATGGATAAAAATTTAAAAATAGGCGGATGTGAATCAGTTTCATCCTGGTCCATTTTCAAATCTTTTTCTTATTTTTATTTTACACGGGATGCATCCGGTTTCGTCCTTCTTATTTTTTAAGTTTAAGTCGGGATGAATCCAGTTTCATCCTTGCTATTTTTTTTGTGTCCATTTCACCCATAAAAATTTTTACTCGTCCATTTGAACCGTGTTTTAAATTTTTTTGGACAAATAACCCATTTTCCGTATCTATAATACTTGGTTTAGCATATCTGCACTATGGAGTTATAAAATCATCAATTTATTCAGAAATGAAAACAAGAGTTGCAGATTTTTGATTAGCTAAACAAAGCAGGGAAGGACAATTTCATGTGCCCGCATCATGAGAACATACTCGCGCACTGGCTTACGATGTTCTTTTGTGGTGTCAGACATTCTAGAGTAGTATCCCTGCCTAGATGACATTCACAGCGAATACCGTTCGAACCAAATGCCTCCCATCTGACCAAGTCACTGAACCAAATTTGTATCCTTTTGTTGTTGCACCCTTTCCATCGAATGAGATATTGAAAGAAGCTTTTCTGTAATTCTCGGAGAATACGAGCTTACTAGGGGAAACCCGAACAACCAAATCGTCAGGGGAGTTTATTTTAGCATAGTACATTGAATTCTTATCTCCAACATTTGTTACTGTTCTTGTTATTGTCCGAGCACTTTGAAGCTTGGCAATGGAGATAGAAGGATAGTTGATATCAGAGATGAGATCTTCTGAAGAATCGGTTGGACAAGTGAATTTTGGGTCAAACAATGATCTCACTACTTTAGTTTGATATCCGAAGTAACATAGATATTTTAGATAATCGGTCTTGTTGGTTTCGTATACTAATCCTGGATGAAGAGCACCATTTGGATTCACTTGCCCTGCACCCATCTCGTGCGGACTTGCAAAGGCATCGGTTTCAGTCATTATTGGCCTCCCAGCGTTGTTAGTTATTGTTGCTGCATAAATAACCAAGAGATGACTATTAAGACCAGTTGCTGGAAAACTTTAGTTGCATTTTCTTTGAAGAGGAAAGAATTAGAATTTACTTATACCTGTAGTCATAAAAGCGGATCTGATCATCGACGGTGTCCATTTTGGCCGTACTGATTTCAAGTATGCAGTGGCACCTGAAACATGAGGGCAAGCCATGGAAGTACCACTCAGAATAGAAAATTCGGTTGGTTTTCCCATGGTGAAGCCTCCATTAATGTCATCAGCCGGTGGAAATGAGGCCAATATACCAACACCTGGAGCTGCCAAGTCTGGCTGATGAACAAATAAAAAAACAATAAAAAAAACAATGGGTTAGACCGATATTTCTAGCAAATACCATATATTATATGCATTTGATAATCCATAAATTGTGTTCATTTTTTTTAAAGGAAAAACCTTGAGAATGCCTTCAGTTAGATTTCCAGGGCCCCGAGATGAAAGACCACCGATAATAGGTGCTGGTTTAAATTTAAGTATATCCACTGGTGGAAGGATCGTAGCAGTTGCATTCCTGTATGGCAAACCAGAATGAGAAATGATCTACCTGTTTTCTGTCGAATAAAGTGTTATTTGTTCGATTGATAAGGTTCCTTACTTGGTCGACTTCATGTAGCTAAGTATTTGAGCTGCACCGTTTTTATCAACTTGTGAAAAGGTTAAGTCGGAATCCAACAAGACTGAATTGTGTGTTGCCTTGTCAACCAAAATAATTCCGTTTGCCGCAGAGATATAAGCAGTATCTATCTTGGTATCTCTTGTTATGTTTTGAAAACCCTCATCTTGAATACATAAAATTATCTTTCCGTCAACTTTGTCAGAATCTAATGACCCTGGAGCACAGTTCCTACATTTCATTCCAAAAAAAACAGAAAAACACAAAACCAGTGTTAAATATCTAGACATCCAACTCAAAACCAATTGACTATAATCGGAGTGGTAATGTACCTTGCAGCTTCAACAGAACTAGAGTTAATAGCGGCATCTCTTCCAAACACAAGAGGGTAGGCTTTATTTGGACTACCAGTGGCATCAGTAAAACCAACACCCTAGCAGAGGAGGAGTTCAATTTTAGCAGATTTTATGCTAAAATGTAAT